>JACCIC010000083.1:0-600000 GCA_018907035.1 Sycobia sp. Sy_11 | reverse complement strand
AAATAGGGGTACACCTTACACACCTAAGTAAGGCGTTGCACGCACTTCGAGGGAGGATGCTGCTAATAGGTGTCGATTCTAATGCCAGATCCCCCCTGTGGGGGTCTGATCGCACCGACCACAAAGGGGAGGAATTAGAAAATTTTACAGCGCAGTGGAATCTTCGGATCGCCAATGTGCCTGGTAGTATCACTACCGTCTCCAATGAAGTTGGAGAGGGAAATGTGGACGTAACTCTTGTCACCACGAATCTCGAGACACTCATCACTGGATGGGCCGTCAGGGAGGATTGGACCACGAGTGATCATAGAACGATCACGTTTCACCTTAATGGAGCAAGGACACCTGCAAGATCAGATGCTGCAAATCAGGGAAACAAGTTAAAGCGATACTCTACAGAGAAAGCGATCTGGGATACTTTCTGCGTTGTACTCGAGGATGAATGGGACCAGGTCCCTAAACAATTGCCCGGCTCCAAAATGGAGACAAATGAGAGAGTTCGCTCACTGACAGCCATTTTTACGAAAGCATAAATGCTGCAATACCGAGGAGTAAGGTAGCTTTTAGGAGGGTTCCCTGGTGGAACCCTGACTTAGATAGGTTAAAAAGGGCTACAAATCGAGCCCGCCAAGTATTCCAGAAAGAGCGTGATCCCGTCAGACGGGATCACCTCAAGAAAGAGTACCAAGTGGCCAGAAAGGAGTATGTCCGTAGACTCAGGCATACTAAAGAGTCCAAATAGCAAGACTTTGTCGCAGTAAAGGGTAATCAGAACCCGTGGGGTGTAGCTTACCGATACCAAGTGGGTAAGCTGTCCATTAAAGAAGTTGCTTGCAACGTCCGTCTGGATGATAACACCTATACGATGGACTGGGTGAGCACCGCTACGGCAGTGCTAAACACCCTGTTCACTCCGAACAAATTGCAGGATGAAACGCAAGAGCAAAAAGATATGAGGTCGTTGGCTAACGCTCTTCCCTCGAGGGGAGCCGAGGTTGAAGTTAATCACCGAGTTGGATCAGGTCATGGCCAAGATGAAGCTGGGTAAGGCCCCAGGCCCAGACAGCTTCGACTTGGCCATCATTCGAACAGCACTGCCGACCATTAGGCAGGGCCTGATCAACATATACAACTCGTGCCTGAGATTTTCGGTCTGCTCTAATCAGTGGAAGGTTGGTCAAGTTGTCACAATCCGAAAGGGTGAGGACAAAGAACCTGAGGACCCTGCGTGCTACAGGCCCATTTTACCCGAAAGCCCCCTCCCCCGTATTACGGTCGGCAGCTCGAGGGTGAAAAGATTAGAAAGCGTACGATACCTTGGAATCCACTTCGGCGAAAATCTTAAAATCTATGGATTTGTTTAATAGGATTGGACGCTTGACAAGATGGGAATAGAGCTTCAAATTTAAGGCGCTTAGTACTATCTACACCGGGCTGTTCACACTTAGCGCTACTTATGCAGCGGCAGGTGGGCACGATTTGATGTGCGTTGAACAGCAACGCAAATTGGCAAGTACTCAACGATACGCGTTCATTAGAGTCACCGATGCATACAGGACCACCTCAACAGACGCCCTAGCAGTGATAGCGGGAAAACTCCCCATCGTGCTAGAATGCAGGCGTAGAGCGGAACTGTATGCTAGCCGTCAAAAAATGCAGCGTCACCTGAGGACCAACGTCGGGCCGCGAGAGAGACAACAGAAAGATATCTCGATGACTGGCAGAGAATCTGGAATAACTCGACAAAAGGTAGGCTGACACATTCTTACCTACCTAGTGTTAGAGATATGGTGAAGGCAGACTGAATCACGCCGTCGCGATGGTTAATCCAGTTCCTCACTAGGGATTGGTGACTTCAGGTCATATCTCTCTCACTTCCATTTGAGAGATAACAATACAGGCACATGCGGGGAGGTGGACACATCAGAGCACGTCTTGACCATCTGTCCCAAATATGATGAAATTAGGATCAGGTTCCGGACAGATAATACTACCTCTATTGAGGGCAGAGCTTTGTTGAGCCAAGAACACTATAAAGCGCTAGAAAAATTAGCCAAAGAGCTTCTCCAAACAAAGGAGTCTTTTGAAACAATAGAAAATCTACTTGAAGCAGATATAATAGACGAACCTGAATAGGTAGGTAGGAAACTGGGAGTTCAAAATAAAAGGGCATATATACAAAGGATCATATACACATAAATATATTTTTACATAATGCAAAAATTATATACTAACATAAGTAAACCGGCGCCATACACCGGTTCACAAGACTGCAAATCAAGATACCGAATTTAATCACAATGGCAATATTTTTATATATACACAAATTTATATTCCTAAATAAGTAGGCCGGCACTATACACTGGTCTACATACTGTAAATATATAATTAGCAATAATGAAAAACCAGCCTATACACTGGTAAAACAACTCTAGTCTGTAAATACATGGTGTAATAAAAAGTGGTTCGGAACACACTATAAACTGTAGGTCCACAAAAGTTGCAATGATGTACAAATCTGCACTAATAAGTAAAGATCAGCAATACTAAAAAGTTTTTGAGCACAACTGGCCGATAAAGCGAAAGCTAGGTGCGGCCAGGAATGTCTATGTGTAACAAAGCATAACTGAGCGACCTTTGTTTTTTTTGTGGCTGCGTAATTCTTTTCCGAAGCAGACAGACTCCTACTGGCGAAGGCAATCACTCGCTCGGTTTTCTCATACGTTTGCGTTAGGGCAGCCCCTAAACCGTCTTTACTTGCATCGGCTTGTAGAGTAAATGGTCTATTTCAGTCTGGACAAGCTAGTACTGGTGCACTCGTGAGCAGTTGTTTAATTTTGTTAAATGCCTCTTAATGGGTTTCGCCTCAGTTCCATTTGGCATTCTTTCTGGTGAGTCTATGCAAGGGAGCAGTGACATACGATATATCTTTCAAAAACCGTCGATACCACGAAATTAAGCCCATGAATCGCTATATTTCTTTACTGTTTCTTGGCGGAGAAACATTCCATACGGCGGCAACCTAATAAAATTCACATTTATTCACGTTTGGTTTCAAACATGCGGCTCGTAATCTGCGGAATACTTCTTGTAATAGTTTGATATGTTCTGGATAGGTTTTTGACACTATTATAATATCATCTAGATAAGCGGAAGCATATGGGGCTAATTCTGGCGTGATAACGTGATCTAATAGACGTTGAAACGTCGCTCGAGCTGAGTGTAGTCCAAACGGTATAACGTTAAACAATCCTTTTCCTGGTACTGTAAACGCGGTTATTGGACGGCTTTCAGGCGTTGGGGCTACTTGCCAATATCTAATTTTTAAATCTATAGTAGATAAATATCTGGTCCCTCGTAATTTATCTAGCGTTGTGTTTATTTGCAGTAGTGTATAGGCATCTTTTTTAGTTACCTCATTTACTTTTCTGAAATCTACATAAAAACGTGCTTTGCCATCTTTCTTTTTGACAATAACTACTGGTGAACTCCATGGTCTGATAGAAGGTCGTATTACGTTATCTTTTAGCATTTTGTCAACTTCTTCGTTATATAAATCCTGCATTGCTGGATTTCGGGCCCGATATTTTTTTTTAATCGGAATTTTATTTTCTTACACTATTTCATGGTTTATTAACGGGGTTGGCCCTTCCATATTATCAAACTTGCTCATTTCGACGTTTATAATGGTTTTCAGTTGTTTCTCTTCCTGTTTTGTTAGATTTTTCAATCCCCTGGGCTCTTCTATTGTACACACTTGATATGTCTGAGTTTGTTCTTTCTGAAATATTTCCTGCCTATTTAATTGTAATTTTATATTTTAATTACGTAGAGCATCCATTTCTAGCATTATAGGATGATTAAGGTCTTTCATCACTAGAAAACTTTGTTTTTTACGGATAACTTGTACCTAAATATATCCTGTGACAGCATTTCCTAGTGCCATTTCGGTGCCACTGGCTAGAACAGCAATACGATTGCTTGGCTCAGGATGCCAACTTAATCGATGACATATTTTGATGATGACATAAGTTTTCACTTACGTAGAAACTTACGGATCAACCGATTTAAAGAAGTGCTGTTACCTCAAAATCTCCTATCATTACCCTACCGAAGATTCTATTGTCTTTTTCTTGCTTTATTGCTCGGGCCGAGCTGGATTCGGTGTTGGCTCGGCCCGTGAACCGTTTCCCGGCATATGACATTTACAATCTCTAGTGTAGATATTGTCTTTTCCACAATATGAACAGAAAATCTTTGATCTATTTGGACATTTAAATCTGTCATGCCCCTTTTCTTTGCATCTCCAAAAGCATTGTTGCCTTTCATTGATCGTAGCTAACATACTTTTCGTTGCAGATTTCGGATTTTCCAGTCTGTTGTTATATTTATAATTACTTGTTTTATTTATTTTCGATATATTTTCTTCTTTCTCTATTGGTTTATTTGTTTCTAATAGTTCTTCCACTTGCTGGATTATATCGCTTATATTTTTAACACTTTCACAACGAATATAGAGAGAATATTTAGCTTTCATATTGTAAAACATAGTTTCTTTAATTATTTCGAAACTTTAATTATATCGAATTAAAATTTTGCGCGTATTAGCCTGCATCGGGAATACAGCTTGATGGGCGCAAGCTAATATGTTGATTATTGAATAAACTCAGATAATATTTTTACTAAATAGTATGCTTTTCTTTTTTTATGAATTTGGGCTAATGTTCTCATTAAGTAAATAAATAATTAATAATATAAGAAATTGCAGTAAAATGTTTTCTGTTAATTATAGACATTCCTAATTTAATGTTTTGCAATTGAAATTTTAAATAACAATTTATCTTTTTTTAATATTTTAGACGCAAGTGTAGCCTAAACATTATAAAATGATTTAAAAAATTGCATTGCTTCATTCACAAAAAATATATTATAGCTTCAAAAGAACCTAAACGTTAAAATAAAACTACTGCTATACATCTTTGTTTTTTTATAATAAAAATTTCAGAAAATATGATACAAATTCATTTTTTACAATGTCAAGTAGTAGTAACATTGAATGAGGGCAAATTGTTAAATTATTTATTCTTCTATCTAAATTATATATTTTTATATCTAAAAACATATTTATTTTGAAAAAATTTAAGTTCAGGGAAGAATTAAAAGATATGCTTCACTATATGTCAAAATATAGACATGACATGAAAATGAAAGAGAAAAAAATAATGTGCTTAAACTGCTTTAAGCAAAATTGTTAACTTTAAATAACTTAAAATGTTAACTTTAAAGTGCTCTTAGATTTCATCTTGACAAAATAATGATTTATGAACTATAGTTCCTGATTTTCTGAAACAAAATAAACAAATCAGTTTATTTTTATCAGGAAAGTTATAAAATTAATGTTTATCATTGCTGTAAATGTCGCAATAAATAAATTTCTAATATATTAATTGTTATAATTTTATGGGTAAAAGTTAAATTTTACATATTTGAAATTTTATTATTTTTTATAAATAATGCTTCTTTTTTTATATTTATAAACTAAAAACTATTCATACGTATTTCGAATTGTCTTAATCAATTTATTTTTAATTAAATTTATATTTAATACTTATTTAATTACTTAAGGCGGTAAGTAAAAAAAAATATTATAGCTTCAAAAGAACTTTAATGTTAGATTAGAACTTCTACTATCCATCTTTATGTTTGTATAAGAAAAATCTCGCAAAACACGATACAAATTTATTTTTTTCTATGTTAAGCAGTTTGTCCTTAATATAGAATGAGGGCAAACGATTAAATTATGTATTCGTATATCTAAATTATATATTTTGATATTTAAAAAAAATATATATATATATTTAAAAAAATTAAGTTTTCGGTTCAGGGAAGTATTAAAAGATGTGCTTCACTATATGTCAAAATTTAGACATAATAAGAAAATGAAAGAGAAAACCGATTGATGATCAGGATATATTGTATTGGGATACGAAAAAATTTCTTAGATGATTAATGAAATTGAAATGGGCGTGACAGAAAAATGGTATACATAAATAGGTAGGCAAGCAAGTTTAGCTGCTGCTAACATTTATACTTCAGTGAGTGAACCGTTTATTGCACAGGTACATCTAACCGATAGGGCCGTACCAAGGCGAGACCCCAAGACCATTGACCCGAGTCACCCGTGGTAATAACCTGCTACGCAAGCCATTTCACTTGTGTGCGTCGTGTGTGAAAATATTTTATTACCTTTATAATTATTATGCTTAACAAGAGGATTTTTTGCTAATTAATTAGAATTTCTTCTATGACGGCAAGGTTTTGCGATTACTGATATTGGAGTAGATCGCTATATAGAATAGGAAGAAATACACATCAGGAGAGGGGCCTGGAACAACGGAGCCCGTAACCCCAAATTTTCTCAATTTGAAATTTTTATTATCATTTCCAATGTTATGCATTATTAAATTTATAATTATTTTGATTAATTAATATTTTATATCATATCACACATATATTTTTGTTGTCTGCGTAAATCAATTCTGTTTCGTCTGCCAGCCACCGTCGTGTCGTTGTTGCTTCTGAGTATTTGCAGGAGAGTTGAAATGAGGCATTTTAGTGAAATGAGGCTGTCTATAACTTTTACATATATTATTAAATTTGAATATTATTCTGGTTTAATGAATTCGCTGGCACGTGATTCTGATAAGAATAATCCATTTTGCCTCTCATGCGCGTGTATCATTGTTTTCAGGCCGAAACCCCTCGCCTCCGTTTGAGGATTCAGGTCGACAAAGTAAGTCGCCTTTGAACGGAATTAGCTTGCCCGGAGAGCATCGCAATTCAATTCTCAAGAGAGCAAGCCAATTCTTGCAGGCACCTTCTGCTCTATCACAAATCTCCCGCCTCCCTAAACCGGACTTTGTCTACTGATACGTGGATGATCTTCCGCGGCATCCTTTTCTGTGTCATTTCTTTCCTTTTCTTGGAAGTGGGTATCGATAGTTTATATGGTCAGATGCGCAAGCTGTTCTCAGTGTTATCGACCGTCGATGACGAGCCCTCCGTTCTCTTCCACATGGTCTACTCCTTTCCTGGTCCTCCATCCCCAAGTCACCAGGCTCAGTTTCCGTCGTGGTTCGAATGAGCTACCCCATATAGTGCTGGTACGCCCAGTATGTGGTAACCACGGGCAAGCGCCAGTCCCGTCATGTCCCCTGCCATAACAGTACCTCTAGGGTGGGTCTTTGACATCCACATAACACTACCTTTGCGTCCCACTGGTACTAAAAATTTTCAATTCTCTTCTTCTTCTGTCACGTTCTCTAAAGTGGATTCCACTCTTCTCTAGAACTCTTGTAGCATGCTGTTAACTACACTTATTTTACTTGCTTGTGATTCAACCAAGATGGTTAAATGATCGTATTAGAAGCCTCAGAAGTATTCAATCTCGTACTCAAAACTTATTCTCAACTACGCCTGCAATAGTTCATTCATCGCAGGTCTCTCTTGAAAAGGTAAAATTACCTAAGTTTAATAGCACTCAGTGTGATTAAAAAACCTTTAAGAGTAAATTTCAGTCTCTTTTGTTATATAATACTATGATGCCTACAATTATTAAATTTTAGCATCTAATCAATGCATTGCAAGGCGAAACAGCTTCAAAATTGCAGACTTTGATTTGGTGGATAAGAATTTTCTTTCGGCTTGGGAGGCATTATGTAGCCGTTACGATAATCCTTTATTAAGATTCTTTACCAATTTTAATACTCTTGTACGTCTTGTTTTTAGCAGCAATACGTTAAACCAATCTCTACACACTGGTTAAATGGCATTGCCGTCTGTTTTTGGCTAGGTTTTAATCAGCAATGCGGACATCTATAATACCACCGATACAGCGGCACATCATTTAGTAATAGATCAGTAGCTTACTGAGACAATCAGTCACTTCTAGAAGTCAGAAGAAAGATCTAACAGCATATGTCCCATGCAGAACAAAAACGTTGGGATTATTTTAACATAGTTAAACTGCCTCTTGGTAATTAGCCTAAGTTCATATTTTTAGACAAAATTGTCAAGGTTTACATGTATCAACTAAAACATCATTTTCTTAAACAACCTGAATATTGTGCCGTTTATCAGGCTCGAATTCAATAATATATGGACTTTGTGCATATGGAACTTCTTCCACCAGATGAATGCGATGTTGCTGATGGATTATTTTTGCCTCATCATTCAGTATTCAAGCAGAATGATAACAAAAAACAAAGGATTGTCTTTTATTATTATTATTTGAACAATTACGAAGTTGGGCCTTCCAAACCCTGGACGGATTGAAATCCCTTCGTGTTCCTCCCTAAGACCAGCAGCCGCTTTAAATGGCAGGCCTCCCAGAGCAAAATTATTCTGTTCGCCATGCTGGCCTTGATGTTCTCCATATCCTGAAATATAGCCATTAAATACTGCCATCTCCTATTAGATATGTTTGGACATAGAATATGTTCAGGGGTTTCATCTTCTGTGTAACAGAAGTGACAGGAGAGGTGTCTTGTGAGACCCAGCCTGCACCTGTGAGCATTAAGTTTACCGCGATCCGTGAGGATCTCGATAAGTACTTTAGTCCTTCTTCTACTGAGACCAATAATAGCCTTGGTCCAGTCCTTAGCGTTTCTAATGGTAATAAGGGCTTTTGTCTGCCGGCATTTCCAATTTTCTTCCCATTGTCGGCTGTTTTCCACCGCTACCCATCCCTCTATCTCGCTTTTGATGAGGATGTTGCCGAGTATTATAGTCGGCTCCGCGCCAATATAGGTAGCTCTAGTTCCCATTTTGGCTAGATCATCCGCCACCATGTCTTCCTTGATCCCTTGATGGCTCGGGACCCATAGTAGCGTGACCTTTACGTTCTCGGCCAACCTGCTTAGGACTAGAAAATAGTCTATAACTAGTTTGGATCTTGTAGTATAGCTATTTAGCGCTTGTAATGCGCTCTTCCTATCTGAGCGGATGCAAATATGGGTGCCGGGGATCGCCTCCGTGGCCATCTTGGCCCCTCTCATTATTGCCATTAGCTCAACTTGAAAAACGGTATGGAATCGTCCCAATAGGACGATTTTTCCCTTGCCATTACTTCTGCGGTATACCCTTGCACTTGGACCCCTTTCATTTTTAGAACCATCTGCGAACCTCAGTTCTCTAATGTTTGGGATGCCTGTTAAGCCAGCTTTCCATTCTTCTTTGGATGGGATACTGGCTCTATATTTCTTGTTGAAGAGGAAGCTTCTATTTGTGGCCTCCACGTTCATTTATAACATCGCCTTTCCGTCCAGTCCTTTAGGGAGCCGTAGTCGCCCCTCCATGTTTACCTTTCCGAGTAAGCTTTTGACTCTGTGGAGAGCTTTTGCAGCCGCACCTGCCAAGGTCAGCGTGAATGTTTCAATATTGAGGAGCTTGCCTAGCGCCGTAGTAGGTGTAGACCTCATCGTGCCTGAAATGCTTCTCAATACCATATTCCTCACTCTCTTGAATATGCTAACAGCAGTGGACAAGGTCGTTCTCTCCCACCAGACTAGAGCAGCATATATTAGTCTGGGTTTTAGAACAGCGTCATATATCCACTTCATCGTGTCTATTCTGAGTCCCCACGTCCTGCCTATTGCTCTTCTAACGTGATATAGTAAAAAATTTTTGTTAAATGCTTGTCGATCATACTGACACTAAGTAGCAACGTATCTACTGGCGTTTTGCTCCATTTTTACCTCTTCAAATTTGGCGTTTGCTTACCGCTATATATGGAACAGTATCAGCTCCATTTTGGGCAAATGATTGATTAGAAGGATCAGCTAATTTGGTTGCATATTCACATAAAATTTAATCCTCAATTATTTTTAGAAATAGATACGTTGACAACTTCTTAGCTGGGGGAGATACATGGAATGAAGCTGTATAATCATATTATGAGCTTAATGAAGTGCTTAGGTCTATGGATATGGCTCTTGGAAAATGCGTAGCAAACCAATTTTCAAAACGATTTTGAAGGACAAGGAAACTCTTTTCACTCTTGAATTACGATGGAGTATTTTTGCTGATGCTTTTTATCAATTGCCTTAGCACCTCCATCAACTGAAAAGTGTTCTATTTCTACAAGCGTTCTACAAAGCATTTCTATCCAGAAATGTTTAATGTTTTCAATTTAAGAGGTCTTGTTACTTCCGAGTACCAAACATACGGTGATGTTATCATTTAATTCTGCGTATTATATGAAATGATTCATTGGACATGGGTGAAAAGGTAAATATTTGTGGATAACCTATTCTTGAAATATTACTCATTAAACATTTCGTCAATATGTCACTAGTGCTCAACATAATGCTCGCATTCAGGAGCAATTGATGGGATCACCCCCTGAATTATAGCAAGAACTACTCGACCTTTTTAACACACTAGAGTTGATTTTTAGGGCCTTTTTGGATTAAGGCATCTTCTTAAAGAGGACAAAAGTCTTTTAAAGGGTATGTGGCAGGGTTTGTATGTCTGATCGTTAAAGTAGTTCATTTGAAATTAGTATCTGATCTTACCACACAAGAATTTTTAGTTGCGTTTCGGACGTGTACTGCTCGTCCAGGTCTCTGTAAAGTAATTAAAAGTGATAATGACAGAACTTTTCTGGGTAATGAAGCTGAAATTCAGCCGCTCTTTATCAAAGGTTCTTTTTTAGTGAGTCAATGATTTTATCTAGTTTGGCCTAAGATAACGTGGAATTGCGTTCCATTTCTCCCAGAGCCCCTAATTTTGTTTGCATTTGGGAAATTAATGTGAGTTATTTCAAAAAACATTTGTAAAGAGTTATAAGCCTATCAAAATCGTATTCAAGTTGTTTTCAACTCTCTTGACTAATATTGAGGCGTGTTTGAATTCTATACCACTCAGTGTACTTAGTTCAGATGCGAGTGCGATCGATCAAGGTCATTTTCTCACTGGCGGTCTGTTTGAAACGCTTCCTGAGCCATTTTTCGATATTAATGAATTTCAAATTCTTTTCTCTAAATGAAAGTTAATCTAGCTGATAAGAAATAATTTTTGACAGAGATAATAATAGGAATTTCTAGGTTAGTTACAACAGAGATCCAAGCGACTTAAACCTAATTATAATTTTCAAACTGGTGATTTGGTTCTATTTAAAGTTAACTTGCTTCGTCCATCAATATCGACATGAGGACGTATTACAGCCCTATATCGTGGTAATGATCCATTGACGACAGCAGTCACTTTGCATACTGCTACGTCTGAATACAAGCGACCAGTCATCAAATTAATTTTGCTTCTAGTTCATGACAATACATCAGCTAATCTATTAGTATTAC
This sequence comes from Sycobia sp. Sy_11, assembly GCA_018907035.1. NCBI lineage: Eukaryota > Metazoa > Arthropoda > Insecta > Hymenoptera > Epichrysomallidae > Sycobia > Sycobia sp. Sy_11. Next base: position 588,640 of record JACCIC010000083.1, on the reverse strand, counting down.
AGTCAAACTAATCTATGTTCCTGACTTACAACATTTGTCGTTCATTTTTACGTATTTTACGAAATTATTCTGTCCAGGTGGGTAATATGTTTACGTGACTTACATTATAAAAGTAAGTTTCAAGTTTTATATGCTTGGGAGTCGGTATTGAATTTTGCTTTGCTGAAGTAGATCACGAAGTGTCAATATCAGTTTTAATAATACGGATAAAGGCTGGCCCTTTAAGTTTTAGTTTACTACTCGCAATCAAGTTTGGACACAAATAACTATAAGTATTTCCAAGTTCTTTTAGACTGCTGTTAGATAAAATTATTTTACTCCTTGTGAGCATATCGAACTATAGACTTGGAGAAGTCATTTTAGCAGTTGAAGTTCTTCTTGAGTCATACCCTTCCAAACAATGAAGCGGCACAGTTGCGCAGATTAATGCGATGTTGCAATCCGATATTTCAATATCATGATTAAAACAATGGCTCGTATCGGTTCTGCGTTGACTTCAGGAAAGTCAACGTAATGTCGCAGCTAGATGTATATCCATTAGCTGATATGAATATACATCTCGATATGCAAAATGTAGGGACCAAGATAGCTCTGGACCCTCCTTTTAAGTAGCGCATATAATGAGATATAACGAAAACTTCCGTCTTCTTTTATCACCGCTTTGACTAAAACCGCCAAAGACTTATATCCGTTTAGAATTAGAACCTTTCTCGTTCTCATACCTTGACAACATAATTTTACTTACGGAGACCTTAAATCAAATATGACGACGTATTAATAAACGGAGAGAGATCCAGCTAATATCAAGGCGGTGATGAATTCTCCTGCTCCAAGGAGAAGGACTCTAAAGAGGAGAAAGAGGTACCCCTACATGGTACAGGAAGTTCTTCCAGAACTTGGCTAGAATATCAGAGTCTTTGACATGTTTAACAATACAAAACTGTCATTATATGTGGGTAGAAGAACAGGACAACACTTTTAGTTCTACATAAAGTCCGAATACGTCGCCGTGCTCTGGGTCGTAAGGAAATTTCGTTCTTATTTTAAAGATTATCACTTTAAATCGATTACTGATCGCATCAGGTATCGATGGTTAGATAATTTCTATAATCTGAAGCGCATTCGTTCGCGTAAAACAATTTAGATAATAACTGGCCCGTAGCGTCATCCTGTGTGTCCGAAAGAATCGATCAACAACCGTGTTACTGTGAGTCTAAATTCAGCTATGAGCAATATCTTCGTGGTGACTGTGGATGAGAAAAATACGCCATGGTGTCTCTCAGATTTTGCCCGAATTGTGTTGCCCTTCAAGTACGGAGCTGCCCTCTGGGGCGGTCAGCATCAGAAAAAGGGGGGCTAACGAAATGCACGGTCGAGTATCTCATCGCGAGAAACAACCTGACATTCTCGAAGTTTGCAGACTTTAATCCATCGCTAGAAGTGAAGGCGGAGAAATAAGGCTGCTTTTGTTTTACCGTAAGAAAAAAAGTTTGTCAGTCAGTGAAAGATTCAAATCGCAGGGGAAGCAAAATATACTCGCGGGCATACCAACATTTTTTGTGCTTTTCTTTCTTTTCGCAAGTTTCGTTTCGAGTGGTACGCCAGGATTGTGCAAATCCTCGCTCGAGTGCAAGTAAAGAAGTAGCCAACAAATGATTTACATTGTTCGTGATGGGGGACGCCCCTGCGTTATACTAGATATAGCTTGTTAGGGTTAAAAAAGTAGGAGATATGAAAAAGAAGGAAATGAATAAAACTTTACTTGCAGTACTAGAAGTCAAACATAGACTTTATTTTAATCTACGGTGTCCGTGGCTTGAAAACTCACGGCTATCTGCCGTATACAAATATTTGTTCGTGACACATCACCTCATCATACTTTCTACAAATTTCTTCCCACTCCTTACGTGGAGGGGGTAGGCCCGTAAAACCTTTACAAATACGCACTTAATGACAGATACGCTCGTACATTAGTATCGCCGCTCTTTATACATTTTCCCATAATTATTTAAACATCATAAACTATAACGCCGTATGGTTTATGGCCCTAAGAAACCGAAACTTTCAGGTATAGAAATGAACCAGGTGTTTCTCACATGAAACACAGATTTTGTACAAATTAGTCTCTAAGAAAAGTATATTTATTTTAAGTAAATTTATTTTAATCCCTTATTTATAACATAGCTGCTATATTAGTACCCGGGCTGACGCGTATGATAGAGAGCAAAAGACAGAGAGAGGGAGAGAGAAAGATGCGGCGATTTTTATTAAGTCTTGATTTATTTAACAAAGTAATTGCATTAATTTTTGTCTACAGAATAGTATTTCAAATGCAGAAACATTGAGGATGCCGCATAAAGGCTTTGTAGGTCAGATTCTGGCTTCAAAGAATATTTACAAGATATACAATAAGTTTATAGCGGGCCGTGATGTGTCAATAAAAAATGTGTTGTTAAATCGATCAAAAACATCGACTAATCGTCATCAAATCAAGCAGGTCAAAGAATTTATGCCTCAAAATCATCGACTCACAATTAATTTAATTTTAATTAATTATTTTAATTAATTTTAATTATTTAATTTTAACGGATGTTGATAAATTATTATTTATTGAAAGAAGCATTCGAAAGGGAATAAGGCAATGCAGGGATCGCTATGTAAAAGCGAATAAGCCATACGGTTCATCATACGATAAAGTAAAAAGAAAAAACTCTTTTATATTAGAATATTCATAATCTATATGAATGCTTGATGGCACATCTACCAACTGGAAAATGTAAATGGATTGACTACGTATCCAGCGCTAGTGCATAGGTCGCGCGACGGAGTTCAATTTATACTTTTGATCAAAACTACTCGAATTATTTTACAATCTTAATTTTTATGCTTCTTTATTGGGCCTGAATCGTGGTTATAGTTACGTAATTTGTATTGTTCTTTATGAAAGTGAATTTGTCCATTAGACATATTTTCTGTTCTGATTTCGTTTAAATTTCTGATGAGTTAGGAGAAAAAGAAAAGACACGACTTTACATATAAATTTTTTTATGAAAGCATCTGTTATTGATTCGGTTGTTTTCTATTTTAGGTTCTATTTACTTCTGAATGTTGACCTAAACTAGCGGAATGATACATGTCGAAAATGTTTTCTCGAGCTTCTTGTTTAACATACTCGATTTCATTAGAGCAGATAATTAATATTTATATAATTAAAGATTAATATGTGTATTATTAAAGATAATTATTATTTTCTCGATGGATTTCCAGTCGATATTTAAAACTTTTATTTCTTTTGATATATTTATCGTATTTATATTATTATCTAGTAGGATTGTCTTTAGCTTTTTGAAGTGATGTGTAATATCTTCTTTTATACTCTGCGCATTTGTAGCTATATTTACATTAATATAAAGAACTTTTTTCTGTTATTGTTTTGATTTCAATTTTGTTTTCATTAAATTTTGTATTCATTCTAAGTAGTACTGGTACGCTTATTTTGTCCAAGTATATCCCTTCTTGGGTAAATATTTGTATGATATTATTTCTAGCTAGAGTGAATCTTTTGCTTGTATAATATTATTCTTTACTGATTTTATTATTTGGTTTCCGTCGCTTTGTACTTGCTTAATATTCATATATATTTTGTGCTTGCTATTGCCTTCATTTTGTATTTTGTTTACGTCTCTTATATTTTTTGTTTTATGTTCGTTTCTATTTCCCTTTTTCTTACTTTGTACTCGCGTTATTATACATATACTATTTTTTACCAGGTTTCTTAAGAATCGTGTATTTTTATATACTACCTTAAACCATAACATTTCAATTAATAATATGACCTGAAAATATTAGTTGTTCTTTTAGAAATTCGCATTTTTCTGGCGACAATTTAAATCCTGCTTGTTTTAATGTATTTATTACTGTGTTAAATCATTTGCTGTGCAGTTCTATAATTGATGCAAATATAATTATATTATCGATATAATACTTTATTATATCGATTATATATAATTATTATAATAATAAAACAAAAAATATTTTCCCGATAGTTCGTACAGCATGTTATTTATTACTCTTTGGAAGGTTCTGAGTGAGCTTATAAGTCAAAAGGGTAAGACCTTGGACTTGAAATGCCCTAAGGGGTGAATGCTAAAGGATATTTTCTGCATGACTGAGAATTTCATTTTAATTTGACTAAATCATAATATCAAATCTAAGGTAGTGTAGTAATTATTATATAGTGTAGAAGATAAAATCGTATGTAGTAGATTAAAATCTGTATGACTGAAGGTATTATTTACAGGTCTGGGATGGTTTTCGTTTTTAGTTTTCTGTAGTTTACGGCTAACCTCTATTACTCTTCTATGTATTTTCTAGTTTTTGACTAACCAGCCAGGCTGGGGCATTAAAACCGCTTTTTAAGGGATACACAAGATCGTTATCGATCAATTTTTGTACCTCATTTATTGCGGTATCCTTTATTTTGTGCGGTACTCGAAATTATCTTACATAAACAGGACCTTCATTGTTAAATGTATTTCATATCATTCTGCGTTACAATTTCCTAGTATATCACCTTGTATCCAGAAAATATTTTTTCTGAATACTATGTTTCTGGCGCTACCGCGTAAGCTATCCGACGATAAAAGGGAAAAGTTACATATTGTGATAGTATATATATATATATATATATATATATATATATATATATTAAATAGATTTATATATATATAAATATGGTGGAGAGCCGTGCTGTGGCGCTGCCCCCTCTCTCTCCGCCCAGCCACTATTGATGGAGCGCCGTGCGGCTGCGCTTGCTCTCTCTCTCTCTCTCTCTGCGCTCGGCCGCTATTGGGTGCAACGCCGTGCATCGGTGGCATTCTCTCTCTCTTTCTTACATGGTGGGCGGAGTGGTGGTGCACTGCTCTCTCTCTCTCTCTCTCCCTTCTGTCCGTAGCTTTAGGAGGTTTAAAGGATAGTAACAAGGCGCTGATTTTGGTGTAAAATGAGGTTTTATTTCCACCGTGTGTGGGTCGTCGGAGATTTCGTGCGATTCAGATCTCTCTTCCGCTCTCTCCTTTCTGACTGTTCCTTCCGCATCCCTTTTCATTTATTTCTTTTGCGCTTGCGACTCCCGTGACACCACGAGCCGCCGTTGGTAGTCGCAGGCGTCGATTGGCCCGGAGTCGCCGCGGCAAAGAAAGGGGATTACGGTAACTTTACGCATACTTTACGCTGTAGTTGTCGTTTTTGCAGTTACTTATTCAATATCTAGATGTACTTCTTTCGGAGGTGGTTTGTTTAGTCATATGTATATTTGAGTTCAACCAGACCAAATAGCTTCCAATAAGTCTATAGAAAATCCGTAAACCCTGTGCAATGCATGGCTGTTGACCGCAATACCAATGATGGCTTTTATAATTTGAACTATCAGTAGTACTGCTATTATTCCAGCACTCACAGTGCCAAACTATCTTAGTTTTGCCCAGATTCTTCTCCAAGTAGAGTCAACTAGTTTTTCAAGAGCATCACTATTGAGTAGCTTAATCATGGTGCCTCCTTAATCTGCTACTGAATGACCATGGATCTCTCTAGCCACTTTATTTAAAAGTGCTGCTTTTCCTAGTACGAACAAGATCCTTTCTCTAAGTTTGTTTAAGTCATCTTGAGTATAAATACGGTCAGTTGTCAAATTCTAAGAACTTATATACTTCCAGGTTGGCTTCGACTGAGGTTCACGTATAGCAGGCGTGAATCCTACTGTTGACTTCGGAAGGATTTTATAGCAGTACTATCTAACTTTATACGAAGCTAGAAGTGTGGGATTACAGGTACTTTTGTTCCTCAGTTTTTTAATATGTGTGTTCTTGGGCTTAATATTCTATAACGTTATTTCTGTTTACTGGTAACTCCAACAAACAATTTTCATTATGATCCATTTTCACCTCCACTGGTATACATTTGATCAAGTGGATGACTTCTCCGGCAAGAAATGTCATATATCCAGGCCCTTTCAATTAAATTACATACAGACTTATCCGGTGCTTGAGTACCTATGGTAAGTACGCTTTTCAATGTTTGATGCTCCAAATTGCAGCTTTCGTATACTACATATCTATATAATTGCTTTACTTGTGTGCGAATGTATTTTTACATGTATACAAATTTAGAATTAACGTAGGTAAATAAATCGAGATCGGTTACAGAATTTCCTTTGCATTGGCAAGTGATTGTGCGGTATTCGTTTCGAATATTAGGAAGTTAGAATGTTCCACTTTGTTATTTTATATCCGTAGACATATTCAAAACCTCTACTGGTTAGCACCAACGTGATTGGGAACAGATTCCCAATAATTGTATCCACCTTCTGGGTCAATACAACTACCGCTCGAAAATTGACACATTGTTCCTGATTTAAGACGGATCTGGTTACCATCTAGATCAACTCTACCTTTTCCATGGCTAAGCGTAATCGTAACGCAAGCTTGTATTACAACAGAGTTCCATATTCCAAATGGATCCGACTAACGAGCTTCATCGCATATACCATCTGAGTTGACGGTTCCTGCAAGAATAATACCATGTTTGCTAGATTGATTTACTTTTAGATTATAAATTATATGATTATTTAGGTTCAATGTACCGGTTACATAAGTGCCTTCATAGGCTCTAAAACTAACTTCGTATACATATTGCGCTTATCCGCCAATAACAATTGATATAGGAGAAAATGCGCCACAATGATATATAGTTCTCTGTACTTCAACCTTACCTTGAATAACGTGATGAATCATGGAATTTATTAATTTGTAATAATTATATGTATTGACTTGTGAAATTGATTTCATTGTCTGGAATCAACCATTCTCCCACCTGTGAGTGAAATAGTAATTACATTGGAGTTTGGTGACCCACAGTCATAACCTATAATTGCTTAAACAGTGTTAGCTTTTAATAATACAAAAGTGAAAAGAAATTAACAAATATTTTTTTATTGGTCTTACAGTCCAATCAATTCAATCTAAAAATAAAATAAAAATACAAATAAAAAATAAAAATAAAATTAAAAAAAAATAAAAAAAAATAAAAAAATAAAATAAAAATTAAAAATAAAAATTAAATTAAAAATTAAATTAAAATTATAATGACAGTCAGACTGTCCTTGTTTACATTCACCCCCGTAGACTAATCTGAAAATAAAATATTAGCTGAAAAAATTCTTTGTTAGTAAAGTTTTTTTTACAGATAGTAAATAAATTTTTATTTTTTATTTTTATTTTTATTTTATTTTTAGATTGAATTGATTGGACTGTAAGACCAATAAAAAAATATTTATTAATTTGTCTATGGGCAGTCGACAAAACTACAATTCAATTGTTTTAAAGTGAAAAGAAGTTGGATGAACATTGTACTCCTGTAATCAAAATAAGGTAAGTCTCTGCCTCCACATATTTATAATCTTTGTATGCTAAGATATATACAAGTAACGTATACATAAACGTCTATATTTTTCTTATATATATAGTTGTTATAGAAATAAAATAATTTATTGTCGTTCTTTACGAAACTTCTGTTGTTTAAAGTTGCCTTTTTAAAAATGTTTTTCTTTATTTATTTTTTAATCTCAGTAATTGGTTTCGAAAGAGTTCTAATTCTTATTTTTATAAAAACGAATTTAATATTAGTTAAGACTACTTGAAGAAAATTCGGAATTTAAATATAAATATTCTTCATGGTACAAATAAATATGTTAATTAAAATATAAAGGAAAATGAAGGAAAAGGAAAATGGGAAGCCCCTCCTTCGCCTTCTCTAGTAAGGTAAATCTATTAGAATGCGATGATGTTGCTCAATTACCTCTCTTAAATAGGCTCGTCATAGATAGAAGATGTTGTGGAATAAAAGGTATGGAAATGGTGGCTAAAATTAAGATCTTTATTTGTAAGTGTTGTTTTTCAAATAAATAGTTTTATTTATATTAATTATATAATAGTAAATGTTTTATTTTTATGTGCATTACACTAGTTTAATGAGATGGAAATGAATGTAAGAGTAGTTAATTATTATAGTATAATGAGATACAAAAATATATTTTACAATGATTCAGAAAATATAAATAGTTTGTGTGGGCACGCTCTAAGGAGCCTACACTCGGACTGAACTCCGGACTTCTCTGTAGTCACTGACCGATGTCCTTTTTCCAAAAGAGGGTGTAATAAAACTCAAGTAGTGCAGCTGCAATCTCTATTTACTGTATACTAGTTTATTATGGGACTGTCGTTGAATACTCGAACACCCTTCCTCAACGACATGCAATGCTGATGAGATTTTTTATAATCAAACCGCATTTTTCGCTTAATATTTATAATTTAATGTTTCCTAGTGGCTTGGTCATCATATCGGCAATCATTTCTTCTGTTCGGTAGTACTGAAATTCTATTAGGAGTGTGAATAAGTCTTTCCCGTTTTTTGTAAGAGATGGCGCCACCAATACTGTGCGAGTATTCAATGGTTACATATGTCATAATCAAAGCTTATTCATATGTCAACAATTCCATACTAACACATTAGTTAAAATTTTTTCGTATCATAAATTTTTGATATCGTGAAAATGTCGAAATTTGAGCCGAGTCGACGTCATTTGCGGGAAGTTTCACTTTATTGGTTCAATTTGAAGAAATCTGCTGCCGAGACGCATCGATTGCTTCAGGAGGCTTATGGAGAAGGTTGTGTCGATGATTCAAGTGTTCGCGGATGGTTTCGACGCTTCAAAAGCGGTGATTTCGACGTGGAAGACAAGGAGCGTTCCGGGCGGCCGCAAATCTTTGAAGATCGAGAATTGGCGACTTTGCTTGATGAAGATTCTTGTCAAACGCAAGAAGAACTTGCTGAAGCATTGGGAGTTGACCGAACAACCATTTCTAAGCGTTTGAAAGCCATGGGAGTGATCCAAAAGCAAGGAAATTGGGTGCCGTACGAACTGAAGCTAAGAGACGTCGAACGGCGTTTTTTCACTTGCGAACAGCTGCTTCAGCGACATAAAAGAAAGGGTTTTCTGCATCATATCGTGACTGGCGATGAAAAGTGGATACGTTACGATAATCCGAAGCGAAGAAAATCATGGGGACTACCCGGCCATGCATCATCATCGACAGCCAAGCCAAATATTCATGGCGCCAAGCTCATGCTCTGTATATGGTGGGACCAGCTAGGTGTGGTTTACTATGAGCTTCTGAAACCGAATGAAAGGATCACAGGCGAGGTCTATCGACGACAATTGATGCGTTTGAGTCGCGCACTGCGAGAAAAACGGCCACAATACTCCGACAGGCACGACAAAGTTATTTTGCAACATGACAATGCTCGCCCACATGTTGCACCGCCGGTGAAAACATACTTAGAAACGCTCAAATGGGAAGTCCTAACCCACCCGCCGTATAGTCCAGACGTTGCTCCGTCTGATTACCATCTCTTCAGATCGATGACGCATGGCCTGGCTGACCAGCACTTCCATTCCTACGAGGAAGCCAAAAAATGGGTGGATGACTGGATAGAGGCCCAAGCGGTCGAATTTTTTCGCAACGGGATTCGTATGTTGCCAGAAAGATGGGAAAAAGTTGTAGCTAGCGATGGCCAATACTTTCAATAATTCATTTGTAACCATTTTTTCACAATAAACGCTGAAAATTTGAAAAAAAACGGGAAAGACTTATTCACATACCTGATACAAAACGCTATTAAATATGAAATTATTAAAACAGTCAGATGTCCTGTTTGCGATGAGCGACAATAGAATGATATATTGAATTATATTATAAATCTTTGCATAGGACAAATTAATTGAAACTGTACATTGCAACATATTATAGATTACAATATTGGAAATTGGCAAGAAATTAATGTTCAATGTGATAAATGTTGTAATTTTAAAAAAATTAAAATAATTGATTTAAAAATAATTAATACTGTAGTAATATTGCAACTATTGTTATTTGATCTTACAGATCAAGGTATAGTAAAAATAAGTAACTTAAAAATATATGCAATACCAGGAGTAAACTTTTAATTAATAATAAGAATTATAATGTTGTGAGTGGAGTATTTCATCATGGCAATATTTCTCAAGGTCATTATACTAATATGTTACGTCTATATTAATAGCTATATAATTACTATATATTAATAGCTAGCGATGGCCAATACTTTCAATAATTCATTTGTAACCATTTTTTCACAATAAAGGCTCAAAATTTGAAAAAAAAACGGGAAAGACTTATTCACATACCTGATATTATATTGTTATCTTTAAGATCCTTTAAAAAATGATATTTGGAATCAATGTGTTTGGTGCGATTACTACATTTTTTATTGTCGATAAACTTTAAGCCGCTCTGATTATCCTCATATATTAAAATACAATCTGAATTTTTAATTTGGAAATCGTTGACTAGGCGGCGAATCCATACTCTTTCTTGCGCTGCCTCTGCGAGAGCATTGTACTCGGCTTCTGTGGACGATAGTGAAATACATGATTGCTTGTGACAACTCCAACTTATTGGCGAGACACAAAACTTAAATAAGTAATCGCTATTAGATTTTCTGTCTGTGCGATTCTCGGCCCAGTTTGCATCCGCATAGCCAATTAATCTATGAGAGCTGTACTTATCACCAAACTGTAGTTCATAGTTCTTAGTTCCTTTCAGATATCGAGTGATTCTTTTTACTTCATTCCAATCCGCGTCAGTAGGAGTATGATTGTATTGACCTAATATTGCTACGCATGCTACGATGTCCGGTCTTAAATTCACAGCTATGTATAATAAAGAGCCTATTAATTGCTGATATTTTTCCTTTTTCGGCATTACTGGTTTTAAGTTTCTAGATTTTATATATCCTTGATCTAGTGGAATTGGAGAAATTTTTGCATCCTGCAAACTGAACCTTTCTAAGATTTTTTCAATATAGTGTTCCGTCCAGCAACCATACATGTATTTTTGAGGCAGGCCAAAATCGTACGGCGCGTCATTACGTATACTTCCCGAGGATTTTAAACGGGGGGAAGTAAGCAACGGAAATCGCGAAAGAGGAGAAGGCAATACGGTATTAATAAGGAGAGAGAGCAAAGAAAGTGCAAGAAGTATGGCAACGCTGTTTGTACGCCGCAAAAGAGAATATACATTGGAAATACAGTCTCCAGAAAATTCTAGTATAAGCCCTGGAAAATTTTGGAGACGTATAAATAGTATACGAGGGTATTCACCAATGTATATGGGCCACTAACTGTGTAGCTCGCGCCTCCCTCCCCCAATAAAGGTTCGACCAGATGCGGCCCGAACTGTATAGCTAGGCCGCAGGTCCGTCCGTAGCGCACACTGGCCGCGCCAAAATTACGACTCCGACTGAAATGCCCCTCTCTACCTCCCCCACCGATGCTATCTTCCCGTAGGAAAGTCGGAAGAAAGCGAAATGCACGCTTCTACGTCATTTATGACCCCCTTTGTATACAAAGTATGAAATCCGAGAGGCCGCCGAATATCACCAACGGTTTTAACGAATGCAACTTAACAGAGAGTTTTAAAATATATGATGAAAACTGGGAGCCGAAGAAAATATTATTTTGAAGAATATTCCAGAATAAAATATGAAAACGTCGATCTGTGCGTAGTTCATTACTACTATTATTACTGCGTTTATTATTATTATTACAATTGTTATTATCATTATTAACTATTATTATTACTTTTACCATTATAATGCAAAATATATATTTATAATCTATAATTATTACAGATTATTTAATATTTTGTTGTTTTACTATATACTCAAGAGTATATGTTTATAAGCAATTATTATTATAATTATTATTATTATTATCATTATTATTATTTACGTATTTATGATCTATAATTTTTACAGAGTATTACCGATTCGAATTGTTTTACTATTATATTCGATAGTATACGTTTATAATCAATTATTATATTTATTATTATTATTATTAATTATTTTTCTATTATGATATTGCAAGATATGTGTTTGTAATCTAGAATTAGTACTATTAACCAATTTATACTATACGTTGAAGAATATATACTATATTCAAATTTTATATTTAGTATATTTAGTAAATTTTATATTTATTATTATTATTTTTCTATACGTATAATTATTTAATAACGTTATTTATATATATATATATATATATATATATATATATATATATATATATAGAGCTAAGATAGATTTAAGAAATTATAAGAGATGAGCGGAGACTGCTTTGTCTTTATGAAAAGCCCCCCACCACAACCGCGCGGCCCGGGTATAAAGACGAGCCCTCGAACACGCAAAAGCCAGACTGACAGCCGTGTTCGATCTGTGCATATCTTAGAGTTTTGTAAGAGATATATAGAATTAATAAAATAAAAGTAAGTGAACCTAAATCTCGTTGCGTCGTTTTTCTATTCACTCCGCGAAGCACGCGCTCATCTTTAGGTCGGGGGACGCTAGTCTTTGCAGGCAAGAAAATTGCCGTTGGACATTGCAGTCTCCGCTAAAGTTTAGCGCGGCTAGCTAGTGAGGTGGACTGGAGGCCGAGGAAGCTCGCGCCCCTACTACCTCCTAGAGAATATCAGACTCCAACCGGTCGTGTTGGAGCTGCTACGAGTGTGGCCCTCACGAACGGCGAAATTACGCGAACGCGCCCCGAATAAACAATCTCGCGATCCGCCCCGCGTATCTCTGGCTTCAGCACTAACGCGTGGCCAAAAAACTAGGGGGCAAACAGCGGAAGTCAACGGCAGTAAATCGCCGTTGTTACGTCTGTGTGACACCAACGCTGTTGGACGTCACCAAATTGGGGGCTCGTCCGGAATAATAACAAATAGATCGCGAGAATTACCGTTGCGCACGCATGTGCGTTTTTTTGACGTGAATCTTTCGTGTCTCGGTGCCATTTTTTCTGGAAATGAAGAATTCTGGAAGCAGAGAGAGAGAGTTCATGTAAGAGCTGTGACGGAAGCGATGCGCCGCGAAGCTATATAAATATGTATAAGAAAAAATGCGAACGGAAAACTCGAACAGTGGCTCCATGTCCAGAGCGCAGCCAACGGCACCGCTTGCCATCATGCACTCAGCCAATATAGCGAGGATAGAGGAGGAAGCCTCAGAATTGCAACCATTATAAAAAGCGAGTTTCTGACCCATATAAATCTAAGGTTTGGGAGCAGGAAAATCTAATTTTTGGTGGATTCAGGGTCACACGACAATACATTAAAGCAAGGGAACCTACCCTTCGGTATAGAAATAAACACAACTGACGTAGTAAATTTAAAAGGAATAACCGACAATGTAATTAAGTCCCTGGGAACCGCTTGTATAAAAGGGTTCGGAGAATTAATAAGATTTCACATCATAGAAGAGAGTTTTAAACTCCCGTACGATGGCATACTAGGAATAAGCTTCTTAGTGCAGCAGAGATCCATAGCAGATTTCGGAAGGAATACGTTGAAGATCGGATAACACGAACTGCCACTGGCTGGTAAAAGTAGTTCCGAACAATCCCCAAGAATACTTAACACTAACTTTGCCGGAAACCACAATAAGTTTTCATTTTTAAACTACGAAGGAGCACTAATTTTAGTCGACACTGGTTGTGAAGCGAGCGTTGTTAAAGCAAAAATGCTATCATCATTGGAAATTGTCGACACAACGCACGAAACTTATCTAAAAGGGATTGACCGATTACTAATGCCTACGCTCGGTGCTGCATACCTTAATATATTAGGCGTAGAATCAGCAATAACAGTAATACCGAATAACAGCGCTATACCATACGATGCGATATTAGGATCTGACTTTTTGTACAGAACTAAAGCAATTATTGATTTTGGAGAAAAAATCATTACGGTTGGAAATGAAAGAACAAAATTAGAGTTTCTACGCGACGAAGAAATACTAATATATAATAACGAGGAATCAGAAAATGATGCAATGCATGATTGGGAGTTTGAGAATCTTAAGTCCCTAATGCGATTTGACAATACAAATCTCCAAGAGTTTGACTGGAGTAAAGGAGGTTATAAAAACCTTTTTTTGGCATCTGAACGGTACGATGATATACCTGTACTTTCGGACCGACTAATCAAGTTAATCGGACTTGCGGAAATCAATAAGCTGCAAAAAGAAGAATACCAGCAAGCCTTGAAATTATTGAAAAATAAGCCGGATCGGTTTTATCTCGAGGGTGATGAACTTACTACAACTAATGTAGTAGGTCTTAAGATTCCCACAACCGATGATATTCCAGTGAGCACGCGTCAATACAGATTGCCGCATGCTCTGAAAGACGAGGTGAACCGACAAGTGAATGAGTTACTGCAGATAGGCGTAATTAGACACTCTAGAAGTAGCTATTCGTCAGCGCTTTGAGTCGTACCAAAAAAGCAATTAACTGATAATAAACTACGTTGGTGAGTTGTAGTAGATTTCCGTCCACTAAATGAGAAAACAGTAGCAATGGCATACCCGCTACCCAATATTGTCGAAATACTCGACACCGTTAGTGCTGCTAAATACTACACTGTCATGGATTGCGTCTCCAGATTCCATCAAATGTGTCCGGAAGACATACAGAAAACTGCTTTTTCAACACCTGACGGGCTTTTTGAATTCGTTTGCATGCCATTCGGTTTGAAGAACGCAGGCATGGAATATCAGCGCGCGATGAACTTTACGCTCGAGGGCCTTATTGACAAGGGCGTGTTCGTCTATATGGATGACATAGTAATCTACGCCAAGACTTTGGAAGAACACGAAAAATTATCCAATGAAGTAATGGAAAGATTACGGAAAGCAAACTGGAAACTAGAACCCGGAAAGTGAACAATTCTACAACGAAAAGTAGCATATTAAGGACACGTTCTTAGCGAAGACGGGTTAGCATCCGACCCAAAGAACCTAGAAGCTGTAGAGCGATTCCCTCGTCCTAAGCACGTTAAAAATGTTCGACAATTTTTGGGTTTACAAAGGCGCATACAGCAATGTATAGACTACCAATTGAAGAAACTCGTACGTGTTAAACAAGGCAACCCATGGTGATTACAGACACTCCAGGTACTACATTCGAGAAAATAACCCTCGATATAGTGGGCCCATTACCGAGAACAAGAATCGGAAACGAATATATCCTAACGATGCAGGATCAATTATCCAAGTATTATATAGCTGTCCCACTTCCCAATACGGTAGCGTCAACAACTGCCGATGCATTTATAAAAAGGTATATTTGTATCTATGGAGCTCTAGTGGGTCTTTAGAACGATCCCATCACGCGTTAGGAGAATTTCTTAAACAATACACGTAGAAGGATTCCGAATGAGACGAATGGGTAGAAATAGAGATGCTTAATTATAATTCGTGTATACAAGAAAGTATTAAACATACGCCGTTTGAAGTAGTCTTCGGCAGACTAGATAGACTCCCCTCCAACGATCCCCTATGTGAAGCGGATCTGGTCCCAACTTATCAAGGATACGTAAAGGAATTAGTTGTTAGATTAACTGGTATTAAGAGACTAGTCTACGATAATCTTATTAAATCTAAAGAAAAATTGAAAAAACTGTATGACTGACATACAAAGGAAATAAAATTTAGAGTAGGCGACTACGCGTTCTTATTAAGCGGCCCAAAACCCGCGAAGTTATTGAATCAATATTCCGGTCCGTTCCGTATATTAGAAATCATCGGAAAGAATAATATAAAAATTCAATACAAAAAACGCGGAAAAATTGTTCACGCTAATCGATTACGTACATCGTATATAAATAATGACGCGAAAAACTTAGAATCATAAAGTAATAATACCTTTGAAACGTACATATATGAACCCATATGTAAATATGTGTGCATACCTGTACGTAACGTTATAAAACAAAACAGAAAATAAAAAAAACGAAAAATAACTAAAATACAAAAAAAGCGGATTACTAGCGTCATTAATTCATTATTTTTTCTTTACAATTTCTGAAATGTTAATAATGAATAGTAAAACGATGTACCTATTATTTAAATACTGAAGTAATATTCATAAATTACGGAGATTACAATACACAAATCTTGCTAAAATTGCGATTAATTGGATCACAGTCAAAAAAATATTTATGTAATTACGTGTCTTTTGTAATAGGTTCAAATTACAATCAACACTTGCGAGCATTTTTTTTTCTTTCTCTAAATTTTTGTACGATCTATGCGTTAATTGAGTTGTAAAATGGCGCCTAATATTTAGAAGTTATTAAAAGAAAGAAGAATTACCACTGCCGCTAATACTCAGCGTCTACCTATACTACTTCAAGCGACAATAAGGAGAAAACAAGGAAAAAAATTCTAGAAGACAGAAGATTACGTTTGTGACTCAGCGTGATGGCTGATTGGGATCCTTTCAACCCCAACCAACCATTCAAGGCGGCGTGTGTTGCGTCCAGCAACCATGCATGTATTTTTGAGGCAGGCCAAAATCGTACGGCGCGTCATTACGTATACTTCCCGACGATTTTAAACGGGGGGAAGTAAGCAACGGAAATCGCGAAAGAGGAGAAGGCAATACGGTATTAATAAAGAGAGAGAGCAAAGAAAGTGCAAGAAGTATGACAACGCTGTTTATACGCCGCAAAAGATAATATACATTGGAAATACAGTCTCCAGAAAATTCTAGTATAATCCCTGGAAAATTTTGGAGACGTATAAATAGTATACGAGGGTATTCACCAATGTATATGGGCCACTAACTGTGTAGCTCGCGCCTCCCTCCCCCAATAAAGGTTCGACCAGATGCGGCCCGAACTGTATAGCTAGGCCGCAGGTCCGTCCGTAGCGCACACTGGCCGCGCCAAAATTACGACTCCGACTGAAATGCCCCTCTCTACCTCCCCCACCGATGCTATCTTCCCGTAGGAAAGTCGGAAGAAAGCGGAATGCACGCTTCTACGTCATTTATGACCGCCTCTGTATACAAAGTATGAAATCCGAGAGGCCGCCGAATATCACCAACGGTTTTGACGAATGCAACTTAACAGAGAGTTTTAAAATATATGGTGAAAACTCGGAGCCGAAGAAAATATTATTTTGAAGAATATTCCAGAATAAAATATGAATACGTCGATCTGCGCGTAGTTCATTACTGCTATTATTACTATGTTTATTATTATTATTACAATTGTTATTATCATTACTAACTATTATTATTACTTTTACCATTATAATGTAAAATATATATTTATAATCTATAATTATTACAGATTATTTAATATTTTGTTGTTTTACTATATACTCAAGAGTATATGTTTATAATCAATTATTATTATAGCTATTATTATTATTATTATTATTAATTATTTTTCTATTATGATATTGCAAGATATGTGTTTGTAATCTAGAATTAGTACTATTAACCAATTTATACTACTACGTTGAAGAATATTTACATCAAAATATTTTATATATTATATTCTACCAATCTTTATAATTACTAAATAGCAAATATTATCTATAGTGTTTATTGTGATTCATATTGATAATCGAAATGTTTTATATTTATTATTAGTAATATTTCTTTACACGTATAATTATTTAATAACGTTTTATATATATATATATATATATATATATATATATATATATATATATAAAGTAAATAACCTTTTTAATTATCCTTTTCAGTTTTTATTTTGAATATATATATATATATATATATATATATATATAGAACTAAGATAAATTTAAGAAATTGTAAGAGATGAACGGAGGCTGCTTTGTCTTTATGAAAAGTCCCCCTCTATCTCCCCGCCACAACCGAATTTTCCGTGGAGAAAATCTCAGCGGCGTCGCGGCCCGGGTATAAATACGGGCCCTCGAACACGCAAAAGCTAGACTGTCAGCCGTGTTTTGTAAGAGATATATAGAATTAATAAAATAAAAGTAAGTGAACCTAAATCTCGTTGCGTCGTTTTTCTCTTCAATCCTCGAAGCACGCGCTCATCTTTAGGTCGGGGGACGCTAGTCTTTGCAGGCAAGAAAATTGCCGTTGGACATTGCAGTCTCCGCTAAAGTTTAGTGCGGATAGTTAGTGAGGTGGACTGGAGGCCGAGGAAGCTCGCGCTCCTACTACCTCCTAGAGAATATCAGATTCGTCGCGGCCCTGATATTCAACCGGTCTGTTGGAGCTGCCGTGAGTGTGGCCCTCACGAACGGCGAAATTATGCGAACGCGCCGCGAATAAACAATCTCGCGATCCGCCCCGCGTATCCCTGGCTTCAGCGCTAAAACGTAGCCGAAAAACTAGGAGGCAAACAGCGGAAGTCAACGGCAATAAATCGCCGTTGTTACGTCCGTGTGACACCTACGCTGTTGGACATCACAATATAATGGCTGCTTGATACAAAAAAATTCATCTTTATTTTTTCTTATTCCAATACCTAAGTAAAAGTTAAGTAAGCCCAAATCTTGCAGCTGAAATTTTTTGTTTAAAAATTCTGCACCGTCATTAATTTTTGTAATATCTGTCGCTGCTATTAAAAAATCATCTATATAAACTATTAAAAATATCGTTTCCTGTTTTGTTATTTTAACGTTTAGACAAAGGTCGGCTTTACCTTGTATAAATCTGTATTCATTTAAGCAAGCATTTAATCTACTATTCCATATGTTTGCATCTTGCTTAAGGCCGTATATGCCCTTCCTTAATTTGCAGACCATACCTTGTTATTCGATATATCCATCAGGTTGTTGCATATAAATATCTTCTGAAGGATCACCATTTAAAAAGGCAATCTTCGCATCAAAATGCTTGATGATCATGATTTTATTACCTGCTATTGTAAGGAGAGTACGAAACATAGTCTGCCTTACTACAGGCACAAAAGTGTAGTCAACTTCGTCGTAGTCATCACCGTACTTCTGTGAAAAACCGCGGACAACAAGACAAGCTTTATACCGTTCAATTTTTCCTTCGTCATTTCTTTTCGCTTTATAAACCCATTTGTATGAAATTATTTCCCTCTCACTAGGTTTTGGAACAATGGTCCACGTTTTCTTTCTTTTAATGCGATCATTTCCTCGTCCATAGCCTTTTTCTACATATCCTTGTCGGGCCTTGAAAATGCTTCCTTAATGTTTCTTGGATCCGATTCTCGTTTAGCCATATTTATTAAACCCATGTACCTGTCCGGCGGCACGCCCCAATTTAATCTTTCTGAGCGCCTCGGTTCTATTGTTGGTGACACTGTCGGCACACCTTCTGCTTCATCGAGGTCTTCATAACTGTCGAAAAATTCTTCACGATCTTGATATTCATCGACGATATTATTCTTACTTGAAATATGGCTAGTGTCTGCTTCTTTAGGTTCAATATTATTTGAATAGTTAAAACATACTACCGAATCGTCTACATCTATGTTTTTAAATACTTTGATCGTAAAAATTACATTCCGACTAATCTTAATTTTATCCGTTTTTGTATCTAACAGTCTAAATGCCTTCGATTCATTTGAGTAACCTACGAACACAAATTTTTCTGCTTTTTTATCAAGTTTTCTACGCTGCTCCGTAGATATTAACATATATGCAGTACATCTGAAAACATGTAAATTAGAGACATCGGATTTCTTGAAATTCCACAGTTCATTCGGTGTTTTACTAAGATCTCGACTCGGCAATCTATTTTGCAAATAATTTGCTGTATGAATAGCCTTACCCCAATATTTTTTCGCTAATCCTGCTTCAAGTAACATGCATCTTGTCATATAGAATAAATATCTATTCTTACGTTCCGCTACTCCATTCTGCTGTGGTGAATAAGGGGCGGTTTACTGTACGCAGATTCCTTCGTTTTTGAGGTACGATTGTAAATGATCGTTTACATACTATTCCTTACCTCGGTTGGAGCGGATTACCTTAGGGACCCTAGTTCGATGCGTTTTGATCATTTGCACGAATTGTTTCAGAAAATCAGATGTTTAATTTTTATGATACATCAAGTACACATGCGTATACCTGGAGCAGCCATTAATTACGGTCAGTACATACCTCTTGCCACTCGGAGTAGACGTTTGCATCGGTCCGCAAACATCTGTGTGAATAAGATCGAGAGGCGCCTTCGATCTGTTCATAGATTCTTTAGGAAAAACTTTACGAGACATTTTTCCCTGTACACAATATTCACAGATTTCACGTTTTCCGCAGTCTTTTACTTTAATACCCGTAGCGAGACATTTTTCGGAAAGTTCCTTTATGGCACTTGAATGTCTGTGTCCAAAACGCCTGTGCTACACGTGATGACAATTAGCGCTGTGCTTGCTTAATACTGTATCTTCCGCTATATAAACATTTTCAACTACCTTTAGTTCATAAAGCCGCGATGATCCAATAGCTACAACTTGTAAATTTCCGTTTTTTAGAATTTTACATTCGTTTTCTTTAAATAAAATTTTATAGCCATCCTTAGTTAATTTTCTCACCGATAATAAATTTGAACTTAATCCAGGTACATACAATGCAGTTACTTTAATATTGAAAATTTTATTATTACCAGATTTGCACTTTATGATAATAGTATCTTTTCCTCTCACGTCGATGCGATTTTCGTTGTTTGCGAGACGAACATACCCTTTTTCTGTTGAGTCCAAATTTTGGAAGAAAAATTTATTCTGCACCATATGATTCGTTACTCCAGAGTCAATTATCCAACTTCCGTCCGTTTCATGTATATTCTTTGCACTCAGACAAGCTTCGGTGTATACAATTTGACAATGGTCTTCTGTAAGTACATCATTTATTACCATATTCGACGTTTCCCTTTTAGTTTTCCACGACTTATACTTGAAACATTCAATCTTCTGGTGTCCTTTTCTTTTACAGAAAAAACAAATCATATTTTTGTATGTGATCCAGCTTTCCTCTGTGAACTGTTTTTAATATTTTTTCATCAATTGTACGCTGTCTTGCACTATCTGCTCTTTTACGGCGCTTAAATTCGTTAATTAATTTTCCCTTAATAAACTAACTGGTTATATCCTCTTCGGGTGTACTTTCAAGTGCAGTTACTAGAGTATCATATAATGGCAGTAAATGACCGACCATTAGCGATGCAATTAAATTGTCAGGCAGGTCTAGTCCGAGAGCTGATAATTTACTTACTTTTTCCGTAAATTTATTTATGTGTGCTTCCATATCATCAGCTTCTCCTAATGCTGTATGACATAAACTTTTTAACAAAAATACTTTGCTTGTTAAAGTAGATTTTTGATGATAATCACGAAGAGTACTCCATGCCTCCTTCGCTGACTTGGCATTCCTGATATGCATAAGCTGATCGTCTTCGACCAGTAAACCAATTCTCGCACGCGCCTTGCCATCATTTTTAACCCACGCACTGACAGTATTATTATCTGTGGATTCTGGCTTTTCATTTTTAATAACTTCCCACAATTACCTTCAATAAGCATAAGTTCTAACTTATAGCTCCAGACGGAATAATTCTTACCATTTAACTTTGTAATCGAAAAACGGTATGCAGAACTTTCTGTCATTTTTCTTTATACTGATAAACTCACTATCACTATTCACTTAATAAAATAACTGCGTATTTACTTTTCTTTTAAAGACCTCTTTTTTTTAACTATGGACTGGGTCCATAACCTGTTGTTTTTCAAATAAATAGCTTTATTTATATCAATTATATAATACTAAATGTTTTATTTTTCTATACAGTACGCTAGTTTAATGAGATGGAAATGAATGTAACAGTAGATAATAATTGAAGTATAATGAGATACAAAAATATATTTTACAAAGATTCAGAAAATATAAATAGTTTATGTGGGCACGCTCTAAGGAGCCTACACTCGGACTGAACTCTGGACTTCTCTGTAGTCGCTGACCGATGTCCTTTTTCCAAAAGAGGGTGCAATAAAACTCAGGTAGTGCAGCTGCATTCTCTATTTACTGTATACTAGTTTATTATGGGACTGTCGTTGAATACTCCAACACTCTTCCTCAACGACATGCAATGCTGATGAGATTTTATATAATTAAACAGCATTTTTCGCTTAATATTTTTAATTTAATTTTTCCTAGTGGCTTGGGGAGTTTCCTATTGGTTGGGCAGTATTGAAATTCTATTATATTGTTATCTTTAATATCCTTTAAAAAATGATATTTGGTATCAATGTGTTTGGTGCGATTACTAAATTTTTTATTTTCGATAAACTTTAAGCAGCTCTGATTATCCTCATATATTAAAATACTATCTGAATTTTTAATTTGGAAATCGTTGACTAGGCGGCGAATCCACACTCTTTCTTGCGCTGCCTCTGCGAGAGCAACGTACTCGGCTTCTGTGGACGATAGTAAAATACATGATTGCTTGCGACAACTCCAACTTATTGGCGAGCCACAAAATTTAAATAAGTAACCGCTGAATACTCCAACAGTAAGATACTAATTCTTGTTTACGTTTCTTTTGATTTTCTATAATCTTTTTATTTATGTGAGATATTCTATGTCTGGCATGGACTACTTTACTACTCTTGTTAATTGGTATCATAATATTATTTTTATTTAATATTTTTAAGTTTTTATGAGGTTCAGAGTACTAATTTTCGAACTTTCCAGGGTTCAGGTCCCAATAATAGGGATACATAATCATCTAGCTTAAAGTTTTGCTTATTTATTTTTTGATCATAATATTATTTGGAACGAAATTTTGAAAAAACTAAGTTATCGTTAGCTAATTTCTGTATTAAATATCTAACTAGGTCTATTAAATATCCTTGATACGTAGCAAACCTCTTTCTCGTAATGGATCAGTAGATGGAAATCGTGCTAATCTTCCGAATACGAGTTCATATGGCGTAGGCTTTGTATTCTCTTGAACACAGGTATTATAGTTTAACATGGAGATGTCAATCTAATTATCCCATTCCTCGTCATTAGAAATATATTGTTTTAAAATTCCCCCAGAAAATGATGAGAACGCTCGAGGGAGCCGTTTGATTGCGGATGAATTGCCGTGATAAGTAGTTTTTTAATCTTGAAACGCTTTGATACTCTGTTCATTAAACTGCTTAAGAAATTTTTACCTTAGACAGTTAATTTTACCTTCGATTTCCGAATGTACAAATGAATTTTTTAATAAAAGCATCCCCCATGGTACTGGTAAGAGTATTCGATAGTGGAACTTCGATACAAAATTTAAAAAATTGATCTTGAATTGTCAGAATATTTTCGTTTTCTAATCTGGTAGCTTTTACAAGTCCTACTATATCCAAGGCTAGCTTTTGAAATGGTATATTTATTTTATTATTTTAATTAGAAATTATGTTACTAATTATAACTTTCATAATTATTATTGATAATTACGTGTTATAGTTGAATAATTCATAATTTATGAATTGCTATAGTTATAAATTATCAACCTGGTTAACTGTTTGAAATACCGCTTCGATCACTTTCATGATATGCACTGACTGGCTATCCTCGTACTCCTCTATAGAATAGCAGGCGCCACGCGCCGTTCTGCTACTGTGTAGATACTTGTCTGTATCAATGCGGTTTTGTGGTTAGGTTGCCCAGGCAACCGTCATATAGCTTCTTGCTGGATAACCACTTTCTTTTGCATATGGGCATGCAGCCATCCACGTTCAAAGTATCTCAAATAAAGAGGATAAATAAATTCCGTCCCTTTCCCTTTTTAGACCAGTGACACTCCTACTATATCGTTCCACTTTACTTGTGAAACGACATCAAGCTAGTAGCTTTATAAAAGGAGAAAGAAAGCAACTTTCTCAGCTTATAAGATAGATGTGCGTGTGCTGAATTACCCGGAGGGTTAATATAATTATTATATAAGGTATGTGAATAAGTCTTTCCCGTTTTTTTTCAAATTTTGAGCCTTTATTGTGAAAAAATGGTTACAAATGAATTATTGAAAGTATTGGCCATCGCTAGCTACAACTTTTTCCCATCTTTCTGGCAACATACGAATCCCGTTGCGAAAAAATTCAACCGCTTGGGCCTCTATCCAGTCATCCACCCATTTTTTGGCTTCCTCGTAGGAATGGAAGTGCTGGTCAGCCAGGCCATGCGTCATCGATCTGAAGAGATGGTAATCAGACGGAGCAACGTCTGGACTATACGGCGGGTGGGGTAGGACTTCCCATTTGAGCGTTTCTAAGTATGTTTTCACCGGCGGTGCAACATGTGGGCGAGCATTGTCATGTTGCAAAATAACTTTGTCGTGCCTGTCGGAGTATTGTGGCCGTTTTTCTCGCAGTGCGCGGCTCAAACGCATCAATTGTCATCGATAGACCTCGCCTGTGATCCTTTCATTCGGTTTCAGAAGCTCATAGTAAACCACACCTAGCTGGTCCCACCATATACAGAGCATGAGCTTGGCGCCATGAATATTTGGCTTGGCCGTCGATGATGATGCATGGCCGGGTAGTCCCCATGATTTTCTTCGCTTCGGATTATCATAACGTATCCACTTTTCATCGCCAGTCACGATACGATGCAGAAAACCCTTTCTTTTATGTCGCTGAAGCAGCTGTTCGCAAGTGAAAAAACGCCGTTCGACGTCTCTCAGCTTCAGTTCGTACGGCACCCAATTTCCTTGCTTTTGGATCATTCCCATGGCTTTCAAACGCTTGGAAATGGCTGTTCGGTCAACTCCCAATGCTTCAGCAAGTTCTTCTTGCGTTTGACAAGAATCTTCATCAAGCAAAGTCGCCAATTCTCGATCTTCAAAGATTTGCGGCCGCCCGGAACGCTCCTTGTCTTCCACGTCGAAATCACCGCTTTTGAAGCGTCGAAACCATCCGCGAACACCTGAATCATCGACACAACCTTCTCCATAAGCCTCCTGAAGCAATCGATGCGTCTCGGCAGCAGATTTCTTCAAATTGAACCAATAAAGTGAAACTTCCCGCAAATGACGTCGACTCGGCTCAAATTTCGACATTTTCACGATATCAAAAATTTATGATGCGAAAAAATTTTAACTAATGTGTTAGTATGGAATTGTTGACATATGAATAAGCTTTGATTATGACATATGTAACCATTGAATACTCGCAC
Source organism: Sycobia sp. Sy_11 (assembly GCA_018907035.1). Classification (NCBI taxonomy): domain Eukaryota; kingdom Metazoa; phylum Arthropoda; class Insecta; order Hymenoptera; family Epichrysomallidae; genus Sycobia; species Sycobia sp. Sy_11. The sequence continues at coordinate 563,515 of JACCIC010000083.1, read as the reverse complement.
AGTATTGGTGGCGCCATCTCTTACAAAAAACGGGAAAGACTTATTCACACTCCTAATATAATATAGAGACAAGCAAAAATAATGATAATAAAGTAAATAATAAATTATAATAATATATATTCTACTATATTGCCTAGTCGATTCTACCAATACCAGTATCTTGCACACTGTTATTTGTACAACGTTCAGCAAGCCTTTTCCTTATTGGTAAATTAATCATAAAGGCTACTCATTTATTTTGTTATTTTCCCCAAAATCCTAATTTTTTTCTAAACATTTCACACTAATTTACTTTTATAGAAAAACATAATTTATTGTTATAGGGAATAATGTAATATAGCACAATTGTTTTGTATTACTTATATAATCTATTTATTCATGAAGAATTTCCTCAAGTTATATTTTTGCTTGTTACAGCAGTAAGTTCTTATCGATAATCCTTAGGCCAAAGACGCCTTATTATGAATAATAAGCTCAAATAAATACAATATATAAGACAAGCGAGTCAAACATTAAATATTACAAACATTAATACATAAATATAGTCATTTTTAACTAGTTCTATTCAAAGAGCGAACAACTGTAACAAGTAACCCAGAGAAAATATTTTTTTTTATATCAACTAGTGCTGAATCTATTAAAGCCTAAAGGTGTGTGCATCATCTGCTATTAAAATTCAAATGATTTGATATGTAAAATTTGCATTGCGCATTTTACATCAGACAGAATGATATTGTCTATAAGAAATTAATGCTTATTATTTTCTTTTTTTATTTGTAGAACTTAATCACTTGCTTTACAATATCATATATGTAAATTTTTCATTATCGTGGCAATGTGAAAAAAAATCAAATACAATATATGTCAGTATATAAAATATTTTAATAAAAGTGGCTGCTGAACATCACAAGTAGCATATATTTAGAAAATTATTTGAATATTGCATTTAACGTACACAAATATTGAATATTTGCCAACAGTTATTGTTGTACGTGTTATCAAAAACATAGCTAAAATATATGTATGTATTTGTAGCTTTTGATGCATTTAAATATATTTCATTATTTTATTAGATTGTCTCAGATCGTTCCTCCTTTATTTATATTGTTTTAAGGTAAAGAAACTACTTTGTTTTTGGCGTAATTTATTCACACACTAGCTATGACACCTACATTTGGTTAGCAAAATTTGAAATGAAATAAGTGTTAAAGCACTGAAATAGTTTTAATTACTATTATTATTGCACAGAAAAAAAAATCCCTTTTAAATTTTTTTTTTTCAAACAAAGAATATAACTTAAGCTAGTAACTATAATTTTATATATGTTTAGTGAGATATAAGTTCATATATGTTTAGTGAGATATACTTTTGTATATATGTTTAGTGAGATATAAGTCTTAAAAATATTTTAAGTACTACATATGATCTCAAGTATCGCTCACAATTCATTGCTCACTTTTTCAATCTGCCAGATCTGAATATTTGTACGTGAAAGACCAGTTGTAAAGCCAGCCCTATAATCATTACTAATATACTTTACAAGTAAGTGCTAGTTTTTCCACCAATAAATTTTAGCAGACCATAATGATTAATGTAAATGTTTATTACAAATACAGAAAACTAGAAACTACCGATACTAATTATAAGATAATTGAAAAGAATTAGGACTTAAAAATAATAATATCCTCTTATTTTTTTATCTTTTATTGAATAGTAATATTTTTGTTTAACATTTTGCATTTGACAGCAGCATTACAAATGTGAAATTTTGTTACATGATACTGAATTTGAAAAGCACTTTAGTTTATTTAAACTAACTATGATGCTCTGTTATATTAATTAATATCACCTTAGAAAGTATTCCATCTTTTATTTAAGCAATATGTCTAGTGTCACTATATCTATGTAGTTTTTACCATGTTTTACATACCACTTCGTTGTGGTGTTCGATGGTTTCTCTCCTTTCAGTTTTTATTATTTGTTTTTGGCTTTTCATTTTTTTGTTGGACAGCTGTGTCTGTCGTCCACAGCTGGTCTCTCTCCTTTTCTCTTTCTCACTCTCTCTTTACTCTACACTCACCACTGCCACGTGGTTTCTACCGCTAACCTCACTCTCTTTTCACTTCCTTTATCCTACACTACTTACACTAACCTACTACTAACGCCTTATACTAACTTATATTACCTATGTACTTACTCTAGCTAATCCTAATTATTACTATATATTTATTATTAACTAAACTACTAACTATATACTTTTTCTTAACTAAACTATTACCTATAACCTTATTATTACCTATACGACTAACTATCTACTTATTCTTAATTATACTACTACATATAAACTTATTATTAGCTATTCTACTAACTATAAACTTATTCTTACTAATCCTATTTATATCTACTCTAATCTACCTTACTATTATTTTCACTTTTCAAAATATTTCGGAGTTTTTCTATAGCTACCTATGCTACTGCTCGGCTATACTATGTGCGTGTACAGTTCAAATGTGCATTGTGCGCATCTCCGTGCGCATCCTGCCTTCGCTCACACAGTCTACTTGTACGCGTCACTATCTTAATATGCGCGGTTGCTCGGCCACACTTGCTCCGTTTTTCGCGATTTATTTTACTTTCGCGTCGGGCCCCACATTCTCGGCGCCATTTGTAACACGCTATTTGCGTCGGTTATTTTGAATGCGTGTCTTACCTGGATTTAGGCGGAGCTCATCCTCCTGAAATTATGAATTATGAATGGGAGGATACACAAAACTAGGCGTTTCTTTACTCTAGTAATAATACGACATTTATTATAAACATATAAAATAGTAATACACGCGGACCGGCGAGGGTTCAGTTGGGCGCCAGCTGAGATACGGATCTCAGCGCGAGCTATACGTAGCTCGCTTTTTACTCCCGTCGGTCGCACAGCACTGTTTAATCGCGAGCTCCGCGCCAGGAAGATCGCCTCGGCCGGCTCGTCAGGGCGGCGGATTCCACGCGGTGTGGAGTAATTCGCGGCTCTAGAATGGAACCGAGGTGGAGCACTTACCTTGCGCTCTCCACTCGCCCCTCACTCCTCGGCGATTGCTCGTACGCCGTGGCAGGCGTCTCGGGACGGCAATTCCCGAGCTGACGTAGTAACTATCGGCTTGCCTCTCGCCCGGGACTTGCGGTTGTCTTCGGGCGCGGGATGCAGAGGTCACCCTCACCGCTTACTTGCCGTCGCTAGCTTTTTGCGGCCCCGCTGCGTGGCTGCCTTGAGTCGGAAAATAGCTCCGAAAACGAAGAGCTGTTGCTCGCTCGGGATCCAATCGAGAAGAGAGAGGAAAATTCCTCTCGACCCGACACCGGCCGCGGCTCTCCCGAAACGGCGTAGCGGGGAAGAGTATGTCTCTCCCCACCCAGCTCCGCTCGAGACAGCTCGCGGGTAATGTGGCCCAGTAAATAAGACACCACAACAATATTGTAACAATATTTGACGACAGCATTGTAACGCATTTCCCGCGTTACAATATATATATATATATATATATATATATATATATATATATATAAAATAATATATATAAAATAAATTTACAATAATTTCAAAAATCCTTGTATATAAATAAAACATTTATTAAAAATATTCTTTTATCTTTTTATACTTCAAATGTCTTGTTTGTCATTTTTTTATTTATAGGAAAAGAAGAAAAAAGAAGGAGGCAACAGGGAAGAAGAATTCAAACCTTTTTTCCGATAATCCCGGACGAGCCATTAAAAATTTATTGGTGTACCTGAGGTCAAATCAACTATATATATACATATATATATATCATATCATATCATATCATATAATATAATATCATATCATACCATATCATATCATATCATATCATACTAATTTATAAAGACAAAGCATGTTTTTGTTTGTACACGATAACCGAAAAAACTACTGAACCGATTGTTCTGAAATTTAACATATAGATTGTATATTATCTTGGGAAGGACATAGTCTATATTTTTTATTGAAAATAATTTTACTTTAATCAATAAATTAAGTTCATGATTTTACCAATCAGTTTCACCAGCGGATACTAGGTGGCGTCTTGAATCGCGAACATCAACTCAAAGTAGTCCGCTTAAAGTATTAATACCAGGCCAGCTCAAACGATTGTTCGTATCCAACTTTGGGATTCATATCATAAAGAAGGTGTGACGTTTAGTCGGTATTTTCTTAAAAGGTGGGTTTTCCTCGGCGCTAAGGACGCTCATCTTGCCATCTTCAAAATCATCTATTCTTTCATCGGTGGCCGCGCAATCTTAATTGCCCATTAATTGCGCCGGAACCAATCATTTAAAAGTGCTATCGCTGTAGCGGGAATCCAAAATTAGGTGGAGGAGTTTCCTCTTGGATCTATCAACTCTCCGGAGATCCCGCCACGTGTCTCATTTTACATTTTTTTCTAACTTATTTTATTGTTAGTTTTTTATTTAGTTATTTATATTAATTTCATTAAATGAATAATTTTATTTTATGTTAACAATGAAGGTTGTTTATAATATTTGTTAGTATGCTTTAAGTATTAAAATGTAGAATAACAACGCTTTTATAATTTATTGTTTAATTTTACATATTGTTTCAATTAACACTATACGTAAAATGTGTAATAAAAAGGGTTAATTTTATATATTCATGGTGAATATATAATTTCTAATAACACATTCTAAATCGAGTGAAACATTATTAATGTATGCATTTAAGTTTATTAAATTAGATTTATATAATTAATTATTTAACAAATAATATAAATGTAATTTATAATAATAATTATAAATTTAATGAAAATGATATTTAGAATAGATAATTATCAATTGATAAATATTTACTATTTTGATTCATCAATTAATAAATAAACAAATATATAAATGCGTGTATAAATATTTATTTATTAATACAACTAATTATTTTGAAATATTTTCCTAAATCAAATCATAACAATGCGTCAAAGTTATTTCATTTATAATATTAGCATTAATAACAATAATAATTTTAATAATAATCATAATGATATTAAATAAAAATAATAATACTAGCAATAAGGTTCTTAGTTATTGTAATAGAATATTATAATACCAACAACATTATCAAGTATTATTGAGACTAATATAGAAAGAAAGTTGTAAGTATCGTTATACCTAATTATTATATGAGGTAATATAGATTTTTCAAATATTATGCATAATTATTTAAATATTGGGGAGGGGTCTTAAATATAATATAATCATGGATTTAGTATTATGCGATGCTATTCATTCGTTAGTTTTAATTCTCACGTTCCCACAGTGAATATCAAAACCGCCGTTTCAAGGCGCCAAATAGTCGCCGAATTATAATTTATGGAACGGTTTTTAATAATCAAAGTCCGATGCACTCTGTGTAGGATACATCAACGCATACATCAAGATCGAAGAAGTGCATCTCGAGCATTGCGATTTTATACATCGAATATTGTCTGCACAGTTCCCTATACGTTCGAGATTTTCTTTGTATTCCTGCTTTCCATCTTATTATTTTATACGTAAAACGTATCGCGATGTAACACCTTCACGTGGAGTGTTTATTGCGAGCAATTATTCAGTAATAAACAATTCAAAACGAATATTTTGTACTGGGAACTATTCGTATTTGTGGTGGTAGGATCTCAGCTCTCCCGATGTTCGGGTGAATTGTTTTATTTTGTTTTCAATAATATGAATATGTAATTTTCTTTCACTTACTAATTTTCCTCTTTTTGACTGCTCTCACCAACTTGTTATGGGAACGATAAAATTAAAAATTGTGCTTACGTCGACTGTTCTGAATTAAAATAATAAATATTTTTATCGGTCTTACAATCATTATAATATAATATATTAGCTGAAATAATAATAGTCAGACTGTTCTCGTTTATATTCACCCCCGAAGAATCGGAAATAAATCTTATTACTACAACAATTGAATTGTACTTTTGTCGACTGCCCATATACAAATTAATAAATATTTTTTTTATTGGTCTTACAGTCCAATCAATTCAATCTAAAAATAAAATAAAAATAAAAATAAAAAATAAAAATAAAAAATAAAAAAACAAAAAAAAATAAAAATAAAATAAAAATTAAAAATAAAAATTAAATTAAAAATTAAATTAAAATTATAATGACAGTCAGACTGTCCTTGTTTACATTCACCCCCATAGACTCATCTGAAAATAAAATATTAGCTGAAAAAATTTTTTTTTATTAGTAACGTGCAATCTGACTGACCCACCACCCTTGCCTAATTGAAGACATAGTCCTACGTTTCGAGCTCGCTACGGCTCCTCATCAGGGACTAATCTAAACCTTATATTCTAATCTATATATACCCATCCCCACCACCAAATTTAGTAAATTAAATATAAATTCCCCCTCTACACAAATTGTCCAAAACCAATCAATTTAATAAGGAATGATAAACACTGTCCAATCTACCAGACTCTAACATTAAATTCACATTATTTCGATTCCTGGAAATGTGAATACTTTCAAGACTCTCCCGTTTATACTTATTATTAATACCATGTTCCAAAATATCCACATTCACAAAATCAAAAGAATGTAAAAACTTTAAACAATGCTCTTTTAAACCAGAAGTAATATGTGAGCTACGTAAACTATATTTATGCTCAGAAATTCTCTTTTTTAAATATCTACCTGTTTGTCCAATATAGTATTTATCACAATCCGTGCAATTAATCTTGTAAACAACTCCTGATTTTAAGCATAAATTATCCTCATCTTTGCAATTATTAAACAATCTACTCAAATTATTGTTATTTTTAAAGAAAATTTGAATGTTATATTTCCGAAAATTTCTTTTTATTCTTTCAGACAATCCTCGAACATATGGCAAGACAATAATTTTGCCTCCGTTAACATCAATTCCTGCATATATATATATATATATATATATATATATATATATATATATATATATATATATATATATATATATATATCTAAAATCGAAGCTCAGAATATAATATTATAGCTCTAGAAAAGCAGATCCGTTAATAATATTAAGGTGTATCCAAGACCAGCAGATTCTTTTAAAAATATATTTTGATTTTATTTAAACGAATAGTAATGGAATGAATATTTTAATAAATTGATAGTATCAATTGATTGAATACTATGAATTGATTAGTTACTACTTATTATATTACTATTAGTTTTTATGATTATTTTTTAAATTATTTTGTATTAATGAATTGCAAATAATAATTTAAGCCATAGTGAGTTATTGAGTATTTCTATTTATTAATTTTTTTTGTATTTAAACCTTGTATAATAAATAAGATATAAATATTTAAAATACTTTAGTTGTACTTTTGTCAACTGCTTATATATAAATTAATAAATATTTTCATTGGTCTTACAGTCCAATTAATTCAGTCGAAAACAATACGTAATAATATTATATTATATTAACATATTTATATTAACATTAATACATCAATATACAAAAATAATAAAAATTAAAATTAAAATTAAAATTTATAATGACAGTCAGACTGTCCTTGTATAAATTATTACGTATATTATCATCCTTGTATTGATATTATTACAATTATTCGGTTGATTAATTTTCGATTGATTTAATTGGACTGGAAGCCATTGAAAATATTTATTAATTTATAAATACTGAAAAATTCACATAATTTACAATAATTAGAATTTCTAATAGTGCCAGATCACTGAAAATAATATGAAATAATATGCTCAGAAAAAGCTATTTCATGTAGTGAGAAAGCATAAAATGTTCATATCCATAAGTAACTATATATGTAATAATAAAATAATAGAAATTTATTATTATATTTTGATACAGTATTTACTTAAAACTAATGGAAAGCCAGGTTCATTTGAATAAAAAAAATGGTAAGGTTTTTAGTTTTTTGTTATGTTTAATAAATTTTTCACGGATGAGGTGAGCCTCTCTTTGTTAGTTAAGAAAAGTTCCAATAAAGGGCATGTATTTTACCACAAAATATATCAATAAAATAAGTTTACATATTAAGTTCAATATTTTCTAATGCATGAATAAAGGCGTAAGAATGCACAAAAAATAAAAATGGTAAATAGCATTATAATATACTTGAAATAAAGATATTTTCTTGATTATTATGGATATTTTCGAATTATGTAGTATTCCACATAATAATTAAGTTATTATTCATACACTCGTTAGGTTTATCTTAAAAAATATTTTTGCTGAAAAATAATAACGAATTTTCTTTTTTCGGTAATCGTAAATATTAATGTTCGAAATTTTATACTATTATATTAATTAAAATTAATCTGTAATATCTATTAAATAATTAAATGTGAGAAATTAATACATATTTCTATTGGTCTTACAGTTCAATTAAATAAATTAAAATTAATATATAATAATATTAATATATATTTACATCAATACTAATACATATCAATATATAATTAATTGAAACTTATAATGTTAGGCAGACTGCCCTTGTTTAAAATAACCCCCGTGGACTAATCTGAAATAAAAATATATTAGCTGAAAAAATTCTTTGTTAGTGAAGTGTAATCTGACTGTCTCCGCCACTTTTACCCAATTGAAGATTGAATGAGGTTGTATTATTATTATGTATTAATTTTAATTTATTTAATTGGATTGTAAGATCAATAGAAATATTTAGTAATTTATCTAAATACAGTCGCCATAAGGACAATTAAAGTAATTGAAAGCGATTTCAGCTCAACTGTTTATATTTTATTCGTAGCAAAGTACTTTAAACTATATAGCGCATCATGTATTTGAAGTAGACTGAATTCCATTAGCATTCTGATATTAATTAAAAACTTGTTAACGTATATATCAACATATTAATATCAGAATGCTAATGGAATTCAGTCTATTAATAATAAATTAATTATTATGTGGAATAAACTATACAAATAAACTAAAAAACAAAACAAAAATGTTACTATTATGTTTTTTTTTTTTTTTTTTTTTTTTTTTATGTAATTTAACGTCGCTTTATTTATGCTTCCAATTATCGGTGCTAATCAGCGACGGAGGTCTACGATGTGTTTGTAAACAAAGCACATATAAATAATCACAGCGGTGCCTGTATCAATCGGTCGAGACCGGGATTTGAACTCGGATCACCGAGTTACTAGTCCTTCGCTCTAGCGATCGAACCATCGTAGGCCTCACTATTATATGTTAATATCAACTCGTCCATTCAATTACATTAAATTCTATTTCTTGGCATAGTTTTAGAAACTGCGTGCCTTTGACTCTAAGTTCTTGATATACAATATTAATTTCATTTAATTTATTTAGTATTCAGTACACATTTATTATGAACCCTTTTAGAACATATAGCTTGAAGTTCGTATACAAATTTTTTATGTTCATACAGATCACATAAAATCTTTTTCTAGGGAAAATCACAGTAAGGTCAAAAAATTTAATCATGGACTGTAAAGATCAACAAAACTATTAAACTTTTAAGTAATTTTCTAAGTAAAGATTTAAATCTTTACCATTAACTATGTAAAATTTATTAGAAAACCAAAATTAATTTTTTAAATGTTTTACAATCTATCATTAAAAGACAGAGCAACATTCCAAATTTTTTACTATAAAACTTGTCTCCGTGTATAGATTATCAATGCATGGAAATTTGATCATATAAATGAAAAGATTATACAATCTTAAAAATTTATTTTACATTGCCTGCTATCTAAGAACAAAGAGTATTGATGCGCATATGATTATGATAATAAATTATTGTAATGATAAAACATATACTAAGAATATAATATATGCGCTACATAATGGAAGCCCCTCTACATTCGATCGAAATATATTTTTTTTCCAGAGTGTCCGGCGCGAGATTTTTCTGCTGCAAGTGTTTTTTTTTTATTTGAAAAAGAACTTCAACCGAATAAGCAACGTCGGCTTTCGAGTCTATATAGAAATTGTACTTACACGCTCATGTGTGTGTTTGTGTGTGTGTGTGTGTGTGTGTGTGTGTGTGTGTGTGTGTGTGTGTGTGTGTGTGTGTTACAGCCGCACCTTGCGAATTCTCACGTCACGTATCATTAAATAGGTATAGTAACGTTCGGGTGTGCGTGATGCTTAAATATATACAGCCACAAAAGGCACCTTATTAAATTTACGTGCATAATAAACGCGCACTGACTCATAGAAATCTATGTCAGAGTACAGTACAGGTATATATATATATATATATATATATATATATATATATATATATATATATATATATCTGGAAGTATGTAGTATGCATCTGTACATTCGTGCACGTATACTTATATATGCTCATTATAGTCTCCGTTCTAGGGCGACATGGTGCTGACCGCTAATTAACGGGCAAATTACGTTTATTATAATAAAATATAAGGTTATATATGAAAAGGGTGGCAAGAAACATCGTACAGGCCTATATATATGTAGGCGACGTTTAAGAAAAGTCAAAGTTGTTGTTCTTTTTTTTGTGCGATAGGCAAATGATATATATATATATATATATATATATATATATATATATATATATATATATATATATATATATATAAGTAAGAACCAACGTTGCCGCAAGAACGCGAGCCTTCCACATTTATAAATCATGTCGATCGATTCTAAGTAGTCCATTATACAGAAAATAGCCTTCGTGTGCTGCTTGCTCAATTTTCTACATAGACAAGTGTGTGCACGCGTATATATACATATATATTTATCTGTAGTTCCGTTCTGTCATATAAACATTTGCCGTTGAAACCTAATGCCAATATTGAAGGATGGATGTATTATATAGTTATATACTACATAACGATATTATCAAGCCCTTTGTATATAATAAGGGTATATAACTTATATAAGTCGCAAAATATATATAAGACACAACTTCCCCCATCTCTCTGTGTCTCTATTTGGTGCGTGCGCGCGCGCGTGTGTGTGTGTGTGTGTCTCGTTATTGGCAGTCGATAGAATGTGTTTCAAGGAAATAATATGACCGCGGGGATGACGGGGGCAATCGGTATAAATGAATATATGCCGACGAGTTTGCAATCTTGCTAATGGTACAGTTGTTTAGCTCCCTAGAGTTTTTTCTTCATATATAGTTTTTTCTTTTTAAATGTAGCTTTACTACTATTCGGTTCAATCGATCGATTTTACTTCACTTTAGTAATAACTTGAGATAGTATATGTTTAAGTTTCAGTGAGTTTAAGTACACTTGCTTATTTACAAACTTATTGCAGTATATAGCACACATACGTTGACGATGTGCAAGCATACATACTTACTTTAGGATACTTTATTTCTTTTAGAACAATTATATTTATATATTTCTATTCATACTAGCACCCCCCGTTCCGGCTTCACCCAAGATAATAATTTAATTGATTTAGTAACAGTTCGATGATATCTACGTCAAAAACACTCCATGTTTAAATCCATACTCTTGTCGATAATTTTACTCATCGTCGCTCCCGTATAAAAAACTGCTATCTTAATGTCCGCTTTAAAAAGTTGCTATTTTGTAGACCATATACATAGTTACATATCTTACATATCTTCAATTTCAATTGGCACAACGAACTAAATATTCGCGGTATTTATTTTAAAATAAGAAAATAGATTATATATATATATATATATATATATATATATATATATATATATATATATATATATATATATATATATATAGTGTGTACAAGTAAGTTTTCAGCGTTATTTTTCCAACATGTGAGGTTTTATTATGAAAAAATGATTACATATCCTTTATTCAAAGTATCTTTCATTGGAAGCTATGTATTTTTCCAGCCTTTCTGGTGATTCTTTCAAGACCAAGAATGTATCGAGACAATTTTTGATTCCCTCTACTGATCTGAAGTGTATTTTCGTAAAAGTGTTCTGTATTGTTCAAAAAAGTAGTCAGAAGGTCTGAGTCAAAAAGTAGTCTGAGGTAGAATTTTCTATCCACTATACTCCAAACATTTTTTGACCGTAGCCGCAACATGTGTCGGAGTATTATCGTGTTAAAAAATAATCGAATCATGCTTGGTATCATAGGATGAGCTGATCGTTTTTTCTGTAATGCTAACTTCAAAAGAATAAGTTGGTTTCGATACAATGGTCCTTTGATGATTTGACTACTCGGAAACAGTTCATAGCATGTGACACCCTTTCGATCCGACCATATGCAGAACATGACCTTATTTACATGAATAAGAATACGAAGCTCCTTGTATAAGTATATATATATATATATATATATATATATATATATATATATATATAGTATGTATGTGTGTGTGTGTGCGTTCACACGTGTGTATAAACATAGAAGGGCGGTTCAATAAGTACCCGTGTTTGAAGACAGAGGACGTTTCTCAGGGAATCTAGTGTTATTATCGTATGCTACCATCTATCAAATGACGTCAAAACAAATTTCAGACTGATTGATTAGTATTTTACATGATAAGTTGGCTATGAAAAAATTATCGGCCCAATGGGTGCTGGGATTTCTAACGATAGATAACAAGTGGAAGCGGCTGTTAAATTCGAAGCAGTGTTTGGAACTATTTGAGCGAGATCCGAAGGACTTCTTGCTTTGAGTTGTCACCGTTGATGAAACCTGGAGTCATCATACAGACCAGAAACTAAGCAACAATTAAAACAATGGATTTCTCGCGTCGAAGTTGCTCCAAAGAAGGCGAATACGGTCCCATCGGCCGGAAAGGTCACGGCGACGATTTTTTGGGATATGAATGTCATCATTCTAATGAATTTTTTAGAAAATGGAAGAACGATCACTGGACAATACGACAGTGAGTTATTGGACCGCTTCGACAGTAGATTGAAGGAGACACGACCACATTTGGTGAAAAAAGGTGATGTGTCATCACGATAACGCACCACAAATTCATCTGAAGTTGTCGCCATCAAACTGCATAAATTTCGTTATTAATTTCTGCTGCACCCCCCGAATTCACCCGATCTGGTTTCCTATGACTTCGTCTTGTTTCCTAACATGAAAAAATGGCTTGCGGGAAAAAATTTTTGCTAAAACGAGGAAGTCATCGTCGAGACAGAGGTTTATTTTGGAGAGTTTGAAAAATCCTTTTTTGGGAGGGGTTAACAAAATGGCCAGAATGTTGGCAGAAGTATATTTTTCTAAAAAGACTATGTTGAAAAATAAAAAAAATTTTTTTGAAAAAATGGTGTCTTCATTTCTAACAGGGCTACTTATTGAACCACCTTCGCAATTCTGGAATTGTTAATAAAGTAACTTCTTTTTTCCACCATTTATTATTGAATTTAAAAAACATATGGCCTATATCCTTCAAAAGATATTATAGACATATATATATTTGGAATTACAGAGCAATCAATTCAATGGTTTTTTTGTCTGACCTGTACTGACAAAAAAACGTTTTATGTTTATATTAGCAGGCGAACTTAGTTTCCGACATTTTTTAACATTTATGATGTAAAATGGATACAAATGAGCTTAATCAAAATATTTCCCTTCATTGTCTATTACTTTTTCCCAGCTTCCTGGCAATATGGCGATATAATGGCCAAATAAACAATGGCGGTTTCAAGGCTCTCCAATCATCCACAAATTCTTGCACTTCTTGAACATGTCGGAAGTGCGTATCAACTAGGTCGCGCTACATCGATCTGAATAGGTGGTAATCAAAAGGCGCTATGTCTGGCGAGTACGCTGGGTGCGGAAATACTTCCTATTCTACCTCCAACAGGGTGTTTTTGACCGCTTTCGCAACATGTGGCCGAACGTTGTCATGCAAGAGAATGACTACGTCTATTGCTCACGATTGCTGATCTATGTTCGATCAATTTCTGTTGCAAACCATTTAGTTGGCATTGGTATCCCTCGGCAGTGATGGTTTCATTCGGTTCTAGCAGTTCGGAGTACAGTACGGTCACACCAAATGCATAAAAAAACATAGGTCTCTCAGATGTTTTGTTACACATATAAATTCCCGGCCGCACCTAGATATCGCTTTATCGGCCGGTTGTGCTTCACAACTTTAATTTGTTGACGAACTTTTCTTGTAATTGCAGATCTGTAAATCATTGCGACTTTTGTTGGACCTCCAGTTTTTAGTGGGTTTCGAACCACTGTTTATTGTACATTCTTGTTGCAGACTAGAGTTGTTGATCAGTGTATAGGCTGTTTATTTTCTTATTGCGGTTGTATATTTACAAATTTGTAGACCAGTGCATAGTTCCGGTCTACTTGTATGGGAAATAAATAAATAGCTAATAAATATATGTTACTATATAGATTGCCATGTATATGATTTTATATTTGTAAAAATCCATCAATTCCAAACTGTTAGATTCCTATCTACCTATTCAGGCTCCTCTGTTATGTCTGCTTAAAGCAGATTTTTTATTGCTTTTATCGACTCCTTCGTCTGTATGAGTTCCTTTGTTAATGTTTCATACGCTGTATAAGACGCTTGGCTTAATAGAGCTCGTACCTCAGTAGAGGTATTGTTTTCCCTTGGGAACTTGATCCTAATTTCGTCGTATTTGAGACAAATCGCCAGGATGTGCTCTGGTGTGTCCGCTTTTCTACATGAGCAGGTATCGCTGTCTCTCTCTCTCTCTCTCTCTCTCTCTCTCTCTCTCTCTCTCTCAAATGGCAGCGAGAGAGATAAAACCCGAAGTCTTCAACCCAATGAGGAATTGGATTAGCTATTGCGACGACCTGATCCATTCCGCCCTAATCCTATCTCAGACACTAGGTAAGTAAGAATGTGTCATCCTACCATTTGTCGAGTTATCCCACATTTCTTGCCACTCATCAAGATCTCTTTCCGATATCTGTCGTGCGGCACGACGTTGGTCCTCAAACGTTCCTGTATTTTTACGGGTTGTATACAGGTCCGCTCCACGTCTGCATTCTAGCGCGGTGACGAGTTTGCCCTCTATTACTGCCAGAGCGTCTGTCGAGATGATTCTGTACGTACTGGTGACTCTAATAAGCGCACGTCTTTGAGTACTTGACCACATTCTTTGCTGTTCAAGACACATCAAATCGTACCAGCCTGCCGCTGCGTATGCAGCGATAGGTATGAACAGCCCGGTATAGATAGTACTAAACGCCTTGAATTTAAGGCCCTATTCCCATCTTGCCAGGCGTCCGATCATGTTAAACGAATCCACACATTTGGATTATACCGCTTGCAAATGGCAACCGATATTAAGATGTTGGCCGAGTTACATTTCAAGGTGTCTCACGCTTTCTAATCTCTTCTCTCGAGTTGCCGATCGTAATGAAAGGGGGGACTTTCAGGTGAAGGTGATTATTATTGAGGTGATAGCAGGTTTCCACCGCTTCAATATAATTCTGGCCTATCCTTTCGATCTCTATACGCGAGTTTCCCTCCACCAGGAGCGCAATGTCGTTGATACAAGCGATGGCATCACATTCTAGTTTTGGTAGCTGGAGAGCAGCTAAAGAAGAGGATCGAGGACAAGGTTCCACAGAGTTGGGCTAAACGCGGATTCCTGTGGGCATTCCTTATTGATCTCAAGTTGTATTTCCACAAAGCCAGGTAATATCTTATTAACTTATAGATAGCCCTGGGGCACGCTTTGATTTGCGTGCTATTATTACATTGGCCGACCAGAGATTCTCAAAGTCATCTTCATATTCAGGAAAATTGCTACAATATATTTTCTGCACTATTCACTCACAGACTTACGTAACTGAACTATGGCGTCCTCTATGAATCGTCCTCTCCTAAAGCCGAATTCTTTTGAAGATAATTGTGCTTTTATGATCTTGTTTAGTTTGTTCAGTATTAGAGCTTCGAAGGCTTTACCTAGTATTGGCAATAGACAAATGGGCCTGTAGGGTGCAGGGTCGTCAGGTTCTTTAGCTTTACCTTTTCTTGTTCTGACCACTTGGCCAATCTTCCACTCGTTGGGGAAGACCGAAAATCTCAAGAATATATTGTATATATTGAGTATATATTGAGTAGGTCGTGCCTGATGGTCAGCAATGTTGTTCGAATGATAGTCAAGTCGAAGCTGTCTAGGCCAGTGGCCTTACCCCGTTTCATCTTAGCCAAGACTTGATCCAATTCGGCGAGATTGAATTTAAGCTCGGGTGGATGAGTGTTGGCCATGTGTCTATTTATAGATGCTCTTGCGTTTTATCCTGTAAAGAGTCTGGCGTGAATAGAGTGTTCAGCACTGCAGTTGCAGTGCTCACCCAGTCCGTCGTATAGGAATCTTGATCCAGGCGGACGTTACATTCAACTTCCGTGATGGACAGCTTATATACTTGAATTCGGTAAGCTATGCCCCAAGAGTTCTGATAACGGGATCACGCTCTTTCTGGTATACTCGACGGGCTCGATTGATAGCCCTCTTCAACCCATGTAATTCAGGGTTCCACCAGGGAACCCTCCTAGCAGCTACCCTACTCCTTGCATGCTTTCCTCAAAGTGGCTGTTAGCGAGCCTCTATTTCGAAAAGTTCTGTAAGACTTTTTGAGGCTTTTAACTTTTCCAACCCTACTTCGGTCGCCGTTTCCATAAGAAGCCCCTTTCTGGTCTCGCTCAGATTCTTGATTTGGACCTCCGATTGCCTAGGGTTGATGTCTTTTGCAGAACTTCCTTTACCTTTCCTATGGAAAAGATTGTTTTCACATCCCTAGACTTTAGTAAGATCACCTTTGGTGGCGGCCTTATTGTGGCTTTGACAAGCTGGGCCTTTGGGGCGACCAGCCTACTGTCTGCTTTCTTTTACCTGTCAGCTACCGAGGCCTTGAACACACCTCCTGCTGTCTCCAGTATCAGGCGTCGCAACTCTTCGTGATCAACATGCGGGCGAGCCATCTGCATTGCAGCTTCTGTAAGTGGTCGCACGCTTTTCTCTCTATCTCTCTCTCTCCCTCGCTTCCACGCCTTTATAAATATATATATATATTAGGAGTGTGAATAAGTCTTTCCCGTTTTTTGTAAGAGATGGCGCCACCAATACTGTGCGAGTATTCAATGGTTACATATGTCATAATCAAAGCTTATTCATATGTCAACAATTCCATACTAACACATTAGTTAAAATTTTTTCGCATCATAAATTTTTGATATCGTGAAAATGTCGAAATTTGAGCCGAGTCGACGTCATTTGCGGGAAGTTTCACTTTATTGGTTCAATTTGAAGAAATCTGCTGCCCAGACGCATCGATTGCTTCAGGAGGCTTATGGAGAAGGTTGTGTCGATGATTCAAGTGTTCGCGGATGGTTTCGACGCTTCAAAAGCGGTGATTTCGACGTGGAAGACAAGGAGCGTTCCGGGCGGCCGCAAATCTTTGAAGATCGAGAATTGGCGACTTTGCTTGATGAAGATTCTTGTCAAACGCAAGAAGAACTTGCTGAAGCATTGGAAGTTGACCGAACAACCATTTCCAAGCGTTTGAAAGCCATGGGAATGATCCAAAAGCAAGGAAATTGGGTGCCGTACGAACTGAAGCTGAGAGACGTCGAACGGCGTTTTTTCACTTGCGAACAGCTGCTTCAGCGACATAAAAGAAAGGGTTTTCTGCATCGTATCGTGACTGGCGATGAAAAGTGGATACGTTACGATAATCCGAAGCGAAGAAAATCATGGGGACTACCCGGCCATCCATCATCATCGACGGCCAAGCCAAATATTCATGGCGCCAAGCTCATGCTCTGTATATGGTGGGACCAGCTAGGTGTGGTTTACTATGAGCTTCTGAAACCGAATGAAAGAATCACAGGCGAGGTCTATCGACGACAATTGATGCGTTTGAGCCGCGCACTGCGAGAAAAACGGCCACAATACTCCGACAGGCACGACAAAGTTATTTTGCAACATGACAATGCTCGCCCACATGTTGCACCGCCGGTGAAAACATACTTAGAAACGCTCAAATGGGAAATCCTACCCCACCCGCCGTATAGTCCAGACGTTGCTCCGTCTGATTACCATCTCTTCAGATCGATGACGCATGGCCTGGCTGACCAGCACTTCCATTCCTACGAGGAAGCCAAAAAATGAGTGGATGACTGGATAGAGGCCAAACCGGTCGAATTTTTTCGCAACGGGATTCGTATGTTGCCAGAAAGATGGGAAAAAGTTGTAGCTAGCGATGGCCAATACTTTCAATAATTCATTTGTAACCATTTTTTCACAATAAAGGCTCAAAATTTGAAAAAAAACGGGAAAGACTTATTCACATACCTGATATTATATATAAATATATGTATATATATATATATATATATATATATATATATATATATATATATATATATATATATTAGGTGTACAAGTAAGTTTCCGCCGTTTTTTTTATAATAAAATAAGAATTTATTGTAAAAAAGGTACAAATAATATCATTTAAAATATTGACCATCACTTTCTACTACTTTTGATCGTCTTTCGGGCAGCAAGTGAATTCACAGACTAAAAAATTGCTCGTCTTTTGAGGTAATCCATAATCGATCCATTTCTTCCATTCCTCGTGAAAAGTGAAGTGCTGCTCAGCCAGACCATGAGTCATCCATCGGAATAGGCGGTAGTCTGAAGGAGCAATGTCTGGTGAATACGGCGGGTAAGGTAGGATGTTCCAATTCAGCGCATCTAACGTTTCCTTTATGATTTTTGTAACATGTGGTCGAGCGTTGTCATGCTGAAAAACGACTCATAATGTTTCCAGACGTCAACATATAGTATACGACTTTTTACAGCTGACAATTTCGATGTTATCTTAGGAGTTATGCCAACTTTTCAAAACGGCGGACACTTATTTGTACACCTAATATTAAAAGGTTCATTACGGCGTTCTCAGTGCTACGATTGAACTACTAAACCGGAAACAAATTTACTTTTTCGGTTTCTGTCGTCATTTCCCATTATTTAGAGTGAAAAAACATTTTCTAAAATTCTTCAAATTATTCAACAAGTGTGAAAATTGAGATATTAATTAATCTATTTTTCTGAATTAGGAAAAAATAATTAAAAAATTATGGACTTACGAATCGTCTACTGCACGTAATCTAATGTGTTTCAGATCTTTCAAAGAAAACATTTATTTTAAATTCTATGCACTATTTGAGCATCTATTTCGAGTTTTTTCACTTGTATAATATTATAAAATAATAAACCAAATAAAATTTGTTTTACCACTCTACATATCACACATTTTGAGAAAACCGAAAAAGTAAATTACATTGACAATGTAACGATATATCGAATAATAAGTATTAAAAGGTTATACTGTTTCCAAATGTCAACATATACTATACGACTTTTTACAGCTGACAATTTTGATGTTATCTTATCGGTATTGCCATCTTCTCAAAACGGCGGAAACTTATTTGTACACCCAATATATATATATATATATATATATATATATATATATAAAACAATTGAATTGTACTTCTGTCGACTGCCCATATACAAATTAATAAATATTTTTTTATTGGTCTTACAGTCCAATCAATTCCATCCAAAAATAAAATAAAATAAAAATAAAAATAAAATAAAAATAAAAAATAAAAATAAAAATAAAATAAAAATAAAAAATAAAAATAATAATAAAAAATAAAAAATAAAAAATAAGAAATAAAAATAAAAAATAATAAAAATAAAATAAAAAAATAAAAATTAAAAATAAAAATTAAATTAAAAATTAAATTAAAATTATAATGACAGTCAGACTGTCCTTCTTTACATTCACCCCCATAGACTAATCTGAAAATAAAATATTAGCTGAAAAAATTCTTTGTTAGTAAAGTGCAGTCTGACTGTCCCCAACACCCTTACCTAATTGAAGACTTGTCCAACGTTTCGAGCTCGCTACGGCTCCTCATCAGGGACTAATCTAAACCTTATATTCTAATCTATATATACCCATCCCCACCACCAAATTTCGTAAATTAAATATAAATTCCCCCTCTACACAAATTGTCCAAAACCAATCAATTTAATAAGGAATGATAAACACTGTCAATTCTACCAGACTCTAACATTAAATTCATATTATTTCGATTCTTGGAAATGTGAATACTTTCAAGACTCTCCCGTTTATACTTATTATTAATACCATGTTCCAAAATATCCACATTCACAAAATCAAAAGAATGTAAAAACTTTAAACAATGCTCTTTTAAACCAGAAGTAATATGTGAGCTACGTAAACTATATTTATGCTCATAAATTCTCTTTTTTAAATATCTACCTGTTTGTCCAATATAGTATTTATCATAATCCATGCAATTAATCTTGTAAACAACTCCTGACTTTAAGCATAAATCATCCTTATCTTTGCAATTATTAAACAATCTACTTAAATTATTGCGATTTTTAAAGAAAATTTGAATGTTATATAATCTAAAAAATAATATAAAATTTGAAATATATAATCCTTGAACATATGGTAAGACAATAATTTTGCATCCGTTAAAATCAATTCCTGCACTATGTTTATTTTCGGTATTATAAATGTCAAACAATCTCTCAGCAATCAATCTATTAATAAATTGAATTGGATAGCCATTATTAATAAAAGTCTCTCTTACTATCTGTAAATTATTTTGTCTAAAATCTTTATGTGACAATTTCATTGCTCTGTCAATGACACCTCTCAATGCTCCAATTTTGTTTCCTAATTGGTGGTGTGAATTAAAATCTAAAAACCTACCTGACCAAGTAGGCTTTCTGTACCAATTAAGTTTTACCTTATTATTACTACATCTAATTACATTAATGTCCAGAAAACTTAACTGACTATTAACTTCAACCTCCCTTGTAAATTTAATTCTGTCATGTACAGAATTGAAAACATCCACCATTTCATCCACAAAAACTTCCAGAACAATTGTAAAGATATCATCAACATATCTCTTAAATATCATTGGTTCAAAAAGCAATTTTGACAAGGCTATACTTTCCCACTTTTCCATAACTAAATTAGCTATACCCGGTGACAAAGGCGACCCCATTGGACATCCGTATTTTTGTTCATAAAATTTATTATCAAATCAAAAAATTGTGTTATTAAAAACCAAATTAATTGCTTTAATAAATTCATTCATTGTCAATTTTTTATGCAAATTAATTTCATTCCACTTTTCCTGTATAATATCATTTAACAACTCTAAAGGTACATTTATAAACAAAGATACTACATCCAATGAAATCATCTTGTAGTTTTTCGGAATAACAATATCTTTCATTTCATTGTAAAAACACCAACTATCCTTAATGTAAGAACTAGTTCTTCCAACTATCTTAACCAATATATTAGACAAAAATCTAGCAATATTATAAGTTGGGAAACGTATGGAAGATATTATTATTCTAAATGTCAGATTTTCTTTATGAATCTTGGGAAGCCCATAACATTTTGCCACAGTTCCATTTTCACATTTTAAATACTTATATGTAGTATCATTTATATATTCATTTCTTTTCCAATTATTTAATAACTCTTTCAAATTATTTTGTAGCTTAATGATATGTGGATTACCAATCTTCAAATAAGTACTATCATCATTTAATATATTATTTATACAATTTATGTAATCAATTTTATTGGAAGCTACAGATACATTACCTTTGTCGGATTTTTGGAAGATTATATTAGGGTTATTTTTCAAAAAATTCTTCGCGGTAATTAAATCATGTATAAAATTACTATTTAAAAAATTATCAAATATATTTTCTCTTTTAAAATTACTAATGACATTAACCAAAGATGCCCTACATTCCTTTTTTACTTCATCATTTAAACCAAAAAGATTACTTTCAACCTCCGCGATGATTTCTTTGATCGGGAGATTATTTTTACAATATAATATTCCATGTCTGGCACCTTTAGACATGATGTTTATTACTTCATTTGGTATCTCCTTGTCAGTTAGATTCTTAAACCAATTTTTATTGTTTGCATTGTTAAATTGATAGCTTTGAAATTGTTTTTATTTCTTAAGTTATGGAAAAGTTGGAAAGTATAGCCTTGTCAAAATTGCTTTTTGAACCAATGATATTTAAGAGATATGTTGATGATATCTTTGCAATTGTTCCAGAAGTTTTTGTGGATGAAATGGTGGATATTTTCAATTCTGTACATGACAGAATTAAATTTACAAGGGAGGTTGTAGTAAATAGTCAGTTAAGTTTTTTGTACATTAATGTAATTAGATGTAGTAATAATAAGGTAAAACTTAATTGGTACAGAAAGCCTACTTGGTCAGGTAGGTTTTTAGATTTTAATTCACACCACCAATTCGGAAACAAAATTGGAGCATTGAGAGGTGTCATTGACAGAGCAATTAAATTGTCACATAAAGATTTTAGACAAAATAATTTACAGATAGTGAGAGAGACTTTTATTAATAATGGCTATCCAATTCAATTTATTAATAGATTGATTGCTGAGAGATTGTTTGACATTTATAATACCGAAAATAAACATAGTGCAGGAATTGATTTTAACGGAGGCAAAATTATTGTCTTGCCATATGTTCGAGGATTGTCTGAAAGAATAAAACAAATTTTCGGAAATATAACATTCAAATTTTCTTTAAAAATAGCAATAATTCAAGTAGATTGTTTAATAATTGCAAAGATAAGAATGATTTATGCTTAAAGTCAGGAGTTGTTTACAAGATTAATTGCATGGATTGTGATAAATACTAAATTGAACAAACAGGTAGATATTTAAAAAAGAGAATTTATGAGCATAAATATTGTTTACGTAGCTCACATATTACTTCTGGTTTAAAAGAGCATTGTTTAAAGTTTTTACATTCTTTTGATTTTGTGAATGTGGATATTTTGGAACATGGTATTAATAATAAGTATAAACGGGAGAGTCTTGAAAGTATTCACATTTCCAAGAATCGAAATAATGTGAATTTAATGTTAGAGTCTGGTAGATTGGACAGTGTTTATCATTCCTTATTAAATTGATTGGTTTTGGACAATTTGTGTAGAGGGGGAATTTATATTTAATTTACGAAATTTGGTGGTGGGGATGGGTATATATAGATTAGAATATAAGGTTTAGATTAGTCCCCGATGAGGAGCCGTAGCGAGCTCGAAACGTTGGACAAGTCTTCAATTAGGTAAGGGTGTTGGGGACAGTCAGACTGCACTTTACTAACAAAGAATTTTTTCAGCTAATATTTTATTTTCAGAGTAGTCTACGGGGGTGAATGTAAACAAGGACAGTCTGACTGTCATTATAATTTTAATTTAATTTTTAATTTAATTTTTATTTTTAATTTTTATTTTTTTATTTTATTTTTATTATTTTTTATTTTTATTTCTTATTTTTTATTTTTTATTATTATTTATATTTTTTATTTTTATTTTATTTTTATTTTATTTTATTTTTGGATGGAATTGATTGGACTGTAAGACCAATAAAAAAATATTTATTAATTTATAGCGTATATAAGTAAGTTACCAGCGTTTAGTTCTAAAGTGTGAGGTTTTATTAGGTCAATATGGTTAGATGTCCTTTCTTAAAAGTACTATCTATCAGAATCTATAAGTTTATTCCATCTTTCTAGCTATTTCTGTATTTCGAATAAAAAAAATTTCTCGTCGTTCGAGCCTAAGAACATGTCGATATAATTTTTGATTTTCTCCACTGAACTGAAGCGTATTCATATAAGAGCGTTCTGCATTGATCGAAAAAAGTAGTAGTCTAATAGTGCTAAGTCTAGACTTTAAGGCAGCTGAAGCAGAATTTCCCATCCACTATTCTTCCAATAGCTTTTAACCGAAGCCGCAACATATGACAGGGCGTTATCGTGATAAAAAATGACAGACTCGTACCTGGTCTCATATTCTGACCATTTTTATTGTAATGCTATTTTGAAACGAATATGTTGTTTTTGTTACAATGATCTTTTGATGATTTTACCATCCGAAAATAGTTCATAATATACGACACCCTTTTGATAATATGCAGATCCTGATCGTATTTATGTAAATATTTCGTTTCGGCGTCGATTGAAACGATTCGCCGGGCTGTCTACACGATTTTCTGTAATGATATATGTTAAATTATATTGATAATTATATAATGATTATTGATAATAATATAATGAAGAATCTATTTTCATTACCAGTAACAATACGATATAATAATGATTTATTTTTATACCACTGCATCAACATTTGGGATAGGCAAAATCGCGGTTCTTTCTAAAATCTCCATAAATGTCGTCCGGAAACAGCTCGATATTGTATGCTATCGTTTGAAAACAAAACATCCCTTAAAAATCGTCGTTAGAGTCCTGGACATCGTATTCTACTGCCCGATCACAAAACTTGCTTGATCGTATTTACTGTTCGAGCACTACACTACTCGAGGAAGTCATCTCGAGATACCTGAAAATCGTATTATATTGTAGCAACATGAAATTTCTCGTGAAAGTCGTGTCAAGACACCTGGATATCGTATTCCCATATTCGACAACGAAAGTACAATGTTTCTCCATAGGAGTCGTATGTAAGATGTATATATATATTGATTTCGTACACGTTCGTATTTTAAATTCAATTCCAAGAACGTGTACTTGATAGTCCACACCGAAATGCAACCAAAAAGATGAGTTGCGAAATAGCATCTTTTTGAAGCGGGTGCTAAAATATCGTTTGCTTGTAAAAGCTATGATATATAAAAATAGTTTTGTAATTACGGCGGAAGTCTGTAAAGTAACTTAAAATTCGGTAAAATAACACTTCCTATTTTGCCATTAGTTTTTTTTTTGTTAATTTGAAAAAAAAATAGTCTTTGTGACACCGAAGATAATAGAAAATATATATTTCAAATTTCTGAGCAATCAGTTCATTAGTTTTTTTCATTGAATATACCTATATAAACGAAAACAGTATTTTTTACAATGAATTAGTTTACTTTGATTTGGTATATAATCACTTTATATAGAGAAGACAGATAAAGAGAGTGTGAGCGAAAGAGAGAGAGAGAGAGAGAGAGAGAGAGAGAGAGAGAGAGCGTGAGGGAGAGAGACATTTTCCTACATAAGAAATTATAAAATGTTCCAGAGATATTTGACGTGATGAAAGTATCATATTTACCTTATATTAATAGTTGAAGTTGGATACTTCGTATTAATATTTGATGTAATTCAAGTCGCTACTTTCTGGTCACTGGTAGAACTGACTACTAAGAGCGTTAACTATGCATGCGCCCGCTACTACTTTCCTACGTGCACGATATGTGGATCCAACGATAAATTCGGTTTCTCATCCTTACCACGTTTTAATACACCACTTATAATGCATGTGGTCATAAATTATTGATGAAACTAAAATGGTTTTTAACATAAAACCAAGCCTACGTCCTTTCGACGATAATATATAATATATCTTTCTAATTTCAGAGTAATAATTGCAGTAGCTATTTTGTTTATCGTGTATAAACAAAAACACGCTTTGTCTTTATACATTAGTATGATATGTTATAATGATATGATATAATATGATATGGTATATATATACATATATATATATATACATGTATATATATATATATATATATATATATATATATATATATATATATATATATTGTGACGTTGCGGCCCTTGCCCTGGCCACCGCCACAGAATATATTAATTTCGCACACAGCACCTACCTACTGGTTCCTCCGGCTGATGTCGATCCATCCTCCTTCCACGAGAGGGTCCGCTATTGAAGCGGGGCAACGCTAAAAGAATAGGAAAAGGGGGTGGCAATCAATAATAATGCCTCGCTCGCTATCAGAGTTTTGTTTATTCTCAGGACTAGACAACATTTTCCGCAGTATTCTCACTCTCTCACACATACACATACGCTAGCTTGCGGTCTTCGTTAATGAGCCGTCGGCTCTTCTCCTCGGATAGCGCTCTCGTCCTCGTGCTTGTGGCTCGTCCGCGCGCGCACTGTCTCCCGTTCGCGTATACGCCGCCGTCGCGCCGAGGTCCGTGGCCTGGGCTCACAACTACGTGGTCGTTTGCCGTCGGTACTCACTGTTTCTTGCTCTCACCGGACTGTCGATGGAAGGCGCTGGCGGATGATCTTAATCTCGTTCGGACTAATTATAATAGGGCTGGGATGAGCTGCGGCGGTCGCTTCCCTCGTCCGGGCCTGTGATAATCGGGTCTCGGAAACTCGTAGGGCTACAGGGAAAACGGTAGAAACACCCAACAAAACTAACAAAACAACGAACAACAGAACGGGAAAACCTTAGAAATTCTGTCTAATTCGGCGGTTGAACGCGCAATAATCCGTCTCTCCCCTTTTCAGCTAATATTTTATTTTCAGATTAGTGTACGGGGGTGAATGTAAACAAGGACAGTCTGATTGTCATTATAATTTTAATTTAATTTTTAATTTAATTTTTATTTTTAATTTTTATTTTTTTTTATTTTTTTTTTTAATTTTTATTTTTTTTTTATTTTATTTTTATTTTTATTTTTATTTTTATTTTATTTTTGGATTGAATTGATTGGACTGTAAGACCAATAAAAAAATATTTATTAATCAGTTCTTCTTAACATTACACTTAAAGATTACCAATTCCACATATTTGATAAACAAATTTTTAAAAATTAAAGTAGTTCTGTGGTCCTTTGCTGGAAGGAAAGGGAGTCGTAATACTAGGTCAGTGGGTTCTCTCTGCGGAACTTGATACTCTGGGAAATTTTGAGGTCTCTATGAATGTCTCTGCTCATGTCAGGACTGTAATATTTTTATTTTGCCTTATGCCTACAATTGGTGTGCTGTAATACTGTACAATATTCTTTCATTGTCTTTTGACACTACAAGCCTTCAATCTTCTAAATCCGAGCTTAGTGTGCCTGTGTACATATTTGAACGATATTCAGAAATTGCCTAATCCCTCATTTGTTTGCTACCGTATAATTCATTTCGTTCTTCGCATGCGTCATACTTTCGTAACAAATAGTATTTTTTATTGTATATTGTGACTTAATGCAGCTTTGAAAGCATACTTGCTTGCATTCGTTTGCAGTACATGTGGGATATATGTTAGTATAGGCACCTGTCTTAGTAAGATTATTAGTTTATTAAAGTCTTCTTCTTGAACTGTTTTTCAGTGCCATTATTCATTTTTGTAACAGCTTTGTCAGTGGGAATTTTGTACCTATTTAGAATTTAATAAAACGTGCATATTTCCTTACCATTTCGAGAATTGCCCTCAATTCCTGCCAGTGCGTAGGCACTGGATATTCGCTTTAAGGTTTGATTTTATCTGAATCCATACGCAATCTGCTCTTGTCTACAATATAACCTAAATATTTTACTTCTGAGCAGCAAAAATCAGATTTTTCTTTATTTATTTTTTGTAAGAAAAATATAATGGGAAATGCCAAAGAAAAAAAATTAGGAGTTTTTGTTAGAAATTCGATATAATTGAACTA
Source organism: Sycobia sp. Sy_11 (assembly GCA_018907035.1). Lineage (NCBI taxonomy): Eukaryota > Metazoa > Arthropoda > Insecta > Hymenoptera > Epichrysomallidae > Sycobia > Sycobia sp. Sy_11. Next base: position 535,962 of record JACCIC010000083.1, on the reverse strand, counting down.
TAAGAGACTTGGGTATAGAAGAAAAAAGAATGTGCATGTAACAAAATGATGCAAAGATTACCGTCCAGCCGGAAGTACTGTGTATAAAGAATCCGGGCTGGTGTTGATGCAACAAAAATATATGTGATTAGTGGCATGGATTTGTGCCGAGTCGGATATAGTTCATTCACCGAGTTCTACAATTAATCTTGTTGAACGGTCATTGGAAATCCATAAAGAACAGTTGCAAATTTCTCCAAGGAAAAAAAAAGAAAAATAATCAGAATAGAAGACAACATTTGATAAATTGGACCGCAAAATCGACGATAAGAAACAATAAAAAAGAGAAAAGCTGAAGGAAGGAGACTTAGTAGAAATCAAAAAGGAATAATAAATGATAGATTATTTGTATGTGTTATTTCAAATTCTGGATATAGACATTAACATATTTTGGAAATGGAAAAAGGAAGTACAAAGAAAAATGAGAGACAAAGAGAAGAGAATTATGGTATATAGTATATTATGTACGTTAATATAGTTTGAAAAATACGTAAATGAGATTAATTTTTGTGCTCCGGATTTTAAAGTTGTAGTTTACAATACAGAAAGATTATTATAAATCACCATTTTTATGTTACTCGCGACTATAGTGGGATATAAAAAAATATAACTCGGATCAACTGAATTATGTACTTTGTCTCAAGAAATGTAATCGGTAGTTCAAAATACTCAAGAAAGTAAGGAATGACGGGCCTCCATCATCGTCGTTGGGTATACAACTTTCAGCACCGACATCTTTGGTGGTTCGTAATTAGTTAATTACTTATTGTTATGTATTTTCTAACTGCATCGTATTCTTCAAAGATAAATCTCTTCTCTCATACGCTGTATGTGATAAGAGCAAGCGCTAGATTCTCGTTGGTTCTAATAGGAAGAGCTATTTTTAATAATTATTACATTTGTTAATAAAGAATAAATTAATTTATTTTCACGAAAATTTAACTATTATTAATTATTGAAAAATTCATTATTCACAGTCACGCTCATTTGAAGTATTTTCTTCTTAATTGATAAACAAATGATAACTATAAAACTATATCAGTGGTGCTGAAAGGAATGAAATGTAAGGTAAGTTTGCTAAGCAAATCAGAAGAATCCTATCGTTTAACAAAATTAATTGGAAATTAACTTACTCCATTCGGGAAATCCTCCAAAATACTGTTGACTGAAATCCATCACACGGGTAGTTATATGAATAAGATATATAGTGATATTATTTTTAGTGTTAATAAATAAATAAATATAAAATAATAAATAAATATAAAGAAAAATAAAAAAATAAATAAATTATGTGATAGAACAAATTATAAATAATAATATTTTTTTTTATATTATTATAATAATTTTCTTTTTAAATTGTTCTTTTATGAAATGTGAAAATTCGAGATTGATATTTTTCTATTTTCGCTTAGAGCACATGGCATGCAAGTTTTACGCTAAAACCACTGACGATGAGAAAATTTTTCTATTTTATTTTGTTTTATGTGTTTATGCGATTTCTATACGCTCAGACTACGATTATATGCTTATATTATTAAATGATTAAACATAAATTATTAAACAGAAGTAAAATTTATGCTTATCTTGCGGAACCTATTTCTTCGGTGTTTTCTACTCGAAGCTCGAAACTATTAATACAGACATTCAAACTTCGTAATTTGAGCGTTCCATATTTAGATCATCTGATTACCTCTACACTTACTCGATAGGAACTGTAAAACTCTTGTTTCTGTCACTGTGTTATTACACGCGTAAATACTAGTTCTAATAACTCTACATTCCGTAATAATTTTAACATGACAAATACGGACTTGTGCTGGACTGGTAAAAGAACTACTGAGTTTTCCCCTAACATATTAGACAGATTGAAAATAAATTGTTTCACACTCAACCACTATATTACTCAGCCTACATCTTTAATGACTGCGTCAAAATCTCATTTTGAATAGGTGAACAGCAGCTTTTGATTTTGCGGGTTCGTGGCCGACAGAAATCACGTTTTAAATCACTGCCTTTCATATAATGTATATAGTATAAAATTTCGATTCACTCTTGGGAATAGGAACAAACGGTGGTATATTTTGTATAAAGAATGCCTTAATACAGAAAATACAAGAATAGGTTTCGAAGCTAATAGGGTTCATGTATTCGTGTTCAGTTCAGTCTCCTCCAGATACTTGCTGGACAACGTGTAATGGTATACGCCTCACTGAGTTGTTCCTAAACGTCAGAAAGGAACTATCCATGCAGCAGATGACTTTTTGAAGCTACCTTATCGACAGTGAGTTTTTTCCACAGTATTGAGAGTATTCTTGATGTCAGTCCATGAAATTCACCTCGTTATAGATATGCAAGACATATATATATATATATATATATTGGAAGGGTCAGCGCACAGCACCGCGCGAGCAGCGTTCGACCGTCTGCGACCACGTGGATGTAAACAAACCCGAGTCGGCCTCTCGGGTTGCTTGCAGGGAGAAAAATGGTGCAGACGTATGATCAAGACTTTTTAACACAGTCGCGGATGACTCGCGGCGGCATCTGAATCACGTGTGGTTTGTCGATTTCAGCGATATTCTGGGCTACTCTACAAGTACTCTGCCGAACGTGTAAGCGTCGGACCGCCGACCGGAACGACGGACGGGCGGTACCGCACGAGGACCGTCTCTAGCCTGCAGCACCGAGCCGGAGGCTAGATTTTCAACGCGCTGCTCGGGTGTTTGGTCATGAGTGCCGCGCGTCTTGCCCGACTTAATCGAGAAAGTGTACGCCGTGCTTTGCTTTCTGCACCGCGAGTGTGTGTGTCGCCACACCAGCTGAAGTCGCCAGTCGACAAACTCTCGAGAGGAGATACCTCCCCGTCGACCGCCGATAAGTACAAGCGACCGGCGCTAATTTCTTTGCGCGCAAAGTGCGTAGGCACACCGTCGGCGGACGAGTAATCTGCTCGCACATCGAATGCGTGTGAGTCCGAGAGACAAAGAGAATGTGTGTTGGGAGTTACCTCCTTTCGCGCCACGTCTAACTCGATCACCGTGTCTGCGTACATGTGTTTGATATTATTATTAAATTTTATCGTGCTGTGACGTATTCCTATCGGGTTATTTATTTTCTCCCGTTTTCCCGTATTTCCTTCTGAATCTAATCCTCGGGCCTCTGCTGTCCTAGCACGCGGCAATCGTGAGTAATATAGACGAACCTCAGGGCCACCGCGCACGCGGCTGAGCAGCAGCTCTCCGTATGTCTCCACCTGAGCTAGTGCTCAGAAGACGCGTGCACGAGGGTTCACGCGCGCGCGGTGTTCCCCCGGGCGGACACTGTGCATATTGTTAACGGACAGGACCGCCCCATCATCAGCCCGTCGGCGCTGGGCATAGCTACGCAGGGCTCGTGGCGGCCGCACGCCTCGACGACATCGTCGCGCGCCCTTTCCGGCAGCGCACCTCCGCTTTGTTCGCAACGCAGTAAAGCGAATACCCCGTTCTATGCTGCTCAATGTTTTAGAGGCAGATTTTCATTTTTGAAGTCAAAAAAATTTCCGTGTATTTTTATACAAATCAAAGTGATTATTCTCCTTTCTTGCGGAACTTGCAAATATACAATCGTCGAAACAAAAATTTGAAAAATTAGTTTAAAAAGTTTTAAACTGGATTTCGCGGATTAAAAATGCACGCGCAATTGAGCAAAAATGCAAGATTTTCAGAAATTTGCCAAAAACACTTGTGTAACGTAAACGTATATTAGAAAGGAAAAATCCGCTTTGTTTGCGACACAGAAAAGTGGGCATCTCGTTACAGTATATATATATATATATATATATATATATATATATATATATATATATTATCTCTGTAGGAAGCCTCCTATGCGAGAATAAGTTTAGTAGCCAGAAAAATTTACTTAAAATAAGTCGGAAATCTTATGTCCGAAAAATCTGAGCTAGAAAATTTCAAATCTGAATAAACGCTACCAGACGAGAAAATTTTTATCGAAGCTTGTAGTCCAAAGGAAAAGCTACTCGCCAGAAAATCTACCTTCAAGTATCCAGTCCGAAGAAAAGGTTATCTGCTAGCAAAATAATTATCTGGTTGTATTCAAAGGAAATAAATTAATTAACAAGAACTTGCATCTGCAAAGTTCTACCTGAAGAATTTTTTATGCGACAAGAAATATTATATATGTATTGCGTGTGGTTTCCGTATAAGTATCCATGTGTATTTGCATAAGTGTAGTTGCCTATAAAATGACATTTATATATATATATATATATATATATATAACCGTGTCTGCGCACATGGCTACTTACTTACGTAGATAGTCCGCGGCCTCGCTGCATTCTAGAGATAGAAAACTGGCTGCTACAGAAGGCGGGAATGGTAACAGAAATAATGGAATGCAGTAGGTTACAAACGACTTACGGTTTATTAACACTGATATTTACAATCACTTGCGTCCTTGCTTTCGTTCGAGAGGGGCGGCGGCAACTGTTCCTTGTCTGTGTAGCGCATGGCTTCCCAGATGGTGGGCGGGGAGCCGGGTAGCCGTATTCACTCACTAGCTTCATATAGGAAGATGACGGAAGGCCGAAGGGGTGCGCGTATCTGAACAGCAAAAAGGTGTCCGCCCTGCTGGATTGATACAATGCTTCTCCCTCGAGTGCTCGGCACTCTTCGCGCATGGTCTTTTGATTTTGGGGTTCGCTTTTAGAACGCGTTTTCTAATGCCCAGTTTTTGAGTTGCGATGGGCCTCATAAAGGCAACGGACAAAACGGTATTAGCGAACCTCGCCATCCTCAGGCATGCTAAGAGCACGATGGGTTTAGGTCGTGCCGGTTTCATAATCTTTCTAGCCGGTTCCCGGCGGATCCTGGGTCCTGGACGATAGGGTAGGGGACTCATCGATGAATCTGAAAACCAGAAGTATAAGAGACGGATTTCTATGCATGATCAGCCTTTGCCGAGCCGGCATCGAATGCATCCGGTACTGCCACTCTCTCGCCTAGAACCTCGTAACGGACGACGGGATTATATTATAAGACGAAGTTAGTTTCCGAACTTCACGTTTAGATGGCGATATAAGTACTCCGAAAAGGCAGATGTTGTGGATTGAGTACTAACCTTTTATTGGCATTAACCAATAAAATTCAGTTAACCCACACCAACATTTGTGTAAACATTAACAGAATAATCATTTTATGTATTTACATGATCATAAATTAATACATAAGTTAATTGGATGTGTTATATTTAGTTTTTCTAGGGATTTTTTAAAATTTGTCCGTTATTATAAACATCTACAATCGACAATATCATATCGTGTCATATTATATTATCATGTTAGTTTATTACGAGGCGAATTTAGTTTCAAGACCACGTTTAGATGGCGATATAAGCGTAATAGTAACTAGTATTTAATTTTTAGTTTTGGCATTTACAAATAAACTTCAATTAATAGGCACCATCATTTATGTAAACATTATAATTTTTTGATCAGTGAAAAATGAATCGTAAAAAATCATTTTTTCGAAATATCCTTTTGATTTAAAAAAAAGTGTAGCAGAAATTTATCGATTGCTTCAAGAATCATATCGCGAACAAGATCGATCGCTTATAACGTGTAAAGAGTGGTTTCAGCGGTTTAGAAGTAGAGATTCTGATGTTAATGTCAAAGAACATTTTGGACAATCAAAAGTTTGATGATAGTGAATTGCAAGCATTATTGGACAAAAACTCAGCTCAAACACAGAAAGAGCTCACTAATAAGTTTAGGAGTCAGAGACAGACCAGTTGACAAATGTTCACATGCAATGTGTAAGCTTTGTAAAGAATGAAAATAGATGCCACACGATTTGATCGAAAGTGCCATTATGAATCGATACATCGCACGTCTTTGCTTATTAGGCAAAAAAGAACAGTTTGCTGTGGCGTATTGTGTCTGGTGATGAAAAGTGCATCTACTATGACAATCCTAAGCGCAAAAAGTGATTGGTGGACCCAGGCCACCGTCACTTGGATATCAAAATGGAACATCCATGGCCAAAAGGTATTTATGTGCATTTGGTGAACCAACAGAATGTACTGTACTATGAGCTGCTAAAACTTGCTAAAAGCTGATAAAGTAAAATTTTTTCATGTCTGATATGTAAATTCTAGTTCTTTTCCTACCGGCCACATCATACACTTCAAACACAACGGAGAATATTTTCTTGGTTATGTAACAGAGGGCTATAAACTTTGGCTCTAATTTGGTCGAAAAATCGTCGATTCCCGACTATAAAACATGGTTTCTTCAACATATTAAATCTTCCTGTCTTTGTTTTATTTTATTCTAGTATTGTTTCGTGTGTTTTTCATTTGCTTCATGTATAGCTGGTAGCCGTTTCGTATGGTCTAGCCAGTCTGTTTCTGATAAGGAGGTTAAATTCGTATGTGGTCTGTCGACGTTACGACCTGTTGGTATTAATCGGGGATTTCTTCCGAAGTTGAGAAATGCTGACACTTACGTACTTCTATGTACTACTATATTGATTGCAAAAGCAAACTCGTGCAAGTGCAAGCCCCAGTCTTTGTGGTCATATTTAATGAAGATGTAGATCATCTGCTTAATTAACCTGTTGACCCGTTCTACGGGGTTAGTTTGTGCGTGATACGGCACTATGAATTGCTGAATGATTTCGATCCCTTCTAGTCTCTTCTTTACGAATTTGTTAGCGAACTTGGTAGCGTTGCCCGTTAGTATGTATTTCGGGTAGCCCCCTTTGAAGAGTATTAGCTCTTTGTAAAAAGGTCTTAAAATACCAATAAATATTTATCTTGTCCTTTGCCAGGCGGGAACGGTCCCATAAAATCCGCCGCTAATGTAGTCCATGGCCCTTCCAGATTACGTTTCGCCATTAGTCCTGTGGGGCCCTTTGAGAAACTTTTAAAATTTGACACTCTGGGCATTCTTTAACCTATTTATATGTGTCTAGTCTCATGGTTGGCCAACAGTAATGCTGGTTGATTCGATGGAACGTTTTATCAACGCTGAAGTGCCCCGCTGTGTTATGACAGTCATCTAAGATTCGTTCTTTATTCTTTAAGGATATGGATAATTTCGAGTCCTCTGTTGCAAGTTCTAATATTTGTATGTTGTCGGATTTGGTCGATGTTTATACAAAAGGTCATTTACAATTTGTACATGGGTCTTTCATTTTTCCCAGTGAAGCTGATGTTTTGTGCCAACGGTGCATTCCATGGTATCTGATTTCTCGCCTGTGTTGGAAAACCATAAGTATTCGGCCATGTCGGCGGTGTGACGGTATGCCTCCTCGGTACGCTGATATTTCTTTCTGTTTTCGTTGGCTTCTGCTTACGGATGTAGTTATCAGGCTGAATTTTTGGGATTGGTCCGGCGTCTTTACTCTCGAGCTCCATCGAGTGTAAAACTTCCAAGATATCTGACATTTCGTGAGTGGTCCTATCTGGCACTTGAGCCTTATCTGCTGAATTCCATACGGCTGCCTCCATGCCAAAAAGTAGGCGTAGATCGAAACGTACAAGTCGGTCACGCAGGGCATAGAGCGCTTCATGTATTTTCACTTGAAGTTTTGTCGCTTCTTTTATTAATTCTTCTTTAGCAAATTCAGCGAACAGGCTGTTTAATCGTCCTTTCTCATCCTTGACAACGTTGCTCATATTCACTGTGTGTACCATGGCCAATCAAGAGGGAGAAAAATGAAAAGTTTTATGGGCGATGTTCTCCAATTGTTGAAATTAATCCAAGGTATTTCTAACTGTAGTATCTGGATTTGTCTTATTCAAAAAATAAAAATGAAATCAATGATGAAAATTGTATGATTCCAAATTTAGTCGTGTTGTCTATTTGTTTTATATTATATTCTTTGTTTGAATATTATTTTAGTATGTCCAAAAAGAAATCCGAAAGCGTCTGTAGTTCCAGAATAGTTGTGCCAAGTGTCAGCTATTGTTGTTTGAATAACAGCAAGTTGTTTAGAATTGTTCAATTGGCTTGTCCTTGAATAATGTATGTTAATTATGCCAATTATGTGAATTTATATATATATATATATATATATATATATATATGCGGTAATAACCCATTTATTTATAATAATTTATGTCTGTGTATTAATTTATTGCTTTCTATTAATTATTCACTTAAGTTTAATTTATTTATTTAATTTTATTAATTTATTGAGTGTACAAATAAGTTTCTGCCGTTTTGTATAAAGAAATAAGAATTTATTGTAAAAAAAGTACAAATAACTTTATATTACTTTTGACCCTCTTTGAGCAGCAAGTGGATACACCGTCTAAAAAATTGCTCGTCTTCAGAGGTGATCCACGAATCAATACATTTCTTCAATTCCTCGTAAAAAGTGAAGTGCTGCTCAGCCCGACCATAAGTCATCGACCGGAATTGGTGGTAGTCTGAAGAAGCAATAACTGGTGAATACGGCGGGTTAGGTAGGATGTTCCAATTCAGTGCTTCTAACGTTTCTTTTACGATTTTTGCAACATGTGGCTGAGCGTTGTCATGCTGAAAAATGACTTTATCCTGCCATTTGGCATATTATGGACGTTTAATCTTCAATGTTCGACTCAATTACAGAAGCTGTTGTTGGTAACATTCCCTGCTGACGGTTGGATTGTGTTGGAGTAGGTCGTAATAGATCACTCGAAGCTGATCCCACCAAATGCACAGCATTAACTTCTTGCCATGAATGTTTGGCTTGGCCATCGAAGTAGCGGGATGCTCGGTCTTGCTCTATGACTTCCTATGCTTTGGGTTGTTGCGGTGAATCCACTTTTAGCCTCCCGTCACGATTCGATGTAGAAATCCTTTGCGATTTTGCCTTTTAAGCAATTGTGTGTAAGCGAATAAGCGACGCTCGACTTTCACCATTCAAAGTTCCTTGCAATCAGTATTTATGCCAGTTTTTAAAGTGATTATCAAATATGTATTTTTTAACCTTTGTAGAATTTCGAAAATTTAGTTGAACATTTGTTTTTATAAAACACACGTGTGCGCGCTCACCGTCATTTTGTGCACGTTAGTGAAACATCTGTCTTTTCTTCATTATTTCCCATTCAGTATGCCAAATCATACTAACTATAATCTCTGGAGACAAATTATGTTTTTGTTTTCACACGTTATATAATCCCCTGAAATGCCCTATAAGCTATATTTTTTTAGTTTGAACAAAAGAAAGAATAGCAACATAGGAAATCGCTTCCGCATAAAAGGGCGATCCCTCCGCTTAAAAATATGCAATTTGCAAAGCATTATTTTGATTTCATTTCACTTCGCTCCATTATTCAATATTCAACGGTATTTAATGTAAAATACGAAATATGCGAAATATGCGATATATATATATATATTTTTTGTTTTATCAAAATATATAGATAGCTTTGCCATGCAACACAATGACTTTGCATCTATTGCACGCGATTTCTGATCAATGTTCAATATCATATTTCTGTTGTAAATCGTGCAGTTGTCGTTTGTATATCTCGGCAGTTACGGTTTCATTCGATTTTAGCAGGTCGTAGTACAACACACCCTGTTGGTCCCATCAAATGCATAGCAATACCTTTTGGCCGTGGATGTTCCGTTTTGCTGTCGATGTGAACAATTGGCCTGGGTCCACCCTTGTCTTTTTGCGCTTAAAATTGTCATGGTAGATCCACATTTCATCACCAGTCACAATATGCCACAGAAAACTATTGTTTTCTTGCCTAGTAAATAAAGACAGTGTGATATATCGATTCATAATGGCACTTTCGGTCAAATCGTTTAGCATCCGATTTCATTCTTTATAAATCTTTCCCATCGAATTTGGTACTACTCCTCTCCCCATCAAAACACGAAGGTTGGAAACTAAGTTCGCGTCCTAATATATATATATATATATATTATATATATATATATATTTTTGAGGTATCACGAAGCGGACATTTCGAATGAGATACATTCTATAAAGTCAGAATTACCTCGCGGAATTACTAGAAGAAGTAAGAAGGCCGAAAACTATGGTCGTCAAAACAGAAAAGGAAGCGAGAGCTCGGGGAGCGGGGCAGCACGGGGAGCCCGGCGGCGAATGCTTCCAATCAAACTAGTGCGATGGCGGTCCTTAGCCATTCAGCGACGCATGTAATACATTTCCTGAAAGGTTTAAGCTTACGATTGTCGAAAGAGAATCAGTGGGCTCCGAATTAGCATAGAACCGGCCGAATTCTCAACTACCGCACGTAGATGACGCGAATGAACGGCGCCAGGGTGAATACAGTTAGATCCGCATAAATAACGCGTATGTGTGGGAGAATCGCGGAAGTAGTCACCTCGTCGATTGTCCTATTAGTAGCCAAGATGTGCGATTTTCTGAAAAATATTATGCACGCGATGGTACCTATCGGCTCACGAGGGTAAACAATAGATTACCGGGCGCGTGCTTCACGTGCCAAAAGGTAGGATTCCGAGCGTCAGAATGGCTGGGAATAATTTACTTCTCGTGCGGGGGTAAGAGTCACGCGACGAGGGGCTGCACCGAATGCGCCAAACAGCATCGAGGGACTTGTATGATCTGCCAGGTATGCGACATGCTCGACGTTACCTTTAAGACGTGCAGAAATTGTGCTACATTACGTGTGAAGTAACGAAACGGAACAGCTGGGGCGCAGAAAAAGTGAATACTGTACTCCAGCGAACTATTAATGTAAATTAGGGCGGAGGTAGTGAATCGGCGGAAAAAACAGAAGTTCGGGAAGAAAGTGGAGAGAAAAATAGCGTGCGAACTCATGAAACAGCGACGAGCGCGCGCAGCGGCGTCGTGAATGAAAACGAGAAGTATCAAATACCTAGAGGGAAAATATATGCGCAAGGTGGCTCGTGCAGGACACCGAATTCGACGACTGAATTTACGGGTAAAGGGTGGTACACGAAATCGAACATAGCTGTTGATGATTGCGTCCCGAAGCTTCCGACCTGTGAGTCGAGGCACAATAGCGTCGGCTCGGCACAGCCGAATGACGAAGATAAAAGCAATGATATCGATGAGAGGAAAGCAGTATGTGATCCGTCAGTGAGGAGGGGGAGAAAATTGAAATAGAGCGAGAAGCGAAAAAGAAATAGATAGCAGGTACCAGCGGAGAGAACTGGAACTTTTTAGCGGTCAAGTTAGGGGGTCAGTGTTCAAGGCGTTATTTAATCTAATAACAGGGCCAAGATTTCCGGATCAGTTTAGATTACGACTGTAATCAAGCGATACTTGCATAAAAAACGTGATTTACGAGGAGTGCGCGGGAATTTCGGAGTTGAATGAGACAGAGCGGGTAAAGCTAGAGCATCTGATCAAAGCGATTCTATGTACGCGGCCCACGAAATTAGGCGTGATGCGAATGACTGAGCATCACATCGATGTTCAGGGTATGATACGTATCAAGCATCGCTTACGGTAAATGCTACCGCGAATGCTCGAGATACGGTCGGAGGGGGTCAAGCCTCTGCGGACAGAAGGGGTCATCGAGCGCTCCACCAGTGACTGAAGTAGCGCGCCAGTACTAGTAAAAAAATCGGACCTCAGCTATCGATTTTGCGTCGATTCAGAAAAAGTAGCCCCCATAATTGCGAAAAATGTGAAGCAACTGCGTCGTTTCTTAGGAATGGTGAGATGGTACGCGATTACTTCATAATGGGAGATTTTGAGTTGAAAATACCATTAGCGAAGATTCTGCGGAAAATTCACGCTTCGAAGTGGGGGAAAGAACAGCGAGAGGTGTTTGAAGTGTTGAAATGGGCGCTTATGGACGCCCCAATACTAGCGCGGCCGAATTTTGCAAAACTGTTTGATATAGGAGAGTTACGATGACGAGCACCCAGTCGTGTATGTGAGCCGAGTACTTTCGCCGGTCGAAAAGAATTGATATGGGCAATAAAAAAATTGCGCCCATATCTAGAAAGATACAAATTCACGGTAATCAGTGATGACAGTGCTTTACGGTCGCTAAAAAATTTGAAAGAGCCGGCGGATCCATTAGCGCGGTGAGCTCTCGAGCTCCAGCAATGGAACTATAAGATCGTTCATTGGAAAGGAGCGTTGAATCACCTGCCTGACGAGCTATCTCACCTATATGAGAGTGAAGAATACGACGTAGCCGGATTTGGGGAGGTGAAAGATCCGTAGTATATCCGAATGCTAGAAAATGTGCTGAAAAATCCAACTAAATATCGAGATCGCCTTGGAAGGGACGCGATTATATAGGTACTGAGAGGGTCCATTATTGGATCCCATAGTGACAAGAGAGGAAGGATAGAGATTAGCAGTACCGTTTGAGGATAGAAAAAGAGTTTTACTTGAAAAGACGTACGATCGGATCGCGTGTGAATACTATTGGAAGGACATTTAACACAACATAAACACGTACATGCGAGAATGCATACAGTGCTAAAAATATGAAGTATCACAATCGGCCACATGCAGGCTGATGGGGATCCGAATAATAGAGAGACCGTGAGTCATTGTAGCTGCGGAGATTGTAGAATTTCCGCCGTGCCAATCGCAACATAAGTACTAATTAGTATTCCAAGATTTTTTTACGCAGTGGATTGAAGTAAAGCCATTGCTTAGAGCCGACGATAAGACCGTGACTAGAGCCATGGAGGAGTTAATTTTATATAGATAGGAGACTCCTCAATATATATTAACAGATTAACAGATTTAACGGGAATAAGTTCGAGTATAAGTTCATCAATAATATGCTAGCCGAGTATGAGATAACGTACGTAACGACGCCGCCGTATCACCCACAGGCGAACCCGGTTGAACGAAGTTATCAAAGATTCAAAACAATGATCGCTGCCTTCGTACAGGCAAATCATTGCAACTAGGACATGCACGTGCACGAGTTTCGACATGCCGTTAGGACATTTCTGTAACCTTTGACGAGAGTCTCTCCCGCGTTTGTTACCTTTTGGCGTTATCCAAAGCCGGTATGAAGCTTACATCGAGTGTTGGAGGGTAAACTTTTAGTTTCCCATACAGCACTAGATGTCTGGATAGATCGAATGAAACGATTGGACACGCTGCGAGATCTCGTGATCAAGCATATACATTGAGCGAGAGAGAAGCAGGAGCACTAATTCAATAAATGGAGAAGGTTTTGCGCTTTTACATAGGTGATAGAGTGTTGCGACGAATTCAGATGCTTTCCTTCAGATGAGCGGAAACAATTTTCTTCAAAGTTAGTGCTGAGGGGCCGTATAAGATAATAGAAATAAAATCGCCGAGTGTATATATACTGCGGCAAGAGTATGGCTCGAATAGACGTCTATCAATGGCGCACGTCTCGGAGTGAAGCATTTTGTGCCGTCGTGGCACGCACACAGACAGGAATGAAACTGAGATCGTTTTCTTTCTTATAGAATAGACATCGTCAAGATAACGGAGGAAGCGCGAGGAGGAGCCCGCTACTGGAGACGATCGCTCCACAAATATCCGAAGAGCCACAGCTCAAGGGAGTGCCATGGTATTAACTGAGCGTCGAGGAAAAACGGGGCGAAGAAACTGCCGGGAACCAAGGCAATCAACAGCCAGGCAGAGCAAGCTTGAGAGAGGCGGGAAAAGTAAAGATGAGGGAGCGGAAAAATCCAAAGGAAAAAGAGAGCCAAGAGGCGCTGGAGAGGTATGTGAGTGCCGAACTTCCAATGTCAGTCATTTTATCGGCGTTGCAGGAGGCGTTGAAGATAATCGTCGAGAAGGGACCACGGCAGGTATGGAGGGTCCGTCCCATGAAATTATCTCTGCCAGAGATGGTGCCACTGAAGAGTCATACCGTGAAAGAGTGATCGGTTCACCAAGAGCGGTACGAGACCGAAGCAACAGGATCACTCCAAGTGAGCGCGGTCGAAGTGCCCGAATGTACCCCGTGGATTGAAGGAGCCAGCAGGAGTTCTCAGACCAGGTCGAGTAGGTGGCGAAGAAAAAAGTCTTACAACCCCAGGCAACAGCTCGAAAAGAAGGATTTCGTGTCGGCATTCCCAACACCCTCGAGGTCGCAGACACCACCAGGTCCATCAATCATTTCCTAAGGACGAGAAGTTCCATTTCCCGGACCGGTAGGTGTCGTTACATCGACGCCGAAGTTCAACCGGCGAAAGAGACAGCGCTTTTTGACAAGAGAAGGAAGAGCATCCTCTATACCATCTCTGAAAAGAGAAAGGCGATGCCCCCTACGCATACATGGGATTATATTCGGAGAATTCACAGCCATTCCGATGGATCCCACCATCGACCCCGCCCAGTACCACTGCTTTAACTGCTGATAGCGATGCCATGGCACACACCAATGCTCACGACCAACGATTGATCGCTAATGCCAGAATTGCGGTCAACGAGAAGAGAGCTTGTCAATATGCCTGAGATGCAGCGTACCTCATCGCCATTTTATCGAAAGAAAGTTCGGACCCTTCAATTTTTCTTTTACCGATTTATCCTGCGAGTGCTCTATGTGCCACTTTATAGAATTGATACTAAAATACTTATTTCACATAAAAACATTTATCTAGTGCTTCGTTCGTTCTTTTGTTTCTATTATGCGAGGACAGTAAAAGAGGAAGCCAGTATGCGTCAGGATGCTAATGCACCTATTTTCAGTGATTATGCTCTGCAATTGTCTAGCTGTCACGCAGTATGCTCATTTCACAGTTAGCTGCGGCATGTCCCGTGCGGCCCCACGCGTTAGGCGCCATTGGTTACGTATGCTCTGCGCATACGTGGCTGGACTTACCTTCGCATGTAACTGGATGCGTAAAGGGGCACGGGGAAAAAAATAACTGTCGTACTCCACGATATATATTTGATTTCTTTCACAAATTTGTTGAAGTTATATTAGCACTTTCTCAAAAAGTGCTATAAAGACTTTAACAAATTTGTGAAAGAGATACTTAATAAACCAGAGATTACTAAGCAGTAGCATAGCGCTCTACCACGCTCAAGTTAATCCTGTAGAAAGGCTGAAGCAGTAAATCTATGATATCAATTTTCATCCAAAACAATCATAAACACTAGAATTTGTATTTGCAACTAGTACAGATAAATCTACATAAGTAATAATAATTCCTGGCCAGCATTAATGGAACTGGTAATAAGGCCACCACGAAATTTCATATCTCCTAAAGGATCCTACCCATCCATGCAGAGAAAAAAGTCGCCGCCATTCTGATTGCCCACACCCGTGTAAAAAACGCTTTTACTATAGGTGCGGCAATCGCGCTAATGATGTGCAATCCTGCATAAAATGCCGAAAAGGACCGATTCCTGCAGCATTATCTTAGGAGGGAGAGATTGACAACAGCGGGCAGTCGTACAAGAAGAAAACAAAGACGATACAGCAGATATCATTAGCCGAAAAAGAAGAGGAAAGCGGCGTACAAATGAGGTAGATCATGGTGAAGCTGATCTTAATGGCTGATACCACAGTTACACAACTATCAGACGCACGTACGCTACAACAAAGAACCGGTGCATTGGATCACGCAACTCAGCCCATTATGATATTGAAGCCAGAAGCATCAGTTTATTTCAACCAGTCGAAGGCATAAACTGACCATAAATCATCCCTTCACTCTTCCCACCATACCGTAGCCAGGCAAACATGATAGATACTACAGCCAACCCAAACTCTCCCCGATTCAACTACTTGTGATGGTGCAGGTGTAGATCCGAAGTCCCAAATACAGTTATTCACCCGCGTTGATAAAGAGAAGAAAGATAAACACTTACAGTACAGAGGCACGAAGAGTGCGATACGATCAACAGCCCCAAATGTAATTAATTAAATACAAAATTGTAGTACCACCCCTCTTTCTAGCGGAGCAAAAGGAGGGAAGAAAATATCTCGCAACTAGTTGTCACGAGTAGGAGCTAATGATAGAGTATGTGACGTATGGGATACGTCACTTAAGTTACCAAATAATCAAACATTTTTTTTTAATTATGTCAAAACGTCAAATTCCAATTATTAAAGAATTTACTTGTTGTTTGAAAATGATGGAAACCCAGCCACTTATGATTTTTATGTCACGTAACTCAAAGGACATCGGATACTTGCAATAATAATATATAAAAAACACACAAGATGAGTAATATAAACCAGATTAATTATAGAATTGAGTAAATTAGAAAAGATTTATGGGTTCTGACTTATAATTCTCAGTACGTATTATATTACAGAATTTTAGTATATAATAGAGACTGATCATTATATTTAACTATAGTGATTAAGATTCTAAAATAGACTTACATTAGTTCTCGTTGCATTAAAAACAAATGGCACTTCTAAGGCAAATTCATTATTTTAATAGAAGAAGTCGTATACTATCTCTCCAATGGTGCATACTGAATTTCTACGACTTCGATTCAAATCAATAATAATATATGACATACTGGTGCATACTGTATTTCAATATGTATCTTTATTTTAAACTCACGAATGGATTTTATTATTTAGGGCTTCTTTAGAGAAATTCCAGGATATTACAATTAAATTGTAAAATATGCAGAAGCTGTCTGCGTCATATAAAAATGTAATAGATCATTCATAGTTTTACATATATTTTGTGACGTATGGGATACGTTACTCAAGTTACCCAATAATCTGAAAAAAAGAAAAGATGATTAAAACAAGCACATTTAAAATAAAATAATTTTATCAAAAATATATAAAATAAATTGAGGTTATCAAACCATTTGGAGGTTAGCACTCATATGAAGTGTGGTTGTAAGGTGCAGGACTTCTTTTCGATGATATACGAGAGATGCACGATGACACGACACACGTATTAATCACATATAATGTGCGAGTTGCGCAGTAGCACTCGCTAACGTAGGCGGCGAGGTGGAGAGCCGAACGGAAAAAGGACTACCGGAATGTATACGAATGCATAGAATATGCATTTCAGGCATTAATGAAAGAAAAAAAAGAGATGTGTAGGAATGTCATTGCGCGTCCGGTACATGGCCGACAGTAGTGGAGACCCTTCTTACCGACTTCAAATGAATTAAGCACATTTGCGCGCGAAATTCAAGTGAATAATTGAAAGGGCAGATTAATTGTTCCAATCAGGAGTGAAAGGAAGTAAGCGGAATCGGATGAAGACGTAATTAGTAAAGGTGGAAAACAATACCTGTTTTGTAAAATAATAAATTAGAGTATTTAATAAATTAAATAAGGTAATTGGTGCCCGCCAAGAAATAATAAATTGGCGGTATTTGAAGGAAAAGGGGATGTTAAGTTTGTGGACAGGAGTAGTTGATTTCTAGCTCTTGTCGAAAGTAGAAGTAATTCAAGCTTTTCTTTTTTTTGTGTGATTCTCTCTTAGTTTTATAATAAGAAATTCTTGTAATAAAAAAAGAGAAATTTAAATTCTAGAAGTAGTGTGGAAGGATAAAGAGAGAGAGAGAGAGAGAGAAAAAAAAAAGAATTGAGGAAGTAGGATTGAGGAAATAGGATTGAGGAACTAAAAGTGAAAATAAATAAAATGAAAGAAATCAAATTGATATTATAAGATATATTCATTGTAAAGATGATAATAATGCATGAAAATTAATGTGACGATTATCAATATATATTCATTGAGGTGATATTATTAGTGATGATTTATTATATTATTAATTATGTTGGATGGCAGAGTGGTAAGTATTTTTATTTTTATTAAAATTAAATTTTGTATAAATTGCCTGTAGGGTAGTGACTAATATTAAATATTAAGACCAATATTAAATAAAAATTTCTTAAATAAAATTTTTGGTGGAATGTGATAAATTTTCGTTCAATTTCGGAGTTAATCCTGCGACTCCCGACTCGGGAAGAATTACCCTTTATTGAATTAGAATAACGCAGACGGATTAGTAGTGGTGAAGAAAGAGAAAAAAAAATTTGATTACACAGTGCGGGATTGGCGTTCCTATTTGGTGCTCGAAATACTGTGTGACAAGTGAAACAAATGACAACAAATGAGCCCGAAAAGAATAATGAAAAATCCTGGGGCACGAGAGGAAAAGAACAAACGAAAAAAAGAATTAAGAAGACAGATTTAATTTTAAATATTTGTAAATCCGTTGATAGTTGTAAGCTTTTGGTATTTAAATTTATTATAAGTTTCGATATCTACATTTTTATAGGTTTAAGTGTTAATATTAACATTCTATTATAGGTTTAAATTTTTATAAATTCATTTGTTTTTCATGGATCTAAGTATTGATATATTAAAAAAATTTTTTCGTAAATGTAAGCCCTCATATATTCAAAATCTTCTCTACTTAGTCAAAATAAGCTTAGGATAAGAGCTTAAGAATAATAGTAACGTTAGTTATAATTTTATAATCAAGGTAAATTAAGACATATGTAATCAGTAAATCTTTCTTTTATTTTACCCCTACACACGTTATTCGCGATTAGAGTAAAAAACACACTTAGAGGAAATCACAGACTTGATACTGGACTGGCAATGTCGTTAGTGAATTTCGCTTATCCACCCCTCATGCACCCACGCAATACACCACATATGGAACGGATTATGAGTCAATAGGTCTGTACCCCACTTCGGGTTTGGAAGGAGGACTTTGTAACTGCCATTTCGACGCTTACGAATCACGAGCCGCTCGATATCGATATATCGGACACGATCGATATCGATATATCGAACATGATCGATATCAAAGCGAGGCCAACGCGTGATTCGAACAACGAGGAGCAAAGAGACGCGAACGAACAGCCGACCTAACGGCACGCCAGATAGTCCAGTCGAGCTAAGACATAATAATTAGAACAATCTTAAGAAAAAAGAATATCTATCTAGCATACATCCTTTATGCCCATATCAACTACAGCCTGTATAAGGTGAATCCATGGGGAACGTGAGGACGTGTAGTTCGTCCAACGCAGAGCACGAGGCAACAAGGCCGACCGCCATCTTAGTAGCACCATAGACGCAAGGCCACAGCCAAGTCACCCATGAACTTCGCTACCGCACGGCACCCTGGTGTCGAATCGGCGGCTACCAACTGCAACCGATGCCACCACCAAATACGTCATGTACACGTGACTATATCGCGCATCCTCTCGAGCTATACCTCGTACTGTTGTCAAGTGTTTTCCCGCATTTCGCCCTCCTACCCTCACATCGCGCCAAGTGTATATAATGAATATATTCCCAGGATATAACTCGCTCGGGATCGAATCTCGTGCCACGTTGTAGAGTTAGAGACACGAAGTAGTATATAATTTCGTAAATAACAGTTCTATAAAGTTCAAATACAGATCAAATATATATCGTAATGTTTGATATTTATTTCTTTCCCCATGCTCCTTTCCGCATCAACCACCATGCGAAGGTAAGTGTAACACAAGCAGACTATCTGGCATACTGTCAGCTCTCGTTTTCTTGCTCCTTGTTGTTCGCGTCGTGCGTTGGCGTCGCATCGATATATTGATATCAAACGGCTCGTGACTCGTAAGCGTCGAAAGGAGGGTTACAATATATATCTTTCTCTTTATCGCTATAATTAGCAGGTTTCTCCAGACCTATTGAATTCGTAAACACACATCTATTACTAACAATAGCTACGAAGATTAACTCAATGCTAAGTTAATTTTTTAAAGCGTAACCTGCATTTTTCACACCGTTGGTATGCGCTTCTTGGTCCGAAGAACAATCTCTATGTTCGACGCCACTAATTCTAGCCCATAGCCCTTCATCCATTCAGTCCCGCGACTCATCAGTTGGTTGAGTCGCATCTGTGCCGCATCACAATCTCTGGCAATTACGATAACGGCGACGTCATCTGCGTAACAATCGAAAAGCAGTTCTCATGTAGATGCACCCAAAATATTCTGTTATATGAAATGTTCCATATGTCGGCCCCGAGCAAAGACTCCTGAACTATCCCTGCTCTTAACATTTTCCTCC
Organism: Sycobia sp. Sy_11; assembly: GCA_018907035.1. Taxonomy (NCBI): domain Eukaryota; kingdom Metazoa; phylum Arthropoda; class Insecta; order Hymenoptera; family Epichrysomallidae; genus Sycobia; species Sycobia sp. Sy_11. The sequence continues at coordinate 515,948 of JACCIC010000083.1, read as the reverse complement.
TCAGACCATCGGATATCTCGTAGATCAGAAAGCGTTCCTTCAAATGGTTATTCATAATACGAAGTATATATGGTGGTATCTGGAGGTTCCGCTCTACTTGGATACGACACGTGGCCCGAAAAAGAACGGTTTACGACCAGAGACAGTTGGTCCGCAGATGACGGCAGCGTGCATTTCATTCGCGCTTCAAATAAATATCGCCTGGGTATTTTCAGCCATAAATCTACGTCCATCGAAAACCAAAGGCTATTCCGACGCACCCAGGTAGATTCTCCATGCTTTCTCCTGCACCAGACAATGAACAAAGAGGAAAGTATTCCTTCCGTTCTGTGCCTTCGAATGATTTGCTTTGGTTCTGTTTAAGTTGCCAAAACCGCTGTCATTTTTCTCGGCTCAATATTGCCGTCCTAGTTTTCCAACTCTTGTATTTAAACTCGCCCAGAATCGCAATACTTATCGGAATGGAAACGATTAACTATATATACTATGACCGACCAAATGGCCGGTCCGCGGTTGCAAAACCGAGCGATCGCGCGTTACGGCGAAAATATGCGAAGCACGAGCCGCGATAGTGCGCGACGTTCACCACGAAGGAAGGAAAAAGAAAGAAAGCGAAAAGAAAGGAAGTTCACCTTCTCCTTCTTCCCCGAGCCGTCGAGGAGATCTGACGTATTGAGTCGAGTTGTCACCAAAACTATCGAGCTCTTGTTCGATTCGGTTGCCACCCGCATTCCGATCATTACCACGCGCCAGCAGTGCATACGTCGACGACGACCTCAACAGCAATGCCTGATCCACGACCGTCTCCGCCGTCGTCCCGAACCAGCATCGCCCCTGGGCCTGAAGGCTCAGCGAGAAAACGAGAAGGAAGGAAGGAGGGAAGATAGCCCCGCACAGAAGAGAGAGAGAGAGAGAGAGAGAGAGAGAGAGGAAGCACGAAGGCACCACCCGAACGAGAGGAAGCCACGCAATCGAGAGGAAGCACTGGCGCCGAGGACCCTTCGGCAAGTAGCCTTCCATATTAGTAATGAGTAACGGAATCGTCCCCCTGTGAGCGCGCGCCATCGTAGCGTAGCCGCGCGCGCGCGAGCGTCTAGCTGTAGGTTACACTGCGTCCCCCCTTCTCCCCCTGTCCTACCGCATCTATCCTTGTCCGCGGAACCCACTCCGTCGTGTCTGTCGCCATCGTGCTTATAATGTTAACTGTAAATTGCAAAGCGATTTGTAACGCGTAGAGTCAGGAATGTGTGATGCGGGAGTTGTAATAAATAATTGATCATATATTGTTAAACAATTAGACTCGTACTTTCGTGCTCCTAGGTCCCCGTTTCCCGTTCTCTCGTTCCAGCGACGTCGACGCCACGTGAGATATTAAGGTAAGTAACCCGATAAAGTCGAGTTATAAAATGGCGCGCAATAAGTGAATCCCGTCGGACAAGATCATAAAAGAAAAAGTTTTTTCCGGATAGAAAATGCGGAAACAGAGTCGCGGTCGAAAGCAGTGATATGATTATGAAAAGTGAGAACGCGCCGTGTAATACACCACGTGGCAAGTACAGACGGCCATTTGGAGAGCTGCGCACGAATATGCGCAGTAGCGCCGTTGCGTGTAGCAGATGCGGCCGGTGTAAACGACACAAGCGTCGTATGAACTATAAGGATAGCACCCCCCTCACCACTCATGTCAAAGGAAAATTTTTTACTTTCTCCCTTTCGATATGTAAACAGAAATATTAAGTAAAATCGTGTCCCCGTCGAATATATATTGCCGTATATAAATTCTTTTAGAATGATATAATTTTAAATGGCTTAATAATTTAATTAAATGTTGTCATACTTGCATGTTGCCATATATAAAATATATACTACTGATATAAATATGTATTGAAATTCTTTTCATAAATCCATATAAAATTATTTATAATATTTGTTATATCTGTTTTATTTTTCTGTATTTATTTCATGTCAATTCATTCTTTTAACGTTTCTTATATACATATTTTGCACATAAAGTCAATCTCTGAACAGTGTACGATTGTCATTCTTCCTGTCGCTCCAACTCACTAATTCGAAGAAGCTAGTGGCAAATGTCCCTGAAAAAAGAAACTGCTCAGCAAAGTTAAGTAAAACATACTGGCATAGTAAGCCTATGTGATTAAGCAGTACCAGCTGACAGCTGATACGCTATATAGTTGAGAGTACATATGAGGATTTTGATAGACATAAAAACATTAGAAAAAAGCTAAATTCCCCAATTCAGAGAGATAAATGCAGTTTAGTACAACCATACCTATATACAGAATGAAGATTTGAAGACATTTAGCGAAAAGAACAAATTTCGACAGGAAAAACTTAATGAAAAAAACAGGTTGTCAAGTAGCCATACAATGGCATTAAAATGAACAATTGCTGAGACAATCTATTTCCTTTTAATAGATAGAAATTTGAATAGTAGGAAGAGGATCGATACACAATAACTTAAATAATAGATGTACATTTCAGTTTTTTACATATAATAATAAGTGATATAAGTGTTTGTCTGTATGTATGTTGCATAAATCATTACTGTGCAAGTTAAAGTGATCAGCGAAAATTCCAGCGAATACATGCTTCCTTATCATAGCATTTTATAATACTTGATATAAATCAGTGAAATTGTCAGTGATTTTAATAAGTACAAAAATTTATACCTGTCTGCTGTATCAAGTATTGATGGTACGTATAACCTACATATTAAGTGAAGTACATATAGGTGAAAATTTTGAAACTGTCAAAAGTATGGGAAAGAAAAGGAATTTTCTGACCAAACCAAGGGCATTAAATTAGTGACAACTACAGCAATAGTGAATATCAACGTGAACAAATATTCATTAATAATTATAAATTTTTATAAAAATACTTTAAGAGTAATTCTGAAATCACACACTGTTCCTGTCACATGCAACCTACAGCCAGACAGAATCAAGTATAAAATACCACGCTTTTACTGTAAAATATCTTGACGATAAATAGAAGAATTGGAAGCTGAACAAGTGATTAACAAATAATTAATAATTGCACAGTGTGAAGTTAATATGACTGTTGTATAAAAATTTATATATAAGTAAAAGTGCGTTTCGGTCATAAGGTAAGTTTTAAGAAAAGAAAAACAAGGGTGTAATAAGAAGTTAGCATGACCACGAATCAAGCATAATATAAATTAATTTATAAGAAATAAAGAGGTCGAATAAATAAATAATCAACTAAACAACTCTGTGACCATCACAATCAGGATATATAACTTTTTTTGGTTTAAAAATAACCGGTAAGCCATTTACACAACTTCTTTTTGCAGGAAAAATAATAATTGAATATATAAGGAATATTACAAAATATAAAACTCATATGGTAAGTTTGCATTTATACAAGGTAAAGTAACAAGATACGTTAACACAGGATTGTAAAATCTTAGCAGCATGAAGCCATAGAGGATATATAGAAGTGATTTATAAATAGAATAATCATTAATTAATGATAAAAACAACATCAATAAATTTACTATAGATAAACATAGTCTTTAAACAATATATACAAAAAAAATATATACATCAAGCAAATTTTAAACTCTTTCTTTTTGCCAGCGAGGGACACTATATATTGTGCAGTGTAATAACTGACACACAATTATTAATTAAATAACAAATAACAAATAATAAATAATTTAATAACTAATAATTTAAGAATAATAAACAACCAATATCAAGACATAAAAATATGGAAGTTAGTGAAGCAGCAGCAATATCAATTAACGTCAAAGCAAATAATAACAATCAGGATAATAATAACAATAATAAATAAATAAATAAACAATATACTACTTGAGAAAAGAATTCAACAATAGAAGTCATCCTTAAAATAACAAATCAGAAGACAAACGAGGACATAAAAGTCACTACTTAATAATAGAAATTGATAAATAATAAATAAATAATTTTTGCATAAACAATCAAAAAAAAAAAACTTTAAAAAATTTTTTTTGAAATCTTATATAAATTTGTAGAAACAAAAGGAATGTCGAAGTAAATTATTTTAACTTCAACATTTTTTTGAAATTTTTCTAGTACTCTTTTTTTTACTTCTATATTGCTCTAGCTCACTAAACACCATAAGAACTTTCACACTTCTAAATCACAATCATACCTGCATTATAAACATAATAGTATTAATAATTAATAAATGTTGTTAATTAATAATTAATAAATAAAATAATAATAATCAAAAATAAAAAGAGAGAGAAACAAATACTTACAACAACAACAATACTTACCACAAGCAACGATTATTTGGTCCAGAGACAGAAATGCAATAAGAAATAAATAAAATAAGGTTGAGAAAAAAATAAAGCCAAGAAATAAAGGATAACAAAACGACATTTTAACAGATTATGCTAACAATTATTTTTTTATCTGTAATATAAATAGACTAACTATTAGATAAAAACAAAATAAAAAGAAAAAGACTGATAGTTATAAGTTAATATAAAAATAAACATAGATTGACGTTTTTATCGAACCTTGTAAATCAGCATTAATCAGCTAATTAGACGTGTATACAAACGAACACAACACTAGGTCATAAAAGCACGTTCTTAATCTAGGATTGTATAAACTAGATTTACATAATTCTAATTTCTTTTATTACGGACATACCTACTTAAGCAAAATGAAGGCTAAACCGTCGACGAGTCAGGCATTAGCCGACGAGGAAAAAAGATTCAACAGCCTTTTCACGGCTATGACGCCTGAGCAGCTCGCCCAAGAAGCGAGGCAGCACAACATCGTAACACAGGATAATACGGAAGCTCTCCGCGACAGATTAGTCAGGTTTGAGCTGAGACGCCTCTTCGGAAACAGCGCTGCCGAGTGGAATGAGTTGAATGATGAAATTCATCCAGACATCTCGGAAATATCGAAAGTTCTGAACTTCACAGAACTAGATAAGATAGAGGAGACGAAAGCTAACAAAGCGACAGCTGTCAACGTAGAAGCGCAGAACGCTGCTGCTCAACAGAGCCCTCAAACGAAATCTGTCACGACGACACCGCCATGGTATTTCCCTATGAACACCCCGTTCAGTGGATATAATATGGGCCAATGGCAATCACCACCAACATGGTACACCCGTGGTATAATCTACCAGGACCATGGAGTGACCCTTACCAGCAATACGCTGCAAACATGCAACAACCACCACCAGAAATACCTGCCGCCGCAGCCCGAGACAATAACAGACAGGCAGAAGAATCCGCACCACCACTGCCATACACACTTAACGCAATCCCGAATACACAAACCTGGCATCAAAACAGGTCACTGGACAGTACACATCTTAAAGAAACGCGAGCAGGCCAGCTGCTTAGGCAGTGGAGCGTAAAGTATTCGGGAACGCCGCAAGAAGATGTCGAGGAATTTATTGAAAGGCTAGAGGAGACTTGCGAGAGTCTAAGTATTCCCGTGGCAGATATACTGAAGTTAATACCTGGGATATTATGCGCATCTGCGCGTACATGGGCAAGGTCAATCTACAAGCAGTGGCAAACGCTAGAACATCTGAAGACAGCACTGCGACAACAGTTCCGACCTATCGATTACACATTACGTTTAGAAGAGGAACTCAGAGATAGAACGCAAGGTTCCAATGAATCAATAGGATCATACCTAATCGGTATGAGAGCGATATTAGAAAAAGTGTCACCACCTTTACCACCAGAGACACAACTCGATAGAGTATATCGAAATCTAAACCCTACTTTTATCGACAAGATAAATAGGGCAGATTTCAAGACATTAGACGAGCTGCAGGTGTTAGGCCAACATATAGAACTCAAGAGAGAGTTAACTCGTCGCTACAAAGAGCTGCCAGCAGCAGAAACCTGTCTGATGAGCAGCGCAGCCTGCCCACAGTCTGGAAGAGCGACCAGACGATCGAGACTGGCAGCACTAGACGAGGAACAGTCAAAACATGTAAAGTTGGTCGAACCACCAACAACAGTAGTAACATCAAGAAAAGAAAATAGCAAAGGCTCCTCCCCAGGTAGACGTAACCGGGAAAATAGCCTTAGCCCTTCACCCAGAAAACCACGGGAAGAGTCTAGACGAGAATCGAGGGAAAAACAATACCGTAGTTCCTCTCCCAGATATCATTCGGTAACACCCCTTCGGCCCCAATCCAAATTAACCGACGAACCACGATATAAGAGTAGAAGCCCGTCACCACGTAACAAGACCCGATTAACCAGCCCCTCTCGCGACTATCATCCAGTCTGAGGAAGCAATGACCAGAAGCGTTACCCCCGATCACCTTCAAGAGAACGACGAGTATTCAGCATATGAACGAACACGTCGTGAGTAACCGCGACCACGCACAGAACGAAGAAACAACGGCGAAGATGATCGGCCGTGCTGGATATGCAGTAGACGAGGCCACTGGGCAGATAGATGCCCCGAGCGGAAACGCATCTTCTGTTACAATTGCGGCGAAGATGGCGTTACCACCATAAACTGCACGCGTTGCGGCCCGAACAGGAGAACCTCGGGAAACGCGTAAGGGAAGAGGCTATTGGAGTCGCACCTACCTCCCTTTACATCGAGACTCCGCAAACAACAACACACGAAAAGAACGCAGGACACATGTCAATAACGGCCACTAACGTTACCGACTCTCGATGCACGTCTCCAATTCGAGAGGACGATAATCGATTTTTCTTAAACATCGAATTATTAGGAAAAATATTCCCAGCATTAGTCGATCCGGGGGCACGAGATTCGTATATTGGACCACGTCCTGCAAAGATAGTGAAAACCGCCATCATACCAGTCACATCGTTTATACAGCTGCCAGATGGCCAAATCTGCTCTAACGACGGAGAAATAGATCTCCTTCTGAAAATAGATGGGCAACAAATTTCGACGCGTTTTAGAGTGTCTAACTTGTTAACGTATGATATCATCCTAGGGATGGATATATTGATACAGTTAGAAATGATGATTAATTTCGCCAAGGCGACTTGGCATACGCCGAAAAACATAGTGAGACACTTCGTGACTCGTGTGAACAACGACGTACAAGCCATCACGGCTTTAGCAACAGTGAACGGTGTCGCCCGGTTAGAGCAGAAACACAGGCAGCAATTGAATCAGCTATTGGATCAGCTGATACCAAAACACACAGGAACACTGATGTTTGCACAGATGCCCCCTCATCACATAGACGTACAAGAACACCGATCTATTAAACAGCGCCTGCGCCGTATACCGGACAAACTATTAAAACAGGCCCACGCAGAAGTCGACAGGCTTCTCGCCGAAGGAATTATCGAACCTTCGGAGAGTTCTTGGAGTAGTTGTCCGGTCTTCGTGCCGAAAAAAGACGGTAACATCAGATTCTGTATTGACTACAGGGCAGTTAACCAAGTGACGAAGAAGGATGCATATCCTCTTCCTCACATGGACGTCCTATTGGATAATCTGCGTGACGCTCGCTATCTTTCTAAGATAGATCTGAGCCAGGTGTATCACCAGATTGCTTTCGATGACGAGAGCAAGGAAATAACTGCCTTCGCAGTCCCACAGAAAGGACTGTTTCAATACACGAGGATTCCATATCGGCTGCCCAACGCCCCAGCCAGCTTCCAACGCGGCATGGATGTCGTGTTCGGACCGCAGTGGCAACCCTGCGTGTTTGTCTACATGGACGATATCATTATCGCCACAAGCACTTTCGAGGAACACACTCAGCAATTAGAAGCGGTACTGGCCCGCCTTAAACAGGTTGAACTACAAATCAATAAGGACAAGTCTGAGTTCTGTTGCCCGGAAGTACGTTACTTAGGATATGTGGTAGACAAAGACGGACTGCTTACGGACCCCGACAAACTAAAGCCCGTCACGGAATATCCACCACCTAAGAACATTGAACAGCTGAGAACTTTTCTTGGCATGGTAGATCATTAAATCTTTAGCGGACGTAAAAGCACCTTTAAGCAACCTATTGCGGAAAAACGTGAGATGGCACTGGGGCAAACCCCAGGAAGACGCATTGAACCAACTGCGTATCTTGCTAACGCAAGCACCCGTGTTAGCGCGCCCCATACAAAATAGACCCTATATACTCCAAACCGAAGCTAGCAATTATGCCTTCAGTGCCGTGCTTAGCCAAGACACGGACGATGAAGAACACCCTATCGCTTACGCGAGCAGGGCACTAACAAAGGTAGAGGTAAATAACACGGTTACCGAGAAAGAGTGCCTCGCGGTACTATGGGCCGTCGAGAAATTTAGAGGCTATTTGTTGGGAGAAACATTCACAGTGATCACGGATCATAGTAGCCTAAAATAGCTGTATACGCTAAAAAACCCCACGAGCAGGCTAGCGAGATGGGCCACAGCGCTGCAAGCCTATAATATGACGATCATCCACCGAAAAGGCTCGCTGCACAAGGTGCCAGACGCGCTCTCACGTCCCCCTACCATGGAATCATCATCAGCAGCTACCATCACCGCTATAGAGCGAGATAGCAGGTATGAAAGAAAAGTAAGCGAAATCCGAAAATGCCCAGAGAAACATCTAGACTGGTGCATTAAGGACAATATACTACTAAAACATCGCCCAAATGTCTACTCGGACATACTAGGCCCCAAGGAAGACGACTGGCAGATTGCCGTCTCTTCCAAAGATCGAGAGCGGATAATGTTCGAGTGTCATAATACACCGACATCCGGACATTTTGGTGTTGATAAAACACTAGACAAGGTCTCTCGAAACTATTACTGGCCAGGGATGAGGCGAGATATTTACAGCTATATTAAACACTGCCCAAAATGTCAGTAATACAAAGTCTCCCAGAGAGCACCAACAGGTTTGATGACACACAGAAATGTGGAAGGGCCTTGGACGAGCGTGGCCACTGACATAATGGGCCCATTGCCGGCCAGTAAGGGTCAACACAAATATCTATTGATCTTCGAGGACCTGTTTACCAAATACGTTGAGCTTCGACCACTCCGAAAGGCAACGGGGCAAACAATAATAAAGGCGCTAGAAGAGCTAGTTGTATTCAAATGGGGTTGCCTCAAGTTCTTAATCTCCGACAATGGCACCGAGTTCGCCAATAAGTTAGTCAAACAGCGACTCGACGAACTCGGAATAGTGCAACAACTGATAGCACCGTATCATGCACAGGCAAACCCTGTAGAACGGGTAAATAGGACATTCAAAGGCATGATCTCAATCTTTGTAAAAGAAGATCATAAAGATTGGGATATCTACCTACACGAACTAGCCTTTGCCATGAATACCTCTGTTCATGCTAGTACTCAAGCCTCGCCAGCCTTCCTAAATTTCGGTAGAAATCCTAGGGAGATGCCCACGTTTAGAAACATCCGCACAGCGAACCAACCATATCAGCGTCCCGTAGAAGCATTGTGGTCCACCGTAACCCACGAGATGCGATACCGTATTCGACTTAACAAATACGGTCTATCAGCCCCCTACCATACCGGTCAGGCCCTAAATGCCATAGGCGAATTATGCCCAAAAAGCCAGCTAGAATCCAGAAGCCAGCGTCTATCATATATGTAAGCACCCCGGAAGAGGGCGAAGTTCGCCTCTACCGTGGAGACCGCTGTGCCTTTATGCGGTCCGTGCGGACACAGCGATCCGGCAAGGACAAGAATCGCTAAAGGTTTCCGGGCAATATATACGAGAAAGCGCAAGGCAAAATCATAATTCCGACGAAGTTCAAACAAGTTGATGGCCCCTATGATGATGGAGCCTGTGCCGGTCAGTCGTCCCAAATCTCCGTACCGCGCCCAGAAAATTCAACCATAAGCCACACCGACAACTACAGGTTGGAATATAAGAAGGATTTTAACCCCTTCAAAATTCAAGGTTCAACCAGTCCCGTCGCCAGCCTCTATCGCCCTGTAGCACAACAAGCAACGAGAGATTCCGCTTTAACTACGCCAAAAATACCAGCGATAATGACGTTGGCAGTCATCCTTCCAAAACACTTTATACCCCTCAAGCGATCGCACCCATCCTATCCCGCAAGGCCGTTTCCTAAATAACAGGCCGGGAAAAAGGATGGCTGCTGAAACTGCGGCACCGAAGGTCACAGATACTCCGACTGCCCGCTACCGCGGAGTAGCAAGTTCTGCTACCGCTGTGGGAATCCGACGACAGATGTGCATACTTGTACATCCTGTCCCGAGAGACTGGCCTCCGCTGCCTCGTCTTGGAAGGGAGAGAGGGTGGGCGACAGCGCGAGGCAGTCACCAGACGAAGGCGATAAGACGACGCTGCAGTTGTCTAAGAAAGTGGCAGAGGAAGAGGTGGCGTTAGGAAAGGCCAACAGTCGCGCAACCAAGAGCGCAAGAGTCGACGAGGCAGACCGTGCAGAAGGTTGCAGGAGTACTCGGCCATGGCACGCAACCGGTCTTAATCGTCATGCCGGGTGCTAATGTTTATATCAATAAGTAAATGTAATAATACCATCCAGCTGTTATCCCTTCATCCCCAGAGCCAGATACCAGCGAGATCCTCCCCATGTCCCCATACCGCGATGCCAGCAAAACAGCCGAATACGCTGTTCAGGGGTTATCAACGCGAAGAAATAGGGCATGATACGGACGTCTCGTAATAAGTATCGATGAAAAATTAAAACACACGCGAGCGCGCCAATGTAGCGATGGCCCAGCGTTGACGGGTGACAAGTAGCACGAGAAAAGAGCGTACAATGGCTCCAAGTAAAGAAAAGGCTACTTGCACGACCCCGCATCACTGCCCCAAAGAGAGCTGAAAGGAAATCAATTACTATAGAAAAACCTCATTTCCAGCCTCCGAGTTCACTGCAGGATAAAGCCAGCACAGCGCAGAGAAGCTTAAGAAGATGGCCGAAGCAGGCCCCTAGCGAAGAAGAAGTGACGAGCAAGAGTCACAATTAATAAAAACTTAAGCATAGCGTAGATGGTATATTAGGATAATTAGAGTATAATTTGCATATTTTTCATAATTATCTTAGAATTAATTTATACGTCCATATTTTTATAATTATCTTAGAGTTAGTTATATGTGTCATATATTTATAATTACCTTAGAGTTAGTCTATACGCTTCATATTGCTACAATTATCCTAGAATTAGTTTATACGTTTCATTTTTTATATAACTTAGTTATTTTACTTGCTTATTTCTTTTTATATAACTGTTACAAACTTAGTGTAATAATAATATAACGTAGTCTTAATCACCTTTTCTTTTTATGTCATATTAAAATAATTAGCTAGAATAGGTATTTAAAGTCATAAACATTTTTTTTCCCTTTTATACCCCAGCGTAAAGAAACATTCTATTTAATTTCCCCACAGTATTCAGAAATCCTGATACTGGATTTGGTAGAATCAGCGCAAAGAACTAATATTTTATTTTCGTCATATACACTAGAATAAGAATAAACCCTTAGTATGTAAAACCTACATTGAATTATATAGAGCCACCAGCGGACGACGACAACACCAAGAGACCATCGATGCTCATGAAAGGTAGAGTTTAATTTTATTTTTAAGTTACAAAAAATGTATAATTTTGAGTTCGAAAAACACACGAGCGGTTTCACACGAGCGGTTCCGATATCCACAGATTCCACTCCCCAACCCCAATCATATCCCTACCGGTCGAAAGACGCGCAAAGGACATCGCGCCTCACCGTCGGTTTGGAAGGGGGAGTTTGTGACCGACCAAATGGCCGGTCTACGGTTGCAAAACGGAGCGTTCGCGCGTTACGGCGAAAATACGCGAAGTACGAGCCGCGATAGTGCGCGACGTTCGCCCCCGAAGAAGGAAGCGAAAAGAAAGGAAGTTCACCTTCTCCTTCTTCCCCGAGCCGTCGAGGAGATCTGACGTATTGAGTCGAGATGTCACCAAAACTATCGAGCTCTTATCCGATTCGGTTGCCACCCGTATTCCGATCATTACCACGCGCCAGTGCATACGTCGACGACGACCTTAACAGCAACGCCTGATCCACGACCGTCTCCGCGGTCGTCCCGAACCAGCATCGCCTCTGGGCCTGAAGGCTCAGCGAGAAAAGGAGAAGGAAGGAAGGAGGGAAGATAGCCCCGCACAGAAGAGAGAGAGAGAAAGAGAGAGAGTGAAGGAGAGAGAGAGAGAGGAAGCACGAAGGCACCACCCGGACGAGAGGAAGCCACGCGATTGAGAGGAAGCAGTGGCTCCGAGGACCATTCGGCAAGTAGCCTTCCATATTAGTAATGAGTAAAGTGCGCGTCCCCCTGTGAGCGCGCGCCATCGTAGCGTAGCCGCGCGCGCGCGAGCGTCTAGCTGTAGGTTATACCGCGTCCCCCCTTCTCCCCCCTGTCCTACCGCATCTATCCTTGTCCGCGGAACCCGCTCCGTCGTGTCTGTCGCCGTCGCGGTTATAATGTTAACTGTAAATTACGAAGTGATTTGTAACGCGTAGAGTCAGGAATGTGTTATGCGCGAGTTGTAATAAATAATTGATCATATATTGTTAAACAATTAGACTCGTTCTCTCGCGCTCTTAGTTCCTCGTTCCCCGGTCTCTGGTTCCAACGACGTCGACGCCACGTGAGATATTAAGGTAAGTAACCCGCTAAAGTCGGGTTATAATACGTATGTGTGTTCGTGTGCGCACGCGCAAGTTAAGAGAGTATTTGCAGGGCAAGGCGCTTTGGCCTTGTGGCATCTGCTCAACGTAGGAGCAGAAAACCGAAGAGCTTCCCAGCGGCACATTGTGTTGTGCTCAGTGGCTGAGATTTGGATTAAGGGCTGTACCTGTGCCTGAGGCGTCAGGGCTGCAGCTCAGAGCAGGAGGTTATCAGCGGAGCGTTCCTCCCCCATCGAACCTCACCCACCGTGCGATCTCATAGTGGTATCACCTTGCGCGGTAGCACTTTGTATGTATGGGGGTAATGTATGGTAAGCGCGTTATCTGTAACTTGTATGCCTTAAGTTTTACGTCTTTTCACGCGCACCTAGCTATCGCCGATTGATATTTATAGAAAATTTTGTGTAACTAGTCCATAAGATTTGTAATATCCGCTTTTTCCTCCACTCACCGAGTGGAGGTTTTTTATGCCTCGTGCGTTTATTAAATAAATTCGAATTTAGTGGTAATTATTTAGTTACTTATTTATTTATTTATTTATTACATCCGAACATCCACTCCCACTAAATTTAACTAGAAGTTATAAAGCTTGCAACACGCTCCATGGCCTTGAGAACATTAGCCCATCGAACAGAGTTAAAGGCATTTCAAACGTCAAGGGTACCCAGCAGGCAGAACAGTCGAGAATAATGATTACCCAGTTCCGTATCCCTGGCCACTTACACCACCTCAGGGATAGCATCCACAGTCCTCCGTCCCCGACTGAAGCCGTACTGTCTGTCGGTTAAATCGCCGTCAGCCACCACAGCCTCCAGGAGATATGGTTTCAGCAGCTTTTCCATGAGCTTACTCGTAGTGTTTAGTATGCACAGTGCTCAATAGTTCGGCGGTGCCTCTGGGAAACCCTTTCCCTTGTCGATAAGCACAAGTCTTGCTTCTTTCCAGCCAGAATAAAATATCCCAGCTTACAGGCAGGAGTTGTAAATTAACAAATGGAGTTCGGGATGGCTTGTGGCTACCTCCTTCAGCACCTCTTCTGGAATTCCGTCGGGACCTGGTGCCTTCTTGTTCCACAGGCTGGCAACCGCTTGCTGAACAGTGAGGCATCCAGTTCCCCTTCCCGTATTGCTAGATCAGATCTGTCGAGTTGTTCTGGGAACCAGGTGTCTACCATGTTCTGTAGAGTGCTCGTATCTAAAGAGTTCGCGTTTCCGTTTGCCCCCAGCTTGCCGAGCTTTTCCCCAGAACCTCACAAAGCAACTTCCAACATCGGCTTTTGGTGGCCTCTATTGCCCGACAAAGGGCTTTCTTGGATAGCTTGAGCTCTACCCTCTTATTATCAATATCATCTCCGTGTTTTCTAGCTCTCTGTGGGATATATCTGTGATACAGACATCTGCGCCGCAGTTCGGAGATTTCTTTAGTCCACCAATATGTAGGACGTCTGTTCCCTCGTAGAGTCTTGCGCGGCATCGCCTCATCCCCATAGGTCGGAGTTCAGTGTAGCAACGATTATTCCACTGCTTATTCGGGTATTTAGTGTACAATAGAATTGGATTTATCATTTACAAAAATAGATAAATGCTCAAGAAATTTCTGTGTTCTGTGCAGCAAATATAATATCCATATTAACTTAATTTCTGTCTCTGAAAAACTTCGAAAGATCTACGACAAATTCTTAAAACCACTGATATGGATTTGAACCAACTTTCGGTTCCGAAACGCATCTGTCAAGATTGCGATTTGCGTTTAAGACGTTGGAAGAGTGTATAGCGACAAATGATTTTCTCACCGCCTATGATTGGCGTGCACTTCAAGATCATGATAGTGCGTGCTATTTTTGTATAAGCGTCACATTTGGATTTAATTAAAGAAACAGTCGATTTTTTCTATACACAACTACTTCGACTGCCACAATATCAGTTTTAGTAAGCGATACCAGTCATGATGAAAATGAAGCAATGGAAATCGATGTAATTGATGAAAATTACAGAATCTTTCAGTGACACGGTCCAAGAAAATGACAAAGAAGATGAAGAAGAAGGTGTCGGAGAACATGATGAAATGAATGGACAAGAAAGTTACGATGAAGATGACGAAGAAATTGATTGCGATGTTAGTACAACGGGTAACTGCATAAACTGATGAAAGTTTGATCAGAGTCAACTCGACGATTTGGTAAGAGATTTACGGCTATCTAAAGCGCAATCGGAACTATTGGCATCATGGTTGAAAGAAAAAGGATGTTTACACAAAAAAACAAAAGTAACATACTACAGAAACGTAGCCTTTTCGAAAATATTTTGTTCAAGATGGTTCTTGGATATATTGTAACGGTATAGATGGGTTGTCTAGTGACTTTCAAATTAAACATGATCCTAAAGAATGGTGGCTATTTATTGATTCTTCTCAGAGAACCCTTAAATCTATGTTACTAAATAATGGGAATAAACTATCTTCTGTTCCATTGGCTCACTCTGTGACAATGGATGAAGCTTACGTGAATATGGAATATTTACTTGAGTAAATTAATTACGGGTTGTATAAATAAAAAATCTGCACGGATTTAAAAGTTGTCATAATGATGTTGGGTCAACAATCTATTTTTACGAAATACCTATGTTTTCTATGTGAATGAGACAGCAGAGCTCCTGAAAAACATTATGATGTAAAGGAGTGGCCAGCAAGGAATAGTTTTGTCGTAGGGGACAAAAATCTCAAATACAATAAGTTGGTTGATCCTGATAATATTATATAAGACTGCCTCCTCTTCATATAAAATTAGGCTTGATTAAACAGCTAGTGAAATCTTTAAAGAAAAGAGATAGTGCAGTGTTTCAATATCTCTTCGTGAAGTTTCCAAAATTCCGAAGAAAAAATCAATGAGAACATTTTTGACGGACCTCAAATAAGAGAATTCACAAAAGTTCTCGAAATCGCAAATCGAATGTTAGAGGATGAACGATAAGCTTGGCAGAGCTTTATTGATGTTTGTATGAAATTTTTAGACAAGAGCAGAGATCTAAATTATGAAAAAATAGTCAACGACTTGGTCGTGAACTACAAAGCTATTCAATGTCTCATGAGTCTAAAGCTCCACTTTTTAGATTCCCATTAGGAAAAATTTCCAGAAAACCTAGGAGATTATAGTGAAGGTGAAAGATTTAATCAAAATATTAAAAAGATGAAAAGGCCATATCAAGGATTTTGAGATGTCAATATGATGTCATATTACTGCTAGAACCTTAAAAGGAATACTTTAGTTAAATACAAGAGAAAAGCGCTGAACGGACCATTCCATAAAAGATGCAGACCTAGCAAGAAAGCGTGCTTACATTGCAGAGCGATGTGATTAATAGAGTGAGAGACATAAACAGAATGACATTAACAGAGTGAGAGACATAAACCTCACTGTTAAGAACTACCCCGATGAAATTACAATGAAAAATTATTGTTTCATCACGGCATTAAAACTCTTGACCTGAATATAAATTTCAGAGGTTTTATGATTTTCATGACCTCTACAGACTTTGGAAAGTGAGAAGATCTTAAATTTCGATTGAATTTCGATTCAATTTCGAGAATATTAACGTCTTTGGGGTTGAGGAAACCAAATGTGATGATCTGCGATTAAGAGTCGATGGTTATAGTCACGCAGAGTTGCAGAGCATGAGGGTTCAAAGACTAGGGTTAGATTTGTTTTTCTTTTGAAAAATGAACGAATTAACCTTGAAATGACCTTGACCCGAACTCGATGGGATAAAATCTATTACAACTTTGCATTCAGGATACAAACATACATCATAGCATACGATAGAAACTCATAGGACGTGTTAAAAAGAAAGCAAATTTGATCTATTTGTAATTAGTTTGGGCTCCAGATGTCCTTAAAAAGTCATGTTGAAAAAAATCAAGAATATATATTTAAACGTAAAATTAGCAGCTGTTTCCAAATCCGTAGTCAGATTTAAAATTCAGTTATATTAAACACCTTTGGCCTTCAAATAATCTTGAACCTGACATGATAAAGATCAACGGACCTCGGAGTCATGATCAGCGCATCGAAATACATAAAAGTTATATGGTCTCGTCAAATAGGCGTCAACTTTTTTTATTTGGTAAACCTGTGCAATTTTTTACTATATTCATAATTTTTTATAATACCCATCTACTGTTTACTGTCCGAAGGTTTTTTAGGCTTTTATAAAAATTTAATATTATAGAATCTTTAACAGAGTATTGGTTTGGTTAAGCATTACTTTATTGCTGATAGGAAGTTCTATTTGTGTTTTGAATTCAAATGAATGAGATTGTAACTACATTTTATATTAGTTGCCTTACTTCATTATGTTGAAAAATTGTTTATTTATGTTTTATAGAGTTTTTACCATAAATATTATGGTGAACATTGGAGGAAATTCTATTTTTATCGTGAAAACCACAACAACGCCGTAAAAGTCTCGTTTTTCTAAATTAACTTTTAAAGTACGAAAATTTTTTAAAAAGGATTGTTAACAAAAGTTATAGATCTGATCAAAATATAGATTTTTTAATCGATGTGTTCTCCTGTACCAACAATATTTCTCGAAAAAGATATATTTAAACCAATAGACAGCGCGGTATTTAGGTTTGGGAGGACTCGGGACACTATCGGTGTAGGGGTCCTTCAGTGAGAGTTTTAAAATCACAAACGATACAATTTTTATATTATAATTTTTTATTGCATATATATTTGTATAGTAGAAAATTAAAGGAAAAGAATTCAAATAATTAAATAAAAAATTTTCGCACTTTTTTTCCAGCAAATGTGTTTAATATCTCATCAATATTTATGTGACACCTAACGTGTCTCTATCTATACTTATATTAGTCAAATGATTTCGCCGATTGTGAGTCATTGATACCCTCCAGGCATAATTTATAAGATTGCTTATCATAAGAGTTAAATATGTTCTTAAAATTAATTCCAGATTTGGCAAGGTCTCTCGAACTCCTTTTCTAATAATCAATGAAAACATATCCTATTCTCGACTAACTCGAATCTTAGATTTTAATGTGAGTAATTGAGAATAAAATTTTTTAAATAAAAGAAGTTCCATTTCTAAATTTGAGTCGAAGAAAAATAAGTTAAGTTATTGACGTTTGATAAAAAACCGAAGCCTAGTTCAATATGCTGAAACTCTTTCAACTAAAGAAGCCATAAAAGTATCGATCAAAGGTATGAATTCCAAAGTGTGAATCTTTTCAGAAGGTGTTAATTTAGCTTCCACCGTAAATCCATAATCTTGAAGATTCATCCGTACATTTGTACCTAGAGCTTCGTAGTATAAAAACAAATCTCGATTATTTTCTACAAATTTTCTCAATGACTGCATACATTGTAAGGCTGTATTTAATGATATATTACAATTTTATGTAGTTTTACTAACAGTGTCCAGATTCTCTAGTACGTCTTCCCAAAATGAGGCCATAATACCAGTTTCTAATGTAACATTATCTTATACATACCTTCGGTCTGACATCGGATTTTCGACTCGTATTTATCACTACCAATAATTGATAGTTAACATTCTAAAATTGCTGAGTAGCTTTTGATAAAGGCTTGATTAGCTTCAATACGAGCAAACCACCGGTTGCATTCGGTTCTTTTCAGAAGCATTATTCTATCACCAATAGTTCTGTTCTTTCAAAATTTTAATAAGAAGCGCCCAACGTATATCTCATGTTGAAAAAAATACGTAAAGTTCCTGTAAAAATTTGAAATAAACTGTCGCATAAGGTGAAGCACTTGAAAATTTAATCTTATGTGAGATTTAGAGAATCACCGACACAGGAAACCTGAACAGCCAGATCATTTCTGTGCTTTATTAGAGTCTGTAAACCGTTGAATCTGCCACTCATAGTTGAGGCATTATTAACCCTTATGTGAACAACCGGGTACCCGGGTACCCACTAGAAAATAAGTGACGTATTAACTTGGAAATGAGCAATGTTAATTAAAAATATGATAATTATATAATACAGGTTTATAAATAAATAATTAAAATAGTTATTAAGTTAAACGTAATTGGTTTATTAATAAACGTAATTTATTAATTCTATTGTTGAAAATGAATAATTTTACGTTTAGTTAACGCAACCAGAGCACAATACTTTTTGATGACAGCCTGTTACTTTCAATCTACCAGTAGTATCGCGAGGCTCATCATCTCTTTTAGCGGCAGGTACAGGACCGACGTGAACTCCGAGTATGTCCTCGACTGCGTTCTTCGTTGAGTGGTGGCGCATGATTTGATTGTTTGAAGAGCGGTCTTCAATCGAAGGCTTACATAGTTCGTCATTCAATTATTCTTCAGTTAACATTTTGAAAGGGGCGTGCTTGTGTAACACGATCTTTGGTAACTCTCCCATTAAGTAATCAGAAAATTTCGGATTTAACTTACTAATGTATAATATGATTATTTCAAAGTGAATTTAGTGTACTCTGAACACCTGCATGCCATCGTTTACCATGCTCATTGCGAATAATTCATGTAGTAACATGATTATGCCGTGGTAAAAGTAGAGGGTATTTTCGTGAATACGTAAGATTAGAATTTTTCAATCTTCTACCTACTCTTAGAAGGCCATCTTTATCGAGGAATGGATGAAGGCACAAAAGTGCACTTTTTGGATCTATTTTTTCATTTTTCTGTAAAATTTTAATATATATTGTATAATGCTTATACTGAATAATTTTGATAATTTTCATATGCGCGATGCTTATCTCTTCTACCGAAAGATTGTGTAATTTTCAGTTATTACTTACTATAAAATATCTTTATATAAATAACAATTTATATACTAAACTATATTTAGAAGAAGAAAAAAGGGTAGTAAGGATACGAGGAATAAATGGTTATGTATTAAAATAAAACACAAAATATCGCGAGTAAATAATATAAACAAGACTTGCTTAGGCGTAAAAACCCTCACGAATTGGAGGGAAAAGCCCGAGCAAGCTGAAAATTTATACTTTATTGATTACTATTATATAAATAGGCTTACACAACAAATTAATCTTTCGCTACTTAAACTAACGCAATGGTTAACCATAGAGAGCTCTCTTACCTATCTTAATGCGTCAGGGAACAGCCCTGACGAATCTTGTCAATCGCAATTTTGTATACAAATTAATCCGACCAAGCCCTTTCTCAGGGAGGCCGTTGACGGTGACGGTGAAAGTAAACGAATGGCAATGCCCAGTACGTCACGGAGCCCTGACGTCTCAGGCACAGGTACAGTCCTCGCTCCACAAGTACTTAAAAACAGGTTTGATGCTGTCGCGGCCGTTTTCTTTGGCGCAGATTTGCTATTCGACGATCGCGCACTCGGGTGTCGTTCACCAATCACCGTGGATATACTATCAATTAATATCTAAGCGCGAGGTAAAACTAAGAGGTGTGCACCGAAAGCAGCAAGATATTTCGTATATTGTTTTTCTATTTTATATAATTCACGACGGACCGATTATTGAGAGACGTCTGTTTGTGAAGAGGAGCGACTAGATACTGCCTGTATATTTCAAAATAAAAGCGCTCTGAAGCTCGCATATAGAGAAAGTTATATAGAAAAGATTGCGTATCAAAGGCTCATAAATATTTGTCGCTCAAGATTTAGAAGTACTCCATCAGGGCACAACGAAACATCTGTGTTGCAGGCCACACGCAGACAACTGTAACGCAGACTGTAATAAAACTGCGTCCGTTCGGATATGCAGTACAATAAATGCAATAAACTTGTGTCTTTTATTTACGTACCGAACTCGAGTCTCAGGAAATTTTGCTTTCATATTAACGATATAAACAGTAACTCAATATATATATATATATATATATATATATATATATATATATATATATACATACGCATATACACATACACACATAAATATATATACACATACATGCATACACATACATATATATATCCACATACATACACAACGGCTGAACGAGTTGCACATTCGCCGAACCAAGTATTTGCAGGCTGTTATTCTTAACGGCTAAAAACCAAATTACAAACGACGCTGTGCAAGATATGTTCATTTGGAGACTACACAATATATACGAACAGATTGCCTATTATTTTGTTAACTGCTCTACTATCGCTTAATACGCGCGAGCAGCGGGCAACAAATCTATTTAATGCTGTTATTGTAGAAAATTGCTCGAAGATTTTATTCGTGCAGTTGGTCTTAGTTCGAACAAGTGTTATCTTTAACTTATCTTCTGGAATTTCTATAGTTGATACGCTCTTACTTTTCCAACATATTTCCTATTCCGACAGCCAGGCAGGACCGTGAAACCAAACCTTATTTTTTATAAAATCTAACCCATTTTGTCCGCGCGATATATAATCCGCAGAATTTTCCTGAGTTGACACATGATTCCAGTCCTTTATTTCAGTAAACTTTTGTATTTCTCCCCCAATGTATTTGTCCCCCAATTCTAACAAACTTGTGATCTCGTTTTGTAATTTTCTTGCTTCTTGCACTGTGTCTGCTCCCGAAAGAAAATTATCTACATAAAAGTCATTTTTTAAATGTAGTGCTGCTAACGGGAACGTTTTATTCTGGTCTTCTGCTAATTGAAAAAGTGTTCTCGCGGCCATAAACGGTGCAGTTGCCGTACCTTGCTTTACGGTATTTAACTCTGTGTTTATCACTCGTATTTTCACGCCAAATTATTTTTTGATATCTCGTATCCTGATTATTAATTTTTATTTGCCTAAACATTTTTTTCAAATCCGCTGCAATAATAACATTGTGCAGTATAAAACGCATAAAATATAAACCAATTCATCTTGAATTGTTGGTCCGACTAATTGCGCATCATTTAACGAACAATTACTCCTACTCTTCGCCGATGCATCAAAGACAACGCGTACCTTTGTCGATAGATTTTGTTCCTTCACAACAGCATAATGCGGTATGTAGTAAGTCTTCGCTCTTACAATCTTGATCAGTAATCTCTGTCATATGCCCGAAATCGCGATACTCCCGTAAAAATTCATTATATTCTAATTTTAAACTCGGCTGTCTTTCTAATTTACGTTCTAACGAGTGATAACGCTTTAAAGCCATCTGGTAAGACTCCCCGATTTCTGATTTTCTTTCATTAAAAGGTAACCGTACAATATATCGGCCCTCATTATCACGCATCATTGTTTTTGTATATAACTCCTCGCATTTTCTTACTGTTTTTGATAGATGCCTTTTCTGTGGCAACTCTTCAATCTCCCAAAACTGTCTTAATTGTGACTCGACGTTAGCTATTAAGTGACATTTCATTATCTTTTAATCGCGTGCTGCAGGTACTTCACCAGTAATTATCCAACTTATAATCGTTTTTTGTAATGTTACGTCTCGACCGTTATTACACCTGATTTGACGTGTACACAAAAGCTTATAGAATACCGATACCCCTAGTAACGCATCGATTTCTGCTAGCTTATCGAAATCAGGATCTGCCAACTGAATATTACTGGGAATCTCTAAATCTTTACGATTGACTTGTGTCGATGGTAAATTACCGGTTATGGTCGGTAACGCGATAAACTCTAATTTTGTATTTAATTTATTATTTTTCGATCGTATTTTAGCTTTGACCTTAAATTCAGCACGCGTACTAAGTTCACCTAATCCTACGAAAGGCAAATTTATTTTCTGCTGATCCAGCTAAAGTTTATTTGCAAGTTTTTCAGAAATAAAATTACATTGTGAACAACTATCAAGTAAAATTCGAGCTTCATGTGTATTATTATAACGATCAAGAAAGTCTACCCTCGCTGTTCCTAACAATACTTCAGAATCATATATTACTGTCTGCGCGCGCTTAGTTGGCTTCTGTTATTTCGACGTGATATTTTGTCCAATCTTGATATACTGCGTTATTAGCTTTATTAATATTGCTACATCCTGCACTATTTTATGCTGCCGCAAGGTTCTCAATATGAAGCATCGTATTATGCTTTCTACCGCAACGCTTACAACCCGTCCCAAAACACTTAACTGTAAAATGATTATGACGGAAGCAGCTCATGTATATACCGAAATTTCTTACTACATTCGATCGTTTACAAGCGTACATTTTTATGAATTCTTTACACATAAATATGTTATGTTGGCCCTTGCATATTTTACACTCCAAATGTTTTCTAGTACCAAATTATGATTGCCCGCGTTGTTGTAAAGATTTATGATTATTGTTCGCGGTAGGCTTTGTTACCGAAATATATGTTACCTCCAATAAATCTCCGCGTTCTTGTTTGACTATAAATTCCATTAACTCTTTAAATTTTGGCTTTTGTTTATCAACTAGTGTTCGGTCCCATGCTCTTCGCGTCGTTTTGTCTAATTTAAAGGCTATGGTAAATACCAAAATACTATCCCATTTATCTACAGGTTCAACAAGCAATTTTAACGAATTAACATGGTTTTGTGCACTTTCTCTTAGGGCTCTTAAATTTGACGGAGATTCTTTTATAATTGGAGGAAGATCCAATAATGCGGAAATATGAGAGTTAATAATAATACGCGGTTTTTCGTAGCGTTCAATTATCAGGCCCTATGCAACCTAATAATCCTGTTTAGACCCTTCGAAAGAGTCAAAAATGGATGCTATGTCTCCGCGAAGTGATGATTTTAATAAATAAATTTATGCGATACTGGCAAAGTATTTACATCATGTACTAATAATTTAAAAGCGTTACGGAACGAACGCCATTGCATTGGGTTCCCATTGAATGGCTGTATTTCGATTTTCGGCAAGAGCGAATTAATTTGTTGAATTATAATGGGCGCTGATTACATCGCATTAGCTATTGAGTTATTACCCGACGTACTATCTTTTTTATTTAATAGATCTAATCTGCGACTAATTATTTGACAACACTTATAATATTGATCTTCGAATATACTTTTTTCCATTTTTTGCGCGTGCTCCAAATTGGCATCGCCTGTAGCATTCACAAGTACTTCAATTTCGTTCTGAGTTTGCATAAAGGTTCTATAATGTTCCTCGAGTTTTTCCTTTCGTTATTCTAAATCATAAATATCTGCGTCTTTAGTGCCATTTATAAACTTAAATAAACACGTTAAACTACCCTTTATCGACGCACATGTTTTTATAAATGCTTTTATTCTCACGGTTTCCACCATTTTTATTTATAAAATTAACTTTGACAAACGGCTTCGCGTTAGTACGGTTTGTAATGAATGGATAGGGTGGAGGGTGGGACAATGATTTGGAGAATTTCTGTAGTCTTACTTGTTAAAGTAATCTGCTTCTTGCTGTCTTGTTTTGTCAGCTGTTTTTTGTTCGATCTCAGTCTCGGTATATGATCGTGTTGTCGGCTTTCTTGTCCGGTAGATGCTGTTCCGACGGGATATCCACCGTAGTTCGTGAGAATAGATTATCGACTATCGGCTGCTTTTCGCGTGAATTGTCCAAATAGTTGCTTTTCTTGTGAATTATCCAAATGGCTGCTTGTCACGTGAAATATCCAAATGGCTGCCTTTCATGTGGACCATCCGAATGGCTGCTTGTCACGTGAAATGTGTAAATGGTTGCTTTTCACGTGCACCGTCCGAATGGCTGCTTCAGGTTGATTGTACCTCTTCAATCGCCGCTGTAATGTTACCTTGAGTAACTTCCACTGATGTTTTCAAGATCCCAGATTTATAACTGAAATCCGGCTCGAAGGACCAATGTTTCATGTGAAGAACTTATAGACTTGAACTAATACGTTCCTGAATGCTCATTGCGATCGCAATATAGGTTACGTACAATGGGATAATTCAGTTTTAGATATAAGTAGAAACACAAGAATATATAAATTAAACAATATATTCAAAATGTGAAGATACACTATATACAAAATATGTTTACAACGGCACAAATATTGAGGCTAGATGTGTTGTTTGATCGAACACTCAGAAGAATCTGGTCTGGCTTCGACAGTGAAGATTACATTATACCTCGGTTTTCATTGTAACGGTAAATAGGGACAATATAGTAGGGATGGTATAGGATTTACAGCGCGACGGGTGAAGCGCCGGCGCCACACCATCACTTACGGTAATCCATACAGGTAGCGACATGTATATCTAATATGTTTTTAATTATACCCGATTTACTATATTCGGCGTGCTACAGATATATTCATTATATTACAACTCTTGTCGTAACTTGTACATTAACAAATTAAAATATAATAGATAATTTTATTGTATGGTCCAAACACAAGAAATAATAGTAATAATAGAATTTTCAATTGATCTAAACAGGTTAATACGAATATACAGGGTTCCTGAAAAGGTATACAGAAAAATATATCACTGTATAAAGGAGCCAAATCTAAGCCGAAAAGTTATTATCACTTTTTACCTCAGATGCATAGATTTTGAGTAATATTAATTTTTAAATTTAGGGTTTAAATTCGAAAAGGCCTAAGGAAAATGAAAAGGACGTGGCTAAGACTTAGATTTTGTTACTCTATCCCGTAGTATATTTTTCTGTATACCTTTTTAAAATACCCTTTATAGTGCGCTTTGATAGGTCTAGTAGGTTCAAGAGTTTGAACTATTTAACTTAGATTTTCAATAAATACAGAACAAAGAAATATATATTATGCGAAGACAACGTAAGCTTAAAACTATCGTAAAATAAAATTTAGACCTTTTTCAAAGAAAATATTACAAAAGAAATAAGAAGCCAGATAATAGTATACTTATATGTTTAAAAAAAAGAACTAATAAGTCGTCATTCGGCGAATGTTATTCTTGTCTCTTCTTACTCATCACTTTTTTTTAAAGGCATCAGAGTGTTATATACAGTAATAAATAAATAAAACAATGCTCGTATAGCGTCCATTGTTCTATTTTTACTAACTTTATAATCATCGGCGAATACAGATGAAACCTCATTTTCAGTTTTTTTTCATTTTTTTCGATATTTTCTAACATATTAACAGATACTTCGTTCAGAATAGTTTTTCCTGAAGCCGAGTCTGAAGATGTTGCTTGTCTACTATTAACAATAAAATCAGATATGTGTCCTGTCTTGACAATCATTTCTGCATCTTTTTTCTGCTGATCTAAATTTAATTTACGCTTTGCAGAGCCATTTTTGTAATCACGCACTTCTTTATGTCGATGGACCCCTTGACTCATATTTAATTCTTTTAATTAAATTTTTATTTTACAGCAATATCACTGTACAATATTACAGTTAACTATAGCTAAGAATAAAAAAGGCTATTTTATATATGAACATATGAAATACTGCATATGAATCGAACGGTCGATGACCGTCCAATGATGTTCACCGTCCAATCACATTAAACAAGCATCTCAATGCACGTCAAGATTCGCCAAAACAAAAATCAATCACGTGGACATGAGAATCCAAAAACGGCATAATCATATTAAAATATACTTTTTAGACCATACGTAGAAACTTAACAAGCCGGGATGTTTTCTCGATATTATTTTCAGATGATTGTTTTAAACGATATCAAATATTAAGTTAAATTATTAAAACGATTAAGTTTAAATTGTTTTGAAACAAGTTGAATCTTTAATCCTTTTCAATTGGATTAATAGAGTTATATAATACATAAATTAAATTATATAATATATACATTAATATCAATAGGTAAATTCGGCACTGCCCACAGATGATACATAATACAATATTCAATCAAAATATTACGGTTAATGCCATTTTTCATAAAAAGAAACTTTACAAAGAAAAAATACATAGACTAAAATAGATGTATTTCGAGGAGCTGATAAGATGCCAAACAGATCGATGCGTTGGTGCATTAGTATAGAAATAAATTCCGTATTGTTTATCGGGTTTAACGTTTTCGTTTAGAAATTTTAGTAATTGCGCTTCTGCGTCCTTTTTATTGATTTTTACTATAAATTGTAGTTTAAGTTTATCTAGTTGTATTTTATCTAATTGTACTTTAAGTTTATTTTGTATGGCATAGTCTTTACCATGCTTCAATATTATACTATAATTGAAAGCGTGAATATTTCTCTCGTTTATCGGTAGTGAAAAGACCGGATCTTCGTCTGCAGTATGCACTGTTACAGCTTCATCATCGAGCTCTTCGATCGAGCGAAGTGCAATATAAGGTGCTTCTGGTATCATTGAAAGTGAATCCTCATTGTCCTCTTGGGTGTTTAGTTCAATTCTGCTTAATGCGTCAGCTACATTATTCTTCTTGCCTTTTTTGTATTTTATTTCGAAATCGTATTCCTCCAGTTTTATTTTCCATCGAATTAATCTCGCATTTGGTGTTTTTAGGGAACAGAGCCAGGTTAGTGGTTTATGCTCTGTTTCAATAATAAATTTTTTTCCATAAACATATGGTCTAAAGTGTCTACATGCTTCTACGATTGCGAGTAACTATTTCTTAATCGTAGAATAATTTTGCTCCGCTGAATTCAGTGTTCTAGAGTAACATGAAATGAGGTGTTTGTCTTGCGACAGCTCGGCTCCGATGCCTACTTTCGATACATCTGAGGTAATCACGAATTGTTTAGAAAAATCCGGATATGCCAATACGGGAGTGTTTGTAATTAATTCTTTTAATTTGTTAAATCATTCTACATACTCTTGATTTTCACAATTAATTTTCTCATCCTTTTTAAGAACTCTGGTGAGTGGTTTTGAAATTTTTGCATAATCTTTGATAAATTTTCGGTAATAACCGGTAAGTCCTAAGAATGATTTTATTTCTTTTTGCGTTTTTGGGATAGGGTAGTTGATTATAGATTTAATTTTTTCAGAGTTCGGCTTAATTCCTTCCCGTGTTATGATATGGTGTAAAAATGGGACTTCTTTCCTTAAGAATTCGCTTTTGTCTGGTTAAATTTTTAGTTCATAATTTTTTAATCCGTCGAAAATCAGTTTTAAAAGTTATATATGTTCTTGGAGAGATTTAGAAAATACGACAATGTCGTCCATATAAACGAAACAAAATTTATGTAAATATTTCCTTAAAACTTTATCCATCATTCTTTGAAAAGTTGCAGCGGCGTTTTTTAAACCGAACGGCATCCGAACGTATTCGTAATGTCCGATTTCAACGGTAAAGGCTGTTTTTTCTATTGAATTATTATCAAGCGGTATTTGATGGAAACCTTGCGCCAAATCTAATGTAGAGAAGTATGTACATTTGCCTAAATTCTCTAAAATTTCATCCATTCTAGGTAGAGGTTACTTGTCCTCAATGGTTTTATCGTTGAGTTTTCGATAATCTATCACCATCCTCCACTTCTTTTTTCCACTTGCATCTTGTTTTTTGAGAACAATCCAAACGGGTGAAGCGTACGGTGAATTACTTGGCCGTATTATTTCGTCTTTTAGTAACTTTCTTATTTCCTCCTGTATAGCTTCCTTCAAATGATACGGATACCTAAAACTCTTGACATATATTGAGTGATCGTCTCTCGTTCTGATAGTGTGAGCCACTGCTGTGGTTGCGGATAGCTTATCGTTTTCGCTGTAGAAGCAATCGTTATACCTGTAGCATAGTTTGATAATTTTTTCCTTTTCTTCATTATTCATACGATCAGTCCTCATTTGCATTTTTATTTCTTGATGATGATCTAGGGTTGTCTTTTTACATTTTTCTGGTAAGTTATGTAAATAATTTATTTCAAACTTTGCTGTACTGAACATCTGAGTTTTATAATTAATATTTGCTTGTAATTTTCGTAAATCTTTATGTCCAATTAAGCAGTCATACGTAGAGTGCCATGATGTTATTAAAAAGGTGATTGGTGTGTTATCTCCGAATTCGCGTAAAATTAGAATGTAAGTGCGTCTGTATCTTGTATTACCTTATGCACTAATTTAAATTCAAAATTATGCGGAAAGATATATTTGCAAAATAATTTATAGGCTATTTTTGTATTAATAATTGATGACGAGGCTCCAGAATCTATGAGAATTTTTAACGGTGGATTTGTTGTTATTATGTGGGATAATTGGGGGCAATTTCCAATATTATTCAAATTTACTACCTCCTCTGGTATGTCTTCTTGGTTATGTAATTCTTCCGAAAGAAAATTCGGTGGGCCGTTGCTTTTGAAAAAGTTACTGCCTCTTAATCGTATATTATTCGATGTCGCTGAATTGATATTTCGACCAAAACTATTATTTGGCCGGCTCGTATTTTGGGTACTTATCGACATTGGAGTCGGTTGATAATTTTTTTGTCTAGTATTATTAAAATTTTGTTCAAAATTATTTCCAAAGGTGTTTCCAATGTTTGTGGGTCTAAAATTAGGTTGCACTTGCGGGGCTGAGAAAGCATTTCTATTTTCGGGCGTATTAAATGGGTTAAAAGTCCTTGCATTTGTAGGTGCACTAAGTGAGTTAATGTTTCTCGAATTTAGGGATGTATTAAATAGATTTGTATTCCTACAATTATTAAAGTTACTAAGTTTAGGTTTATTTTCTCTGATTCTCTCAAAATTGAGAAATTCAGCTTGTTGTTTATGATTATCAAGCTTCCTACATTTGATTAAACAAGCTTTGATATCGTCTAGATCGAAGTGTGTTAAGTGTGAGTGATATGGCTCCTTTATGCCATTAATAAAAGTATTTCGCGCAATATTTTCATACAATTCAAATTTCATTTGCTATAAATTAGCATCTTGAACATTCAATTGAATATGTTCTTTTAATTTATTTAGACGTTATTTTATTTCATCAGGGTATTTATCAAAATCTTGATTAGCTAATTGATAACACGTCGTCAATTTATTAAATAAAAAAATTAATTTATCAAATCTAAAGCATCACCAATTATTTTCGATTTGATCAGCGCCAACAAAGATACATTTATCGTGTCATCATTTGTGGCTAAAGCGTCTATAAATTTATCGCAAGTTTGCAAAAAATGCGAAAGAAGTTTTGTTTCTCCTGCATATTTGGGGATCGCGTCGCGCCATATACTCAATCTAAGTTTAAATTGTTCCGCCATTTTATTAAAGACTTTCGTTTTTCTTTTCTTTCAAAAATCGTATATATATATATATATATATTTATTTATTTGGATAGATGGAATTAAGGAATTTCAAAGACTCACTGTTTATTCTTTGAAGATTCCAGATGACTTTCTGCCTGTAGGTGGGACTTGAGTTGCACGTGGTAAGTTTTCAAAAAGTCAACTGCGACAATGGGGTTGAAACACCAACTGCCTCCTTGTCGTTGATTTCCTTCACGAAGTTTGAAGGTGAATCCTAATTCAACAACTTCGCAGTATCCTGTCCGCAGCGCTAGTTAAATAACTATATTTTGAGAACCCGTATTTATAGTCCGATCCCAAATACTATGAGACTCCTCAATGAAGGCGATTATCGCGGTCTTCAGAGTCCTATTGACCCTCTCTACCGGATTGGCTTGAGCGTGATAAGGGGGTATCGATGTATGCTCCACTCCACGTTCCACAAGGAATTTCTCGAGAATCTTATTACGAAATTCGGTGTCATTATCCGATAGGAATATTTCGGGCGTACCAAAGCGTAAAAATGCGCGATCTTTCAACTCGCGGCGAATCGTTTGCGCATTCGCCTTTCGGATAGGGATACACTCTACCCAGCGAGTGAATAGATCCATGAAGACGAGTAAGTACACGTATCCTCGGGTAGATCGTGGAAATGGACCCATCACGTCTCCAGCTACTACTGCCCAAGGGCGGGTGACCGTTCGATGGCCCCTCAGGCCAGCTGGTGCAGCCTGCTGTACCTTACATTGCTGGCACACAGTGCAGTGACGGACAATTGTGTCACATATTTGTGCATTGAGGGCCAATAGTATGATCGTGCAATACGGTCGTACGTCTTATGGCGTCCGAAATGACCAGCTGTGGGCACCTCATGACATTCATGAAGAACAGTACGGCGATCTTCTTTAGGCACCACTAGCTTCCACGCATCCTGGTCATCTACTAAATCTTCGACGGAAAGATCGGGACGGTAGTAGTATAGTCGTTACCCAACGACTTTCCACCATGGGTGGTCGGATCGCTCACCACTTTCTTACGAAGGCGCAAATACCAGGGGTCTTGCACATCGGTGACGCCGAGGGAGGCGACTTCGCAGGTCGGCTTGTCTTCGTACAAACGAGAGAGGGCGTCTATTACGCAATTTAAGGTACCTTTCCGGTGAATGGCTTCGTAGGCATACCCCTGTAATTCCAAGGCCCAACGGGCGAGTCTGCCCGTGGGGTTGCGCAATGAGTGCAGCCAACGAAGGCTGATATGATCGGTTATCACCTGGAAGTAATAGCCCTCGACGTACGGGCGAAATTTACGCACAGCCCATAGCACGGCGAGGCACTCACGTTCAGTGACCGAGAAATTACGTTCAGCCGCAATCATTGTGTGATTAGT
This sequence comes from Sycobia sp. Sy_11, assembly GCA_018907035.1. NCBI lineage: Eukaryota > Metazoa > Arthropoda > Insecta > Hymenoptera > Epichrysomallidae > Sycobia > Sycobia sp. Sy_11. Next base: position 484,811 of record JACCIC010000083.1, on the reverse strand, counting down.
GAGTACGCGCTCCACGCCACCAACTGATTGCGTGAGCACGGTGCCTAGTCCCGAGTCGCTGGCGTCCGTCTGGATGACGAATGTTTCACCGAACGACGGTCGAGAAAGGACTGGTGCAGATGCGATGAGCGCCCGGATCTGTTCGAAGGCTTGCTGCTGCTCTTCTCCCCAATGATACTTGATGTTCTTCTTGGTTAATCGGGTAAAAGGCTCAGCAAGCGTTGCAAAGTTCTCTATGAACTTGCGATACCAGTTCGCAAGACCTACAAACCTACGGAGCTGCTTCAGGTTCTTTGGTGCGGCGTAAGTCAAGATTGGTGCAATCTTATCCAGATCGGGTCGGAAACCGTTACGATCTACGAGGACGCCGAGAAACCGTACCTCTGCGAGTCCCAATTTGCTCTTCTGCCTATTAATGGTCGAGCCGGCATCGGAAATTCGTCGCAGAATATGTTCGAGGTAGGCAAAGGCCACCGGCTCCATTTCAGGGCCGATCAGCTTGTCGCTTAACTGCTGAAATGTTGCAGGGACACCGGACACCATATGGCATACGTGTCCATTTAAATAACCCCATGCCTGGGACCGTGAAGGCAGAGAGGTGTCGCGATGCCTCACGAAGAGGGACCTGATGGTAGGCACTGCTGACGTCCAGTGTGGAAATGTATCGCGCATTTCTCAATTTCCGTAAAATCACGTCCATGTAAAGGACCGGGTACCCGCTCACCTTGGACACGGAATTCAATTTGCGATAGTCCACGCAGAATCGGTAGCTCCCGTCGCTCTTGCGAACCATCACGACGGGTCTAGACTACTCGCTGGTGGATTTGCGAATTACGTCTTGATCAAGCATATTGCGAACTTGCGCATGCATCTCCAGCCCTATCTTTTGAGAGACCGGATAGTAACGCTGCTTAATCGGCTTAGCATCGCCGACATCGATCACGTAGTCGGTCAGATCAGAGGCTGATCAGCCGGAGGTAGCATCCGGTCGAGGAGTTCCTCGAGAGCTCGACGTTGACTATCGTCAATATCAGTCAAGTCTATAGAGACAAGCGAATACGCCGAGGTAACTGAGACGGTGCAGAGTTGTAGCGGAACAAAATCCGCAGTACCCTCGATCGACATGGTGTTGTCGCGCGGTTGGATGACCGCATTGAAAGCGTGGTAGAAGTCTGCACCGAGCAGACAGTCGTTTTCCAAGTCTGGAATTATAATGGCGTCTGGCTCCATCTCAACGTCTGCAATGGCAAACTGAAGGGTTACCTGGCCTATTATCAGCTCAATTTTTCCCGTGGCGAGTCGAGCGCCAGATCCAGGAAAGGGTCGAACTAGACGACCGAGGGCAGGTGCAATCTGCAAGCCGATTGCTCCTTTATAGACAGGAGGGGGCAATCATCATTACCCTGTGTCCTCGCAGCTGCTTGCTGATCTTCAGAGGTCTCACGGAGTGTAGGAGCGAGTTGGACCTCAATTACTCGTCCTTCTTCGCATTTCCCGAACACTCGGGACAGCTGCGTAGGGTATGGCCTGGCCAACTACAACCCCAGCATAAGTACCGCGGATCAAGACCTGCTGTCCGACCTTTGTTCTTGTCGCTGAGGGGCTTGATCACGAGCTTTCCCCTGAAGGATGGCTTCCTGTCTGACTTAGGTGAGGTCGACGCTCCGGTCTTCCGTGTACGCTGCGACCTCGGGCGTGAGTCACGACTGCTCCTCTTCGTCATAAGAGCTGCGACACCTGGCGCCTCTAAATCAGGTGAGGTGGCTCTAAAGCCCGTCTGTCGCAAAACTTCTCGCACTAAAGCTTTGAAATCGGGCGGCTTCACGTTCACGTATCTGCCGCATGGAAAGCCACTTCGGGCATTATGCAGTCCTCGGGTGACGGAGATGACTTGTAGTTGCGCTCCGCATCGCGGATGCATTCGGCCTCTCGAGCAAGCTCGATTAGTCAATTTACGCTCGTAATCTTCTCCAGCGGAACTAGCTTCTGTATCTCTGGGAGTAGATTACGGTAGGTAATCTACTAATCGCTAATCAGCTCAGCTTGGAAGCGTCGATCGACGCCATAGCAGCTCCGGGCTGCGGGGCAGAATTCTTGCCACATGGTCCAGTCTTTCCGAGATAGACGGTACCATTGTAGGGCGACACCGTCGAGGAGCTCCGTCATTGCATTGAGAATATCCTTGCCCGTGAGCGGCGTCAATCTGCGACATTCCGCGATCCTCTATAGAAATTATTCCACGCTTTTTCCTCTGGCACCATTGAATCGGATTTTCCATTGGCGCACGGTTTTACCAATGTCCGTGCGCTGGCCAAAGATGCTTGATAGCGTTGATCGCGTTATATTCGTCGGCGAGCTCATCACATCTCGATCCATGTGATGCCCCCCCTTCCAGGCCCTTGGTACCGAGGGTGGCAAGGAGCCGAAAACGTAGGCTCGCCGGTCAACCCTGATAATCTATTGCTGTTAGCATCTTTGTCATTTTCCAAGTATTGGAGGTCATACGTATCTTGGAAGGTGACACGATCGCATCGCGGTGTTTTCTGCAGCTGTTGTTGAATGCTAGCTAACGTAGCATGTATTTTATTTTGCCTCTGCTGTAGATCTTGAACAGTGATGTTCTGTTGTCGCATCCAAGTTTGCAGCATATTCTGTAGGTTGTGTAGTCCTTGACTAATTGCTACATTGTTTTCGGGGTCAGCAGACTAAGGCTCGACTGCTGCTTCCGACGCATGGGATGCGACTTGCGGCTGACGTGTAATGTCATTCATGACACACGCATTGGGAGACATAGCTACGCTCGTGATGGCTGCCTGAATCGGCGATTCATTGGCTGTGTTCCATGCGAGCGGTTCGTGCCTATTGATCTCTGCCAGATTGAAATCGATCAGATTTTGTATTTGCTGATCGGCAGCTGTTGTGCTACGTCTTTGGCCTGTGCTCGGATCAAATTCCCGCGCCTGTTGTGTCAACTGATTCATCAGCTTGTTCGGCGTATGTCGCCATCCAAAAACAACGCGAAAAAAAGAAAGCAGAGCGGCAAAAAAAAATTTTGTTTGGCAAATAGTTCGAAGCCGACAATGTCGAGAGATAGTGGATTGTGAGGGCGATAGCGCAAAAATTATAGGCGACTGACGCAAAAAAAGAAATATGTAAGAAACAGAAAAAAAACAAAAATTTTATTCTCACCACAAAAGTAAGAAAACAAATAGTTTATTTTTAGTCTCTTTGTGATTCTGAATGAATTTTATTTTTCATTTTTAACAAAAAAAAATTTTCAAAAATTTTCAAAACTTTTCCAAAAATTTTCCCAAAATTTTCCGAGATTTTCACTTTTCAATGTTCCAAAGAAAATTATTTTAAAAATATAACAAATTTTTACTCTTTGTATTTTTCAAAAAATACAAAAATAGAAAAATAAGAGAACAAAAAAAAAGTGAAAACGTATATAAAAAATATATATATATAAATTTTGATTTTATTAATTTAAAAAAAAGTTCTGCGTCAGTCGTAGGTACACCGGTAAGTACACCCGTGCGTACTTATAGCGTAGAGTCGCGGCAGCTTTGTGTGTATATACACAGGTCGTCGATTTCACGCTATTATATTCGTTGGATATGTTCCTTGCGTGAAATGAAATGGTATTATTAATTACATTTAATTTACATTAAATGTTAATTACACTTATTATGATGAAGATTTATTGTAATATTTTAACAGCGAATATAAATATCTTTATATCAATTACATTTTAATATTATATTGTATTCTTCGAGAATAAATATTCTCGGAATTCGCATGTGTAAATTAATAACTTATATTTATATAAGCATATATTTACGAAAAAATAATAGGACACACTTTATTGTTTGACATTAATATTATTATAAATCAAATTATTAATCAATTTTAGATTAATTTAAATTAAATTTATAATTAAATTAAATTATTATATAAATCATTATATAAATTAATGCCTATATATAAGTGTTTAAAGCAATATCGGTATTATTGAAAAGTCACACAAATCTTATATTCTCGCATTCGGCTGTACATTAAGTTTGTGCCGCTTTTCAGCATCATTCGCCTAACTGGCAGTGGCCTTGACCGCGACTGTTTACATTACCGACTCGAAATCGCAAACAATCTCGGTGCGCTGTACATTGACAGTTTTCAATATAACTATTTGTTATATTAATAATTATATTATTTAAGAGATAATTATATTTAGCACAGTTAGTTAATAATTTTAGGTTTGCGTGCATCCGCTTAATTTGCGAATTTTCGCCGGGGCACAAAATATATTACACAATATATTATAAAATATATAATAAAATATATACGAACGTATGTATATTTTTATATTAAATTGTGCGATCCCGAGATCACGTTGGGCGCCATGTAACGGTGCGCGTACCTGGCTGGGCTTAGCCCCGAATTATCTCGGCGAGGGAGAGGGGCGGTTCGCGAGGGGCGAAATATCGCATGCAGGATTGCGCGTGAGGTAGAGAAAATAAATGATTATCGGAAATAATAAAATAAGAAAACGGAGTAATTAAAATTCATGTGGCTTTAATGCAGGATATACGTACAACACATATGCGCTAAGGTGCGAGGCGTGCAGACCGAGGGTCGCCGAGGCGACTGTGCGCGAGGAGTTAGGGAAGAGAGAGAGAGAGAGAGAGAGAGAGAGAGAAGAACGGGCTGCCACTTACAGTCGGGCGCTGACGTGCTCTTCGAATCCGCTGGCGACAGGAGGCGGCGGCGGCAAGCCCAGGACCGGTGACAGTTCGCCCTCGTTCGACGGAAAAGGCGGCGTCCCCGCTCATCGATGACCCCGGGATGGGGCTGTTACTCCGCACAGGCGGGAGCCGGACGGCAGGCTCGTTAGATCGAGCGCGGCAGCGGTGTCCGTGGGTGGCACGCACGTGAGCGGTACAACACACACACACGTATGACACAATGCACCTCGCGAAGCCAAAACTATGCGCGAGACCGACCCGTGGTTTTGACGTGTCTCAAAAAATCAAAGTGCCCGATCGTACGTCTCTCTCGGAGCTTGTTTCCTAACTATCAATCCCAAATTCGCGCGCGCGGACGTCTCTCCCCACTCCCGGCTCTCTCTCTCACTTACCTCTCCGCCGGTGTATTTGTGCATCGGCCTGTAACAGATATCTATTAATCTTTACATTTAAAAATATATATACATATTTAGAGGGCTACGACACGAGAGAGAGAGCATAGGGACGTGGGAAAGCAAGCATACGCGACGCTTGCGTTCCCCGTCACAATATATATGTTGGAACCGGCTAAATTTGCCGGTTCTCGCGTTCCCCCGCGTCTCGATGAAAACCGAGTGTTCGCGCGCGACAGTGAAAACGTGCGAAGCACGAGCCGCAAGAGTGCGCGACCGTCGCGAAGAAGGAGGAAGTAAGGAGAGAAGAAGATCTGCACCGCCAAGCTACCGAAGCGAGAGCACGGAAAAATCTAGAGAGAGAGAGAGCTCCAGCCAAAATAATACCTACATCTTCAGCACCTATCCCGGCGGTGATCACCAGCTCACGGTGATTCGAATAGTGCAAAATAAGTATATAGAGTCACGTACGGATTCCATCGCGATCCGATCGTTGTGCGATCGCCCGTGCTTGAACGAAGCAAGAATGAAGGAAGGAAGGAAGCGATCTGAAAGATAAAGAGAGCTACAGTAAAAGAGAGACAAGGAAGGAAGGAAGGAAGGACGAAAGAGAAGACCATCCCGGAACGAGAGGAAGCAACGGCGGAGCGTCGTCCCGGTAAGTACCCTCTGTTGTATTACATGTGAAAGAGTGCGCGTCCACGAGTCTAAGCGTGCCATGGTTGTACGGCCGTTCCACGTCCCCGCTAACTAGACGCTACGCACCGCGTTAATCCCCCATCCTACTCCCTGCCATTCGATATTTCCCCGCGCCCGCGGAATTCGCTCCCATTGTAAAAGGTCTTCGCCGCGCGCGCTGAAATTATATATATATATATATATATATATATATTTCATTACCGAAATTGTAGTGTAAAGAATGCGTAATAAATAAATGTGCATTGATGCCATACGCTTGTCTCGCGTTATTTCGCATTCCCTCATTCCCCCGTTTCAGATCCAGCGCAGCCGGCAAGCAACGCACAACGACCAAGTAAGTAAAACGTAACCGCGCATAAGTATTCGGTTATAATGTATATATTTATACATATAGCAATAAAATTTTTTTGGTAGCTGCCAGTATAAGCTGTTCATTTTTTATTGTAACCCACTGCCGGCCTATTGTTTCGCCAGATCTCGATCGCACGAGCTATAAAATCAACATCTGGAAAATCGTACGAAACGGTCGGTAACTCACTTTGACTACCAGATGCTCTCATTTGAGTAGAAAATTTTTACTGCAGCATGGTCCATAAGCGTCGGCGATCTCCCCTTATTATTTCTGTAGATGCATTTGAACAAGCAACATCATAGACTGTGGCCACTCTGCGGCCAATTCTGCTACAAGAACACCACTACAGCAAAGCAAAAATGGAAATCGTGAGCGTTAATATAGTATAGAATGTTGTATGGGGTAAACTAGATTTTTTAATTCAAAATAAGTGTTTATACTTAAAATATTTATTTAAATGTTTTACTGTATTATATAATCTTAAACTATATCGAAACATAGAATAAAAGTAATATACTTATTGTATTGACATTTTAATTAAGCACATTATTTAACAAAAAAAGAAATTATATAAAAATACTATAAATAATAAATTTTTTTTTAATAATTGTTATACATGTATAATGTTGAGAAATATAACTATTGTTCCACTCTTTATAATTATTTACCATTTCAATATTTTAATTGTGCATATGTCGACTATTTATAGATAAAATTAATAAATATTTCTATTCGTTTTACAGTCCAATTAAATTAAAAATATTATATAATTATATTAATATATGTTTATATTAATATTAATATATATCAATACATAATTAATTAAAAATTATATTGACAGTCAGACTGTCCTTATTTAAAATCACCTCCGTGAAGTACAATTTGACATTCCCCACCATTTTTACTTAATTAAAGTTTCTTCTGCTGTTGTCCAACATTTCGAGTTTAATACGGCTTCCCATGGTCAAAACTAAACCTTCTATTAATATTCCAATTTATATATACCACCATCCCCACCAAACTATAAAATTCAATAACCTGAATAGACAATCCCCCTTCAAAATGTTCAAAGCCAATCAATTTAATAAAGAATGATAAATGATGTCTAATTTACTTGACTCTAATATGAAATTCACATTATTTTGATTCTTTGAAATGTGAATACTTCAAGACTCATGCTTTTGTACTTATTTTTAATACCTTGCTCCATAATATCCATATTCGCAAAATCAAAAGAATGTAAAAACTTTAAACAATGTTCTTTTAAACTATAAGTAATATGTGAACTACGTAAACTATATTTATGTTCATAAATTCTCTTTTCTAAATATCACTTGTTTGTCCAATGCAGCATTCATTACAATCCATAGAATTAATTTTGTAAATCACTCCAGATTTTAAACGTAGATCATCTTTATCTTTGCAATTGTTAAATAACTTACTTAAATTGTTACTATTTAAAATAATTTTTGAAAGTTATATTTTCGAAAATTTCTTATAATTCTTGCTGACAATGCTTTAACATATGGTAAAACAATAATATTGCCCTCATTAACATCAACTTTTACATTATGTCTATTTTCGGTCATTATAAACGTCAAAAAATCTCTTAGCAATTAATTTATTAATAAATTCAATTAGATACACATTATTAATGAAAGTTTCTCTTACTATTGTGGGCCTCCACCAGGGGTTGACACCTTGTCGCGTCCCTCTTGTAGGCCGGTGTGGAGGCTAGTCTGGGGATCCGAGCGGCTGACCCGGCAATGGTCTGGGAGAGTGCGGCCCTGCCCTAGGGCGGACTGGGTGGCGAAAAGGTGCTGATGCAGCAAACTGCCTCTCTCGCAGCAGAAGCTGAGCCTCGGGACTCTCGAAAACAGCCAGGCGGACACCCCAGAGACCAAGGGCAACCCCCATTGCGTTCGGAAGGAGGCGCAATGGGTATTATATCCAACCCCCAAACCCAAGGTCGGAGCCATCGTGCTGAAAGGTACTGACTTGGCCGCTGGGGTAGTAGCGGTCGCAAACGATGCCTCGGGAAGACCGGGCGACCTTCCCGAGTATTTAGCCTTACAAGCACAGGCGGGGCTCTGTGTCAGCGGACTTTTATTTCCCTAGCTATTCGTGGAATTCTTATGGAGAAAACTATACCTAAGAATATTGAAGGCGAGGTCCGGGAAGATACAATGCCCCCGAGGACCTCAGTAGGAACTACTGGCCAAGTGGGCAAGGAGGACGCAGCTCTAGGCAACTAGCCTGGAGTGATTGTGACCCCTGCAACACTAACCAGTGTAGAGGGAGGCAGTACTGACCCCAAGAAAAAGAGGCTGTCTGGCTTAGCCAGGAGGAAGTTGGCCTGGCAGCAAAATGCTAGCAGGACCGGCACTTCTGGGCCTACCACGCAGATTAAGATAGTGATGAAGAGGCGAGAGGGATCTTATAAGACTCCGCCCTCGACATCCGCTATCGCTAAAAAGCAAAAGGAGAGAAGTGGCGGCGGTGACAATAAAGGAAATCTGTCCCCCGAGAGGGAGGCTATCGGGTGCCGGAATTATTACGGCTGCCCAAAGGTCAAACCCACTTACATGTGTCGTGGTGCATGAAGGATACCCGGAGGCAACGATTACCTCGGAAATGTTTTCGCAATTCCGAGGGGCGGTGTCGAAGGTTATGTATAGTGCACTACTTGACACATGGTCCAAATTTGATGCCTCCTTCTGCAAGGGAGGGGCCATTATACTGGTGGCCGACAACCCGGAGGTGAAGGAGTGGCTAGCCCCTAGACGGGTTACTCTGAACTTACCGTGGGGAGGGCCCAATCTGAAAATGGGGAGTGTAGAGCTCCTACAGGCTAGAGTCAAGGCGGTGACGTGCATACCGGGCCCCCCGTATACATATATATACACTAGGGTCGAGGGCCGCTTGCATTAGTGACTCAAAGACACTAAGGCCTAGAGCTTACATTATTCTTAAACGACTTAATGTGATACCGATGCTCGGTCTCTCTTCTGGGGACCTAGAGGTGGCCTCGGCGGAGGTAGTAGGGATGGGGCGAATTCTTGTCGCATCTACCTACCTATCGTATGATAATAAAGACAACCCCACTGTGGAGGTTCGGAGCCTAGTGGAATATTGTAGAATCAACAGTCTTCCAATAGCCCTTGGATGTGATACAAACACGCACCATAGGGTTTGAGGTAACACTAAGATGAACCCAAGAGGTGTCAAACTACTGGAGTATCTTGCGGGCACAGACCTTGAGATACTCAATGTGGGCGACACCCCAACGTTCGGAAACAGGCTAAGAGAGCAGGTAATAGATATAACTATCTGCTCAACTGGGATAGTTAATAAGATCTACAGATAGAGAGTGGAGGAGGTGGAGAAACTGTCGGACCACTCTCTGATAACATACTCACTGGGGACACCCAATGAGGAGGAACTAACCTAGCTGCGCGATCCTAAGCGATCCTAACTAGCAGGGCTACAGAAGGTTCGTCGAAACTGCTTTTAAGGACTTAACTGTAGAGATTAGGGACAAACGAACGCTGGAAAACATCGCGAAGTCCTTTAATGATGCCATCAAACACGCCTTTCAGGAAAATTGTCGCCCCAAACGGGCGAGACCCAGGGGTGAGGTTCGATGGTGGAATAAGAAACTGGACTACCTGAAAGAGAAGAGTATGGTCCTCCGGAAGATAGCCAGGAAAAAAGGTAGTGATTCTGATTGGACTGCATACAAAGCGTCGAGGGATAACTACAGAGATGCAGTAAGAACATCCAGAGAGACAAGCTGGAGAAACTACTGTGAAAGCATATGCTAGGGTAAGAAAGCGGCTAGGCTGAGCAGAGTCCTGTCGAAGGACCCTGACGCGGTCCTGGGCACGCTGATGGAGAGACCCGATGGCAGTTCTGCACTTTCGGATGAGGAGACTTTGGAATACCTTATCCAAGTCCACTTCCCTAATTTCAGTAGAAATACTGAACAAGATGACGATACGGTCACAGGAAATGACCACTGGAGTCAAAAGATCACTCAAAGAGGTGAGCAGAGAGGGGCCATTACGGCTCTCCCGGGGACTAGACGAAAAGGCGACTTTGCGAATGAACCTCGCCGCCACAAATAGGAGCTTCCTCTTTGACAAAAAATATAGGGTCAGTATCCCGTCTAGAAAGGAATGGGAGAATGGGCTGGTAGGCATCCCCAACATTAAAGAGCTGTGGTATTCAGATGTCTCTAAATGTGAAAGGGGTGCAGGTGCAGGAGTGTATGAAAGAAGTAACGGAAAGGGCACAAGTTTCCCTTTGAGGAAGTACTCTACCGTTTTTCAAGCTGAGTTAGTGGCAATCCTGCGGGGAGCTGGGATGGCTGCGGAAGCGGCCCTTAACACCCACATTTGCCTCTTGTCAGACAATAAAGGCAGACTACAAGGTGTAAGCAGTTACACAACTAGATCCAATCTGGTAAGGGACTGTTACGAGGCCCTCAATAGACTGGCGAATAAGGTAACGGTCACGCTACTATGGGTACCGGGACAATATGGAATTAAAGGGAACATGGTGGTAGATGACCTTGCCAAAATAGGAGCTAGAACTCCCTATAGCGGCCCTGAGCCGGCTGTAGGACTCTGCAACACCCTCATCAAGGGGGAGATAGAGAGGTGGATAACGGAAGAAAACAGTCGACTATGGGAGATAAATGGAGAATGCAGGCAGGTTAAAGCCTTCACCTCTACAAGTAACATAAAGGACTGGACCAGGGTAATCCTTGGCCTCAACAGAAGAAGGACAAAATTGCTCATCGAGATCTTCACAGGTCACGGTAAGATTAACGCCCACATGTGCAAAATGGGTCTCGTGAGAGACCCCTTCTGCCGGTTTTACTGCACAGAGGATGAAATCCCCGTACATCTTCTGTGCCACTGTCCAAATATATCTGAGAAAAGGCGGCGACATTTGGGGGCTGCCTACTTGGAGATTGAGGACATTAAATCCAGTATAACGACCGGAATAATTTCATTCTGGGAGGCCTGCCGTTTATAACGGCTGCTGGTCAAGGGGGGGACGCGAAGGGTTTACCCATCCGTCCGGAGACCGGGAAGACCCAACTCCTTAAAATAAAATAAAATAATATAATATAATACTATTCTGGGTATATCTCCCACATAAGGTAATTTAGTCACCTAAGTTCACCGCTAGAGCGACACTTCAGCATTAAGTACAAGCGCCGCTTCATTAGCAAGTAGTTGAGCGAAGGCTGTCGTAGAGACTAGTAGCATGTAAGCTCGATAGTCCAGCCCCTGTACATATACGTATATCATCAATGAAGCTATATTCTATAACACACGCAGCATAAATTCACTTAATCCGTCCGGACTTACGAGATAGTTGGAACCCCGATCGCAGAGTTGTTGGCGCGATCACGCCGTCGGAGTCCGGTACGGAGTCGGCGCGGAAGTTAGATTAACCAATTCCACCACCATACCGACAACTTGTGATATCTTTGTTCGTGCGATCGGGGAAGCCTCTCCGCGTAGCTTCTGTAAATATCGTGAGTGAATAAGTGCAGTGAAGATCGCGCGAAAATTATCATTCGGCGGGAGCTGAAAAATCACCGCGAGTGAAAACGCATGGCGCGCAAAATTCCGCGAACAATAAAATTTGTGCGCGAGAGTAATACGTGTTAAAATGTAATAAAAAACACTTTGTGTCGCAAAGACCGCGTGAATAAAAATCGTTTAGTTCTCGAAGCGCAATTCTCGAAGCGCTGTAATGTAAACATTTTTTCTTTTGAATCCCGACCGCGTATAAATTATTAACGTGTATTTCGTGAACAAAATTTACTAAGATTCTATTTTTCTCGGAATAAAGATCGCGTGCGCGTAATAAATAAAAACCGACGCGTAATTCTTAAATAAATCGTAGTAAAAATGTCATCCTGTAAAGTCATAAAAGACTGATGCGCATCTAACGGAAAATACCCGTCGGCAGACAAAGGGACACGAGCACGTGTCCTTGTTCGAAAACAATAGTACGCTGGCGCGTGCATACAGTTTACCGAACATTTTCGAATGCCCGCGAGAAGGCCCGACTAGGCCGCCCGTAACGTCACCAAGAAAGCAACACTATATACTGCCGATAGTAGGCAGTATACACCGCGCGCATTTAGCGCGCCCCGCCGAGCAGCGCCGCAAAGGCCCCTGGAGACTGCCCGCACACCAGCAGGCGATCGTAGCAGCGGAGAGTAGATACAGCGGAGTCAGGAGCATGGTCGCGCCGGCTCTATATAGCGAGTGCACCAATGTACTCAGCCGAGGTCTTGCGGATGCGCACCGAAAGGCCCAAGTAGGCCGCCTGTATTCCAGCACACCAGCCCTGGAGAGCGTCTATATATACCGCAGAGCCGGGCACCTTGCCGCGCCGGTCCCATACACCACGCGGCTCGGCGTATCATATATATTACATATATAAATACAGGACAAAGACACGCGAAAAATCTTATGCTCCGCATATCGCGGATTATGATTATTGTCGCATGTCGGATATCATAACATTTTCCTTTACAGAAAAACGTGCATATACACATATAAAAACTTTTCGAGAAAAACATCCGACGTAATTTTGAAGTTTTAAGAAATAATATTAATTGTTCTAATCCGGTATTTTAGGCGAGGAGCGCGGGCCGTGCTTCCTCGAAGCCAATCGGCTTTCGTGCGGGCCACGTGTTTTCGGGAAAAACACATAACTGCTATAGCCTTCTGACAAAGAAGTAGCGGCAACACTGCAGTAGCAGCTTAGCAAGAGCAGCAGCAGATTAGCAACAGCAGCAGTAACATCGCACACCGATCTGCTGAAGCGGCAACAACGCAGCAACCCAGCTGCAACAGACTCGCAGCTTACAGGGGGAGCCGATAGTCCAACATGAACATCGAGATGCAGCATCACGATAGCATAAGCTATAATTGTGTGCATCAGTCTTGGCGTTAGGACTAATATAAATTTAATAACTGGCTTCACTATAAACATTTTTTTATGAACATTAGCAGTTAAATCAATAATAATTAGATTCTCTTTCATAATTTTTCAGTAAAATATTAATTTTTCTTGAAAGTATCAGGTATGTGAATAAGTCTTTCCCGTTTTTTTTCAAATTTTGAGCCTTTATTGTGAAAAAATGGTTACAAATGAATTATTGAAAGTATTGGCCATCGCTAGCTACAACTTTTTCCCATCTTTCTGGCAACATACGAATCCCGTTGCGAAAAAATTCGACCGGTTTGGCCTCTATCCAGTCATCCACCCATTTTTTGGCTTCCTCGTAGGAATGGAAGTGCTGGTCAGCCAGGCCATGCGTCATCGATCTGAAGAGATGGTAATCAGACGGAGCAACGTCTGGACTATACGGCGGGTGGGGTAGGACTTCCCATTTGAGCGTTTCTAAGTATGTTTTCACCGGCGGTGCAACATGTGGGCGAGCATTGTCATGTTGCAAAATAACTTTGTCGTGCCTGTCGGAGTATTGTGGCCGTTTTTCTCGCAGTGCGCGGCTCAAACGCATCAATTGTCGTCGATAGACCTCGCCTGTGATCCTTTCATTCGGTTTCAGAAGCTCATAGTAAACCACACCTAGCTGGTCCCACCATATACAGAGCATGAGCTTGGCGCCATGAATATTTGGCTTGGCCGTCGATGATGATGCATGGCCGGGTAGTCCCCATGATTTTCTTCGCTTCGGATTATCATAACGTATCCACTTTTCATCGCCAGTCACGATACGATGCAGAAAACCCTTTCTTTTATGTCGCTGAAGCAGCTGTTCGCAAGTGAAAAAACGCCGTTCGACGTCTCTCAGCTTCAGTTCGTACGGCACCCAATTTCCTTGCTTTTGGATCATTCCCATGGCTTTCAAACGCTTGGAAATGGTTGTTCGGTCAACTCCCAATGCTTCAGCAAGTTCTTCTTGCGTTTGACAAGAATCTTCATCAAGCAAAGTCGCCAATTCTCGATCTTCAAAGATTTGCGGCCGCCCGGAACGCTCCTTGTCTTCCACGTCGAAATCACCGCTTTTGAAGCATCGAAACCATTCGCGAACACTTGAATCATCGACACAACCTTCTCCATAAGCCTCCTGAAGCAATCGATGCGTCTCGGCAGCAGATTTCTTCAAATTGAACCAATAAAGTGAAACTTCCCGCAAATGACGTCGACTCGGCTCATATTTCGACATTTTCACGATATCAAAAATTTATGATGCGAAAAAATTTTAACTAATGTGTTAGTATGGAATTGTTGACATATGAATAAGCTTTGATTATGACATATGTAACCATTGAATACTCGCACAGTAATGGTGGCGCCATCTCTTACAAAAAACGGGAAAGACTTATTCACACTCCTAATAATATTTAAAGTCAATCAAATATTTCAGACTTACAATTTTAACAATAAGGCATAATTATTATGCATAATATAGCATAATAATAATATGCCAGGGTAATTGTCAAGTCATTTAAGCTTAAATAATTAGATATAGGTAAAATTAACAAAAATTCTTAACATATATACTGTAAAGTCAATAACAGTTCGTTCAGATAAATACCAATAAAATTATCAATAATTTAATAATTATTTCATTGCTTTTAAGATATATATATATATATATATATATATATATATATATATCATAGCAAACTTATATAACTCTGTCTATCGAAAACATTATTTATACTAATAGATTAAAGTGAATTCACTTAGCTGTCAATAAAAACAATTGAATTGTGCTTTTGTCGACTACCCATATACAAATTAATAAATATTTTTTTATTGGTCTTACAGTCCAATCAATTCAATCTAAAAATAAAAAATAATAAAAATAAAAATAAATAAAAATAAAATAAAAATTAAAAATAAAAATTAAATTAAAAATTAAATTAACATTATAATGACAGTCAGACTGTCCTTGTTTACATTCACCCCCGTAGATTACTATGAAAATAAAATATTAGCTGAAGAAATTCTTTGTTAGTAAAGTGCAGTCTGACTGTCCCCAACACCCTTACCTAATTGAAGACTTGTCGAAACGTTGGACAAACAAGAGAGCTTAAAAGCGAGTAGTTCAAAGATTTGTTTGACATCGTGGGCCGTGCATCATCATTCATCGGCAGTAAAATCAACTTCGATGCGTCGGTAAATATATATGCGGGAAAACAGGGTCTCTCCCTTATGAGGACTGGCGCGAGACAGTTTCGTTTCAAAAGTATTGTTATTACGTGGCAGCGCGACCTGCTTAACACGGTCGTCGTGACTGGTACCCTCCGCGCACAGGCTACCAAATCGCAGCGTAAGCCCATCGTAATGCAGAGCATCAACCTTACGGGCATTAACGTAGCACCCTCAGTGCTTGTAACGCTATCAGAAGTGTTCAGCACATCGAACTTGTCACTGGGATAAACACGCGATATTCCCGACCGGTTTATGAGGCACAAGGACCTCTCGAGTCTGAGAATACGGGACAACAATTAGTTCAGAGGTGGATTCCTGAGCATGCCCTTCGCAGAGACGCTCACCACCCTGGAACTTCTAAACTGTAAACGACAAGTAATCAGGTCGGTATACCTGTTTGTAACACAAAAGCGAACTCTGAAACGTTTATCAGTCAGAGATTACGCGAGCATCGACCGCGAGACACACATCGGTATGATACTCGAAGCAGGATTCTCGGGGCTGGATGTGCTAGCGCACGCGGACTTCAGCTTTTCCACGAACCCCCAGAACGATACAGACTACTATACGCTCCCAGACCTCGCCGGTTCAAAAACCATGCGCAAGTTAATCCGAACTAATAACTGCTACTCGGAGTACGCGATAATGCGGATAATTGAGACCTTGCCGGGAATCACGTTCCAGGATATTCGTAGCACCAGCCCGCCGCAGTACCTCTCACTCAGAGAGCTTTGGGACGTCCAGGAACCCATCATCGGATACTACAGAGGCATCAACAAGTTGCTCCTAGACATCTCAACCTCTGAAATATCCGACCTCACCGTCATCAACAACCTAGGCAGGAATAAGACCAGGGGAATTGATCACCGAGTTATCTTTAACCTTCTCCGATATAGCGATAAGTTCTATCTACGCTTAGAGAAATATAAATTAAATCTATCTCCCTTCAAGATCAAGAAAATCGAAAATACAGACGTCTTTGTATTAGCTTTTGAAAATTGCGCAGTGATACCACGCGATAAAAGTAGATTTTGCATTTATTTTTTTAGAAAATGTATTTAAAATTCTTATTATGCTCCGAACAGATCAAACTCGCCTAACTATTTTTAAATTTTGTTGTTTTTTGCAGATTTCATTACTTTTTAAAAAAAAATATTATTTAATTAATTCAATGCAAAATATTATTATGTATGTATTTTTATCTTAATATATTTCTGAATTTAGAAAAATATTTTATATTATCTAAAGTCTTTATAAAATACATGAGAAAGTGTATTTAAAATTCTTATTATGCTAAGAATAAGATTGATAAGTAGTAAATTTCTAAATATGCTAAGAACATAAATTATTATGTTTCCCTTTATTGCGGTTAGTAAAACATTTTACTATCTTAGTGAACTAATTTTTAATTTACTTATAGAATAATTTTTGTGTTAATATTTGGAACTTTCGGAAATTATATTATAAAAATTTTTTATAAAATATATGAGAAGATGTATTTAAAATTCTTAATATTCTAAGAATACATTAAATTCGACTAAATATTTTACTTATGTTAAAAGTTATTTTTTACAGATTTCATTTCTTTTTTTAATTTAAGGATTTAAGGATATTATTTAATTAAATTTGTTCTAAAAATAATAGATAAACATTCTTAGCATCTTTTGATTATTGCTTTTTCGTGATATCTTTATCGCTAATATGGAACCATTGTTTATGTTGACGTAACATATTAGTATAATGACCTTGAGAAATATTGCCATGATGAAATACTCCACTCACAACATTATATTTCTTATTATTAATTAAAAGTTTACTCCTGGTATTGCATATATTTTTAAGTTACTTATTTTTACTATACCTTGATCTGTAAGATCAAGTAACAATAGTTGCAATATTACTACAGTATTAATTATTTTTAAATCAATTATTTTAATTTTTTTAAAATTACAACATTTATCACATTGAACATTAATTTCTTGCCAATTTCCAATATTGTAATCTATAATATGTTGCAATGTACAGTTTCAATTAATTTGTCCTATGCAAAGATTTATAATATAATTCAATATATCATTCTATTGTCGCTCATCGCAAACAGGACATCTGACTGTTTTAATAATTTCATTTTTAATAGCGTTTTGTATCAGGTATGTGAATAAGTCTTTCCCGTTTTTTTTCAAATTTTGAGCCTTTATTGTGAAAAAATGGTTACAAATGAATTATTGAAAGTATTGGCCATCGCTAGCTACAACTTTTTCCCATCTTTCTGGCAACATACGAATCCCGTTGCGAAAAAATTCGACCGGTTTGGCCTCTATCCAGTCATCCACCCATTTTTTGGCTTCCTCGTAGGAATGGAAATGCTGGTCAGCCAGGCCATGCGTCATCGATCTGAAGAGATGGTAATCAGACGGAGCAACGTCTGGACTATACGGCGGGTGGGGTAGGACTTCCCATTTGAGCGTTTCTAAGTATGTTTTCACCGGCGGTGCAACATGTGGGCGAGCATTGTCATGTTGCAAAATAACTTTGTCGTGCCTGTCGGAGTATTGTGGCCGTTTTTCTCGCAGTGCGCGGCTCAAACGCATCAATTGTCGTCGATAGACCTCGCCTGTGATCCTTTCATTCGGTTTCAGAAGCTCATAGTAAACCACACCTAGCTGGTCTGGTTTCTGCAGCGTTCTGCTGCACATTCCTTTACCATCCTAAATTTCTAATATTGGTTCTAAAAAATTCTAAAAAAGGTCGGTTTTTATAACCACGGTAGTGGCCTACATATTATTTAGACTGTCCCATCAACAGGTCCAATAATTTTTTATTAATTATCCCACGAAGTTATCAAAGTACCAGGAGCGTAGAATCATGACAGAGGTGGTAAGAGTTTCGAATATACGGGATGTCGCAGAACCGACTGAACTCGTTATTATATATGTATAGCTTATAAAAATCTAAAAGCACCAATAAAAAAATATTTATGTCAATCGTTGTTAGTTGCCGATTTATAAACAATGCATATCGAAAACCTCAGTATTTGGATTTTCGGTCGAGAAGCTGGAATTAGAAAATGTAGGCGGAGACTCTTACGGTCTATGAAAGAAATGGGAGGAAACAAATATTTATATTTTGTTTTCATACGAATAAAGTCTATCATGGTGCGGTCATCGCGCCGCCCTCTTGTATATCTTTTATATATCTATATATAATCGAAACTCTTATCACTTCTCATACTATTCTACGCTCCTTATATTTAAAATAATGTATATGTTACTCGACAGATCCCCGATGTCGAATTGCTATTCTCACCTATAACCGCCTTTACTAATCTAGACTCTTACTGATTTAATAATGTATCTAGTCGGTTCTTTGGCATTCAGTATATATTTATTGAATATCTGCCACCTCTTATAATATTATACTCTCCTGGTACTCTACTCTCACTATACAACGCCAAACTGTATTTTAATGTATCAGAGATGATAATGTACAACTGTGTATATATATATATATATATATATATATATATATATTATTGTAACGGGGTACTTACTTATTAAACACACACAGTAAAGTGTAAAGCACACTTTACACTGTTTATCCTGTGTGACGGATATTTTAAAACGCTAACGCAAAGATGTTTACTTTAACGCCTACGGGTGCGACACCTAATCGTTAAGGAGGGTAGACCCTGTATATTGCCTTATAAAATATATACACAAAAAAAATTTTTTGTATCTTTTAATCACGTCTTTTTAAAAGTAGTCTGAGGAACGAGGGAAAAAAACTAAATTGTCTTTCTTATTAACAATAAGAAAAGAAAAATTTATTTAAAAATATAAAAGAAAATTTTTCCTTCGCCAAGTGCTTTGACAAAATTACTGTATGAGTGAGAGAAAATATTACAATTGAATTGTACTTTTGTCGACTGCCCATATACAAATTAATAAATATTTTTTTATTGGTCTTACAGTCCAATCAAATCAATCCAAAAATAAAATAAAAATAAAAATAAAAATAAAATTAAAAAATAAAAATAAAAAATAAAAAATAAAAAAAAATAAAATAAAAATAAAATAAAAATTAAAAATAAAAATTAAATTAAAAATTAAATTAAAATTATAATGACAGTCAGACTGTCTTTGTTTACATTCACCCCCGTAGACTTATCTGAAAATAAAATATTAGCTGAAAAAATTCTTTGTTAGTAAAGTGCAGTCTGACTGTCCCCAACACCCTTACCTAATTGAAGACTTGTCCAACGTTTCGAGCTCGCTATGGCTCCTCATCAGGGACTCTTGCACCTTTAGACATGATGTTTATTACTTCATTTGGTATCTCCTTGTCAGTTAGATTCTTAAACCAATTTTTATTGTTTGCATTGTTAATTTGATAGCTTTGAAATTGTTTTTTATTTCTTAAACATTCAAATTTCCTTTTTAATGTTTGTCTATTAATATATTTTGTCTTAATAAAATGTTTGCTTTGACCAAGAAAAAATTCATGTAATTCATTTCTTTCTATATTTTGATATAAATAATGTTTAATCTTTAATAAATATCTATTTAAGGAATGAATCTGAATATGTAAATCTCTAATTTCTAAATTAAGTAATTTATTTTTGAAAAAGAAAATATTCTTCTTTAGATCATAACCAACATTATTACTATAAACCTGCAAAAAATATTCATCATGAAATCTATTATTAATGTGTACCGGAAATATATTTGATTTCTTGCATCTAATAAGGAATGTAAGTTTTTCTTTAAGAATTACACCTTTTAAATTCATTTTAATCCATTTTGAACAATAATCTTTAATAGTACTACCATATTTACAATAAATTTCTCTAAAATAAATCATGACATACCCCCTTAATTTAAGTTAAATAGACCTTTCATTTTAAAACAATTGAATTGTACTTTTGTCGACTGCCCATATACAAATTAATAAATATTTTTTTATTGGTCTTACAGTCCAATCAAAATTTCATTACAGTCCATCAGTCCCTGATGAGGAGCCGTAGCGAGCTCGAAACGTTGGACAAGTCTTCAATTAGGTAAGGGTGTTGGGGACAGTCAGACTGCACTTTACTAACAAAGAATTTCTTCAGCTAATATTTTATTTTCATAGTAATCTACGGGGGTGAATGTAAACAAGGACAGTCTGACTGTCATTATAATGTTAATTTAATTTTTAATTTAATTTTTATTTTTAATTTTATTTTTATTTTTATTTTTATTTTATTTTTGGATTGAATTGATTGGACTGTAAGACCAATAAAAAAATATTTATTAATTTGAGAGAAAATATATTATTAAAAAAAAATAATTTCCTCTCAAATGTCTGAAGCACGTTGGAAACACAACAAAATGTTTCTAAGATTTTCTACTAATATTCTACTATTAACAAAGAAAAATCAAAAGTAGAGTTGTTTCATCAACCAATAAAATAACTGAAATTTTTATTTAATTAATAAAATTATAATAATTTTTATCCTAACCCTACCTAATATGCACCTGCGATCGACTACCGCTCGAATCCGTTCACAGAGGGTGTGAGAGAGATAAATTTGTAAGTATAGTGGAGAGACAGAGCAACAAAAGCGCCACCTTACGAAGAATAAGGTGTACCACTAATGAAAACTGAGTGCGCACTTATTACTCTTACTGTACCTACTCTATGGCCATATCTCTCTTTCTCTCTCACACTTCTACAGCTAACTTAAAAGTCTAACATCGTTAATAAAAAGTATTGAAGAAAAGAGTAGAGATATATAATACTCTACTCAAATTGAAAATGTAATAAATAAAAGAAAATCCACCAACCTTTATAAATCGACGCAGAAAAGAATACAACCCAACGAAGTAAATGATGTGTGCTCGATATTCGAATCACCGGCCGGTTGATTGTGCCTTCCACTCGGCAAGAATCTTTTAGTACAATAGTTCTATTATTATAGTAATCGAATAAATTCAATCACCACGAACTTCTATATTTTCGGAATAATCCAATTAATTAATTGACTTCACTATAATGGCCACGATATAATTATTATGAAAAAAACTTTTGACGACGTCAATATTAACAAGTTATCTTTTTCTATATCTATTCTATACTAAATTAAAATTCTATTCTCCTTCTCTCTCTCTTTTTGAATTTTTCCCTCCCTTTTTTCCTATTTGTTGAAAATATTAACATGTATAGGTCGAACTAACCTATACATGTTACAATATATATATATATATATATATATATATATATATATATATATATATAAAGAATTTGCTTCTGACCATTTTCTAAAGTCACACACGGAGTTTTATATTAAAAACTTCTTTTTAGACAAAAATACCGGCGAAAAACGATTCCTTAGGTCATAAATAGTAGATAGGCTTTGGGAAATTATCGATAAAGAAGTAATAAATAAGTTTGTTTGTGATAAAGAAGTAATAAATACTTTTTTTTTATTGGAAATTCGAAATCTCAATTTAGAAGTAAATAGTGTAGCGGCTGCGCCATGCCGGCGGTTCTCAAACTCGCATTCGTGGCGCTACCGCGCCACTTGATTTATCTATAAAAAATAAAGTGCTTTACAACAGTTTCTTCTAGCAAAACCCTTTCGGTGATGTTGAGAGAACTCCAGGATGCTTTTTTACAGTCTTAATTCTGCTAAAATGCTTCTTATGTTTTATTTTGATTGTTTTATTTTGATAATTTTTAGTTTTTTTAAAGGCCATTTTTTAAAAAAACTCTGAAATGTTACTAACATATGCAATGTTTTCGCATACGTCTTGAACGCCCATCGTTGACATTTTTTTAGTTCCCCTCTCAACCGCTAGTATCGCATATTATATTTATTTGAGTTTCCAATGGAAGTATCATTGGTAGCAATGAAAGTAGTAATGAAAACTTAGCCAGGGCATGCATTCATAGGTTAGAAGAAGACGTTGTACAAGATTGTATTAAATTGTATTACAAAAGATATACATTGTAACGAATTAATTTTGTTGTTTATTTACGTTTCTTCACTTAAATTTTTTATGGCCATAACTCCATTAAGGAGTCTATTCAGGATCAACTGAATATCTCACTGAACAACTGTGTGTTTTGTTTTCTTATGTATAGTTTTATAAAACTTTAAAATAGGATCATAGATTCGTTTAGTCTTAGCTGATGGTTGCATTCATAGAGCTATAAACACAGCTATACACACGCGGTAATTTTTTTATAGATGCTTAATATTTTATATGTAAAAAAATATTCGAAAATTATACAATATAGGTTTCAATAATATTATGTAACATAGAATATAAATTGTATAATATTGAGAATATAAATTATATAATATAGGTTTGAAACGTTTCATGTTATAAAAAGTTGGCAGAAACATTAATAGTTTCAAATATTATATTTTTCATCATGAATCTGTCACTAGTGTCATTTCCATTGTAGAATTTTTTAAGGATTCTTTTTCATGCAATTTGATTTATTTTGATTCCATATGGAAATGGTAATTTCTTTATAGGAATAGTAATAAATAATTCTTATTAATATTTATTTTAAGGTAGACGTAAATATGGATACAACTAAAACTGCAAAGGAAATTTATCAAGCTTATCTAAACTTTTTCAAAGAAAAAGACCACAAATATGTTCACTCTAGTTCAACAATTCCACATGATGACCCTACACTACTGTTTACCAATGCTGGTATGAATCAGGTATAATAATGTTGGTTTTTTTCAATATTTTCATAATTTATTTAAAAATTTAAATTTAATTTAAATTAATGAATATTGCTTGAAAGTTCAAACCCATATTTTTGGGTATAGTTGATCCAAATAGTGACATGGCAAAATGGGTAAGAGTTGTTAACTCACAAAAATGTATTCGAGCAGGTGGCAAACATAATGATCTTGATGATGTAGGAAAAGATGTTTATCATCATACATTTTTTGTAATGATGGGTAATTGGTCCTTTGGAGATTATTTTAAGGTAAAATATTTTAATAAAATATTTAAATTAATGTCTTGTATATATAAACTATTAAATATACTTGTTCATATATATATATATTAAATCAAGAAACTAATTTTAAAAACTTTCAGATATTGAAACTTGATCCAAAATTTAAATATTTGAAAATGTCAAACGAATTTCATAATAGTTCAAAATATCAGTAAAATATATAATAATTAATGCATTAATTAAGATTTATTAACTTATTTCTGAATTTTAGAATGAAATATGTACATGGGCTTGGGAATTTTTGACTGATGTATTAAAATTACCTGCTAATCAACTTTATGTAACCTATTTTGGAGGTGATGAAAAAACTAATTTGGAATCTGATGAAGAGTGCAAAAAATTATGGCTTTCTCTTGGGTAAAAAAGAATTTTATTTTCTGAAAAAACTACTAAAGTAATAAAGATAATTTAAAAAAAAAAACATTTCATATGCTATACTACACTTTTTAATAGTATTCCATAATTTGTTAGTGTTCCTGAATCCCATGTATTACCTGGAAATATGAAAGATAATTTCTGGGAAATGGGTGAAACTGGACCATGTGGCCCATGCAGTGAAATACACTTTGATAGAATTGGTGGTAGAGAAGCTGCTCATTTAGTTAACATGGATGAACCAGATGTTTTAGAAATTTGGAATTTAGTATTTATACAATATAATAGGTAAAAATGTAATAAAATATACTTTGCACAGCATTGGTTATATTTAATTATAATATAATATAAAATATAATATAAAATAATATTTTCACTAATAATTTTTCCTAAGAAATCATATTCTAACAAATTACAAATATTAAATGTGCAAGGTATTTATATTTGTTCTTTTATTAATTAATATTATTCTAAATTTGTATAGAGAAAAAAATGGTGAACTTCATTCACTTCCTAAAAAACACATCGATTGTGGTTTAGGGTTAGAACGTTTAGTTTCCATAATTCAAAATAAACGTTCAAATTATGATACAGATTTATTTATGCCTTTGTTTGATGCAATTCAAAAAGGTACCGGTGCACCGCCTTATCAGGGACGGGTAGGAAATAACGATAAAGATCGTATTGATATGGCATACAGAGTTCTTGCTGACCATGCAAGAACTATTACAATTGCTTTAGCTGATGGTGGTGTTCCTGATAATACTGGTAGAGGGTAAATAGTTATTTTATTTGTTTATTTTATACAAACAAATTATAATAATTTATATATTTTAAAAACAATTCTAATTCAAATCTTAATTAATAATATACAATGAATAATGCAAAAAATGAAAACTCATTGTCATTATTATAATATAAAAAGAAACTATAACTTATTAAAATTTTTAAAAAAGCTTTTAATGTTTCTATAATTTTGTTTTCTTGTAGATATGTACTAAGGAGAATTTTAAGACGTGCTGTAAGATATGCAACTGAAAAACTAAATGCACACCCTGGCTTTTTTGCAACTCTTGTAAACGTTGTGGTAGAACTTCTTGGTATGATTGAACTAATAAAATTGGAGGAAAAAACTTATAATTAAATTGTTCTTCAATACTTAGGTGATGAATTTCCAGAAGTAAAAAGAGACCCTCAGTCCATTATAGATATAATAAATGAAGAAGAAGCACAATTTTTAAAGACTCTAATAAAAGGACGAAATTTACTTAATAGAACCATAGCTAAGCTGGATGCATTACAAATTGTACCAGGACATGTTGCATGGAGATTGTATGACACATATGGTTTTCCTCTAGATTTAACTCAACTTATGGTTGAAGAAAAAGGGCTTAAAATTGATCTTGCTGGTTATGAAGAATCTAAAAAACTAGCTATTGTTAGTACTTAATTATATTATAAGGTTTGTCTAAGTGCTTTTAATGCCTTTTTCTTTAAATGCATCAATTAAATTTTATAGGAAGCATCTCAAAGTAAAACTGCTGATATTAATGATCAAATCAATTTAGATGTTCATGCTCTAACAGAATTACAAAATAACGGTGTCAAAACAACTGATGACTCACCTAAATATAACTATAAAGTAATATCATCAGAAAAATATGCAGAATATAGTTTTTCACCTTGTATAGGTACTGTTCTTGCTCTACGTAAAGACAAAAATTTCATTGAAGAAGTAGTTCCTGGTGATGAAGTTGGAGTATTATTAGATCAAACAAATTTTTATGCAGAACAAGGTGGACAAATTTATGATCAAGGATTTTTAGTGAAAGTAGATGATGAGGTAGTACATAATGGTATTATTTTTTTATATTTATTTAAATAAAAGTAAAATTATTTTATAGAGTACTGAAGTGCATATTAAAAATGTGCAAGTTAAAGGAGGATATGTTTTACATATTGGAAATGTTGAAGGTACATTGAAAAAAGGTGATAAATTACATTTAAATATTGACAGCGCGAGAAGAAGACTAATAATGAGTAACCACACTGCAACTCATGCTCTTAATTATGTATTGAGAAGTATTTTAGGTACAGAAACTGATCAAAAAGGATCATTAGTTGCTCCGGATAGATTAAGATTCGATTTTACTAGTAAAGGTATATGTTGTTAATTATTTTGTATTAATGCAATAATTTAATTTGTATTACAAAGGCAACATCATTGTATTAGTTTTAAAATATTTCATATTTTAGGTGCCATGACAGTTGAACAAGTTAAGAAGACTGAACAATTTACCAATGAAATAGTAACAGAGAATAGAATAATTTATGCTAAAGAAAGTTCACTAGAAACTGCTAAAACTATTCAAGGTTTACGTGCCATGTTTGGCGAAACATATCCTGATCCAGTTCGAATAGTTAGTATGGGAACACCAGTCGAAGATTTAGAAAAGAATCCACTCAGCATTGCAGGTTCGAAAACAAGCATCGAATTCTGTGGTGGTACTCATTTACATCAAACAGGACATATTGGCGATTTTATTATTATAAGTGAAGAAGCTATTGCGAAAGGTATTCGTCGCATCATTGCATTAACTGGTCCTGTAGCAACCAAAGCTATAAAAAAAGGAAAACTATTACAAAATAGTTTGAATCAATTAAAAAACAAAGCACAATCCGTGAAAGATTCTACGGAATCAAAAGATCTCATTAAGGAAATTATTGAATTCACTGATGCCGTATCTCATGCTGTGATTCCATATTGGAAAAAAGTGAGTTTATATATCGTTTTTTATATCTTGGGACGAGGGCATTATCATGAAATATTATGTACCAACCGGCCTTATTTGTTCCTGTTTTCCATACTCAGCCTATGGAATTCTGGCTTTGGCTTATGTTGCTTCAGCAGTCCATGATTAAGTCTCACGTTGTGTCCGACACGCGATCCGCTGTCTGTAATAGTGTGGCCTCTGCTCAAGCCGCATTAATCCTTGGCAATTCAGTTTATTCCGATATATAATTTCTTTGTTTCTTTTTTTTTGTTTTTTTTTTTTTTTTAAATGCTTTGTTCAGAAAAAATTTCTTACATATAGGAAATGCGTAAAAAACATAACAAAATCAATATATATATAATATTTGTAGAAATGGTTATAATGCCACATTCGTTATCATTGTTTAAGGATTAGTTCTTAGATATAATAGCTTAAGTTCTTCTTATTCCATAACTTGATATAATTTTTATTTTTTCGTTTATTATTCTTTTTTTTAGTCGTATTTAAAATTTCTCATAATTTTGGCGTCTCTTTCGGTCATTTCTGTTATGTATCTTAATGTAAAATTCTTAATCAAGAAAAAGATGTCCAAGTGTCTCGAGACGACGTTTACAGAGAGTTAGTTCAGACTATAGGAAATGTCTGGGGATGACTGCTAGAAAGAGTTTTGTGTTAGGGTGGTAGAATACAATGTCCAAGTATCCTGGGACGACTCTTACTGGGAGTGTGGGTGTTCGAATGATAGAATACGAATATCTTCATAGAAGTTGTACTGGCATACCTGGACATTGTTTCCCACCAACTATATACGAAATTCCCCGTATAAGTCGTGCCGACATACCTGGACATCGTCTTCTACCGTCCTAAAAAGAAATTCCCCATAGCATTCGTTTCAAAACACCTGGAAATCGCATTCTATCATCCGAACACGAAACTCCCTGTAGAAGTTGTCCCGACATACCGAAACATCGTTTCCTACCAACTAAACACGATAGTCCCAGTAAAAGTCTTCCCAAGAATGCTAGCATCGCTTCCTAACGACTAAACACAATATTCCCTGTAGAAGTCGTTCGGAAAGAGTACCGTCTCAACATGAATCTTCCCATAGAAGTTGATTTCCTCATATCTGCACGTCGTATATAAATATTCCCCGTAGAGATCATCCAGAAACACCTTGACATCGCATTCTATCATCCGAACACACAAGTGTATATATCAATCGTCTTGAGTACACGCCAATACAATATTTCTCAGTAGAAAACGTATTTAAAATGTGTATATATAATATATACAATATAATATACATACAATATATATTACGTATTTCGTATATTTTCGTTTTTGCAATTAAATATCGTGAATATTTTCGTAATGATGCCAACTGAAATTCAAACAACATGTTGGTATGCGAATAGCATATTTTCTAAGCAGACGATCGATATTGCCCTTTTATGCAGAACTGACCACATATTAACTTAATTTATTGATGAAAGTAAAATTATTTTCAATAAAAAACATAGCCTATGTCCTTCCCAAGATAATATAAAATTTATATGTCAAATTTCAGAACAATCGGTTCAGTAGTTTTTTCGGTTATCGTGTACAAACAAAAACACGCTTTGTCTTTATAAATTAGTATGATATGATATGATATTATATGATATATATATATATATATATATATATATATATATATATATATATACATATATATATAGTATAAAATGGTCGGCAAAATATCAACTTTTTGAAATAGACGCTACATTGAAACAGCTTTTCATACAGAAGCGACGATAAGTCAATTACGGCCAATTCTTTATAGAAATATAGATTTGTATATAGAGTTATATAGAGTACTTTTACTTAGATATTATTGGATTGTTTATGAAATCGGTTTAATTATTGTCTCGAGCAAAGCTGAGACGAGGGATGCTAGTGTATATATATATATATATATATATATATATATATATATATATATATATATATATATATATACTAATTTATAAAGACAAAGCGTGTTGTTTGTACATGATAACCGAAAAAACTACAGAACCGATTGTTTTGAAATTTGACATATAGATTCTATATTATCTTGGGAAGGACATAGGCCATGTTTTTTATTGAAAATAATTTACTTTCATCAATAAATTACGTTAATGGTTTTAACAATCAGTTTCACCAGCGGTCACTACTTGAATGATGAACATAAACTAAAAGTATTAATACTTTCAGTTTATCCGCTTAAAGTATTAATACCAGGCCAGCTCAAACGAATGTTCAAATCCAACTTTAGGATTCGTATTCTAAAGAAGGTGTGACGTAAGTCGGTATCAACCTTTTTGTTTTTCAGGTTAATCTGACACTATTCTCACACCTTATGAATATCTTAATTTTGTAAACTTTATTTTTCTTCTCTCTCTCTCTGTTTTTGTCTTTCTTTCCTCCTTTTCTTACAAAATGGTTCCGTATGCCAAATCATATTGAATATAGTTTGTGATGACAAATTATATTTTTGTTTTTGTACGTTATATTAATATCAGAATTGTGACAAGAGACTATGTTTTTTTTAGCTTGAACAAAAGAAATGATGGCAAAGAGGGTTCTTCACCAACAACCTCGAAACTTTGAATGTATAAATAAAATATATCGTCAATTCTGCATAAAAAGGCAATAGCCATCGTCTGCTTAAAAAATATGCTATTCGCATACCAACATTTTCCTTGAATTTCAGTTGGCATCACTAAAAAATATTCACGGTATTTAATTGAAAAAATAGAAATATACGAGATATATATATATATATATATATATATATATATATATGTATATATATATGTATATGTATATAGGCAAATGTGTATTCAGATGATAGAATGCGATGTCTAGGTACCTCTGAGAGATTTCTACGGAAAATATTGTATTTAGTTGATAGAAAACGACGTTCAGATATGAGGAAATTTACTTCTATAGAAAGATTCGTGTTGGTAAGTAAAATACGATATTTAGGTATTTCCGAACCATTTCTACGGGAAGTATTGTCTTTAGACGTTAGGAAGTGATGCTAGCTTTCTCGGAACGACTTCTACGGGTAGTGTCGTGTTTAGTTGATGGGAAACAATGTCCAGATATGTCAGTACGACTTCTGTGAAGATATTCGTATTCTATCATTCGAACATACATACTGCCCGTAAGAGTCGTCCCAAGATACCTGGACATTATACGAGGGTGGATTGATAAGTTTCCGACCTGACCAGGAGATGGCGATACTAGGCCAACCTTGAGGTAGCGTTCTATTGTACCATCCTTAGATAGCTTGTAGCTATAGTTTCAGTCCGACCGCCAAGTTAGTTTAGGCTTGAGAGCACGCTGAACAATACGCCTCTGTGTTTTTCGTAAAAATGGAAAAGCTGGAAAATCGTGCTGTCATCAAATACTTTTATTTGTAGAGGTTAACCCTGAAGGAAATTAAGGAAGAGCTGGACTCAACACTGGGGAAATCCTCCCCATCATATTTAACTGTTAAGCAGTGGGTTTCCGAGTTTAAAAAGAGTTGCGTGAGAACCTCTGATGAGTCTCGCTCAGGACGCCCCATTGTGGTAATAACTCCAGATATGATTGAAAAAATCCATCAAATAGTGCTGAAAGACCGCAGATTAAAAGTGCATGACATAGCTGAGACCTGTAAGATATCATATGAACGTGTACAAAATATTTTGCACCAACATTTGTAGATGGAAAAGGTCTGTGAAAGATGAGTACCGCGTTTGCTAACAGTCGACCAAAAATTGATTCGAAAGAACTTTCTACCGCCAATTTGGCGTTTTATAAGCGTAATCCAAGCGAATTTTTGCGTCAATTCGTAACCTTTGCCGAAACTTGGGTTCACCACTTCACTCCTGAAACCAAACAACAGTCTAAACAGTGGATTGGGCTAGGGGAACCAACTCCAAAGAAGTCAAAAGCAATTTTTTCGACGAACAAGGATATTCCTACTGTTTTTTGGGATGCAAGAGGTATTATATACATTGATTACCTTGAAAAGAGTAAAACTATCACTGGTCAATACTACGGAGACTTATTGCAACGTTTGAGCTACGAAGTGAAAATTAAACGATCTCATCTGGCGAAGAAAAAAATCTTATTTCATCACGATAACGCACCAGCGCACACGTCAATCGTTGCGATGACTAAAATCAACGATTTGAAGTTTGAATTGATGCCGAACTCTCCCTTCTCTCCAGACCTAGCCCTGAGTGACTATTATCTGTTTCCTAACCTCAAAAAATGGCTTGGCGGTAAGAGATTTGCCGACAATGAAGAAGTGATATAAGCTGTAAATGGGTATTTTGAGGAGCTTGACGAATCAGTCTATAGAGATGGCATTACTAGACTAGACACCGCTATGAGAAATGTATCAGCTTTGAAGGAGATTATGTTGAGAAATAAAAAAAAATTCTTAAAAACGTTCTTTTTCTTGGTCAGGCCGGAAACTCATCAATCCACCGTCGTATTCTACTTCCTCCACAGAAAACTCTCTATAGCAGTTGTCTCAAAACATTTCTTATAGTCTGAACATGATACTCTCCATAGAAGTAGTCTCTAAATCTTTTTCTACCGCCCGAACTCAAAAATTAAATTTTTCCCGTAGAAGTCTGTAATATGTATATATGTATATGTATATATATATATATATATATATATATATATATATATATATATATTGTATCAATGGTCGCCAAAATATTAGCGTTTTGAAGTGGACGCTTCTTTGCAGCAGCTTTTTATAAAGAAGCGACGATAGGTAAATTACGGCTAATTATTTATAGTAATATAAATTTTTATATATAGAGTACTTTTTACTTATGTATTATATAATTTTTGATTAAATCGATTAAATTCTTATCTCGGACGAAACCGAGACGGGGGATGCTAGTAAACATATATATTTAAAACGAATAAATATTTTGTAATTAGAAGTAAACCATATAGTTGAAACAAACAATTAAGTTTATTTGAATAGCAAACATATTTATTATATTACACTAAATAAATTATTAAAAAGTAGTAAATTTTTCTTGAATTTTACTAAACGGAACTCAATATACGTAAAAAGTAAAGTTAAATAAATAAATATTTGCAAAACTATATATATATATATATATATATATATATATATATATATATACTCAAATTTAACAAATATATTCAAATTTTGGAAAAGCTATTCAATATGATCATTTAAATAGCTTTATGAAAAGATGAAATTTATTTATTTGATGATACCCAATGAGTTGTTAAAAACTAAATAAACATTTCTTCGATTTTATTAAACAAAGCACAAAGATTTAAATAATAAATTTAAATGAATAAATCTTTTAATAAAACTACTTATATGTTATAAATAAATAATTTTTTCAAAAATAGAAAATATTTTTTTGATTTTATATACATTTTATAGTTTTTACTATTTATTTATTAAATTTAATATTTAAATCTTTGTGCTTCTTTAATAACATCAAAGAAATATTTATTAGATTCTACAACTGGCAGGAATAATCAAATAAATCTAATCCAGTATTTGAGAAGACTATTTTATTCTTTGGAGTAAATGTTTTTTTTTTTTAAGTTAAATATGTTTCTTGTGTGTATATATACACACCAAACAAACCAAGGCCTTCTTTTTTAGTGTTTGAAATGTAACTTTTCCATCGGACTTTACACATTTTAACAAATTTGAAATAATAGAAAAGACAAGAACAAAATCTATTATTCTATAATTTTTTTTGACATTTTGTTCTATTTCTACCGGGAGACTATTTTTAAGTTATTTTTTATACTTAAGGAGGCTCTATTTTTTTCGGTCGAGACAAGATCTTATAACCTTTTTTTCGATATTCTCTAGTAATTTTTTGAGGCATTTTTAATAAATTTTTAAAAAAATTTCCGGAAACCGAGCGAGTACGAAAGTAAACAAAGTCAAGCTTTTAGAGCATCTGATATACGTATGTGCTGGCTGAATGGCTCAAATATACAACAAAAGTCCAAAAAGATGCTTTCAATAAGAAATGAATGTAGGATTTATAAACTAAAACAATCGCTCTCTAAGAAAGCGCGCCACACAATTGCCAAGCAGAATTATGAATATGTAAAAAATCCTACTTGGAGCAACGAATGTTCAAATACTCACAACTTTGTCAATTTTGGTCCGATTAACTTGAAATTTTGACAGAATATTCTTGAGATATAAAGCATTCATATAATAACATTTTTTTAAAATGGCCAAAAAAAGTTTAAATACCTTACCCCCCTTACAGAAGGGATGAGTACGGCGACTGTCGCTTTATTAATTTAGGCTTGATACATGACGTGCGGGACGCGCACAGTTAATATAAGCATCGGTTATATTATTTTTGCGTGCCTAAATAAAGGCATTTAAGAGGCACTGCCCTTCTATCTAGTATTTATGGATTAGACTCGTCGATCCAATCAGTGCGGGAGATCGACGTGGAAGGATGTTGAGCAGCGGTCGCATCACGGAAGTATTAGGATAGGCGGTGATATCGGGTTACGTGCGCTCATTCGGGGAGACTAACGCGGGGTTTTCGCGTTCGTCCCGGAAATTTCGAGTCAATCGTGTGGCTCTGGTCCCGTTCTCCGGAAAGAGAACGAGAGCGGCTACCGACGCAGTGGCTACCGGCTACCTGGCTCTCGTCCCGTTCTCCTGAAAGAGAACAGGAGTGGCTATTGATAGAGCGGCTACCGATGCTACGGCTACCTAGTTTGCTACAGTCATTTCGTTGTAGACGCGGGGCCGGAGATTAGCGGAAGATTTGTCAGGCTTCGTGCTTACGAGCCAGCGAGCTAAATTGTAGGTTTAGGATTACGATAGCGAGTAAGTTTTGCAGAGGGCACGAAATCCGGCGTAACCTGGTCTAGACGACCTCAGGAAGTGCGACGGGCGAATTCCGCGGGGCTGGACCGGGGCGCTGCCCGGGCAGTTTTTTAGCGCTGGGGGCTGATAGGGCCCGGTCGATCAGCGGTCACGAACGCGTTGCTGCGATCGTGAGTGGGTATACCGGATACCGCCAACGGAGAATACCGTCTTTACCGCTTTTAATTAATTTGAAGTAGAATATAAGGGCGTATATTTTGGAAGCGAGAATGAATAGCGCGGGAGACTCAAGCCTGAGAGCAAGGCCTGAAAGCAGGTATTAATTAGAGGGCTACCTGAGGTATAGGGTACCGGATGTAAAGGCTATCAAATGTGTAGGCTACCGACTATATAGTAATAAACTTTGTTAACTTGGAATAAAGCGTCGTATTCTATAGTTACACACCTCGAATCCTCTACGTACCTTTATAGCTAGCCGAGGCCATTTGCGAGAGTCCTGGATGGGACTCACAAGGGAAAGGGGTTTAGACTCCGACGTGTAAGCGACTGGTGCTTGGGTATTAAGGTAAGGAACTAACCCCGTCGTCCCTCTGGAGCCTTGCAGCGGTATATTGTTCGATTGAGGCCAGACCGAACAAGGAAAACCGATATATATATATATATATATATATATATATATATATATATATATATATATATATATTAAACAAACCTAGATAATCTATTATATTATATTTTCTTAAATGTAATTTACTTAGGTATATGAGGCTGAAAAATAATTATTTTTGTACTATTCTATATCGCTGAAAAAATATTTGTTAATATCAAGTAAATATTTATGTGCCTTGTATCGGAAAAAGAATTATTTCTTAAATTAAAACAAGTTTATGGAGGTCGTCAACACCAAGGACGGCGAGGAAGGAAGGGCTGACGGAGGAGAATGTTGAGGGCGAGAGCACGATAGAAGAATAAATGGCTCCATCGGGCATCTCATTCTTTCAGATTAACTTGCAAAGACGCCTCCGTCGTTATGCTGAGGAGTTTGGCGGGAGTGCAGACATGCATATCGCTAATCCAAGAACCTTGGATAGTGAATGGTGCGATCAGGGGTCTACGGTCGAGGGCCGCTTGCATTAGTGACTCAAAGACACTAAGGCCTAGAGCTTGCATTATTCTTAAAGGACTTAATGTGATGCCGATGCTCGGTCTCTATACTGGGGACCTATGGGTGGCCTCGGCGGAGGTAGCAGGGATGGGACGAATTGTTGTCGTATCTGCCTACCTACCGTATGATAACAAAGACAATCCCACTGGGGAGGTCCGGAGACTAGTGGAATATTGTAGAATCAACAGTCTTCCAATAGTCCTTGGATGTGATGCAAACTCGCACCATAGGGTGTGGGGTAGCACTAAGATGAACCCAAGAGGTGTTAAACTGCTGGAGTATCTTGCGGGCACAGACCTCGAGATACTCAATGTGGGCGACACCCCAACGTTCGGAAACAGGCTAAGGGAGCAGGTAATAGATATAACTATCTGCTCAACTGGGATAGCTAATAAGATCTACAGATAGAGAGTGGAGGAGGTGGAGAAACTGTCGGACCACTCTCTGATAACATACTCACTGGGGACACCCAATGAGGAGGAACTAACCTAGCTGCGCGATCCTAAGCGATCCTAACTGGCAGGGCTACAGAAGGTTCGTCGAAACTGCTTTTAAGGACTTAATTGTAGAGATTAGGGACAAACGAACGCTGGAGAACATCGCGAAGTCCTTTAATGATGCCATCAAACACGCCTTTCAGGAAAATTGTCGCCCCAAACGGGCGAGACCCAGGGGCGAGGTTCGATGGTGGGATAAGAAACTGGACTACCTGAAAGAGAAGAGTATGGTCCTCTGGAAGGTAGCCAGGAAAAAAGGTAGTGATTTTGATTGGACTGCATACAAAGCGTCGAGGGATAACTACAGAGATGCAGTAAGAACAGCCAGAGAGACAAGCTGGAGAAACTACTGTGAAAGCATATGCTAGGTTAAGAAAGCGGCTAGGCTGAGCAGAGTCCTGTCGAAGGACCCTGGCGCGGTCCTTACATCCCCGAAGGATTTGAGACCCATCAGCCTTTCATCTTTTATTCTCAAGACTATCGAAAGGATGATTGATAGATTCATCAGAGACGTCGCCTTGAGAAGAATTAACTCCATAAGGAGCAACATGCATACTGCACCGGAAGATCCACGGAGACGGCTCTATATAGAACCGTAGCTGAGATGCGATCTCAGATGGAGGCTAAAGGGTTTGCCGAAGGTGTCCTTATGGACATCGAAGGAATCTTTAATCACACGTCACGAAAGGTTATCAAGGAGGCCTTAAATAGGCATGATATCCCTCCGTGCATCACAGAATGGATTGACCACATGTTGGGAAATCGCATCCTGGAAGCAAGCTAAGGGAGCACAACCCTTCGAGGGGGAATAGGGTCAGGGTGCCCACAGGGGGCGTTCTGTCTCCGCTCCTATGATGCCTCGTGATGGACGAGCTCCTAAATAAGCTGAATAGCATCCGATGTCTGATGGTTGGTTATGCTGACGACATAATTCTAATTGCCCGAGGGCCCTGTTTGGATCGCCTTATAGGAGTACTACAGGGTGCCCTTGATGTGGTCGACGGATGGTGCAGACTCGAAAGACTGAGAAGCATGGTGGTGAGGAGCATCTCCGGAGCGATTAAATCTACACCTACTGCTACGCTGGGCATGCTCCTCGAAATAGAGCCATTTAAACTGACCCTGGTCGCTTTAACAAAAGATCGCTCAAAGAGGTGAGCAGAGAGGGGCCATTACGGCTCCCCCGGGGACTAGACGAAAAGGTGACTTTGCGAATGACGAATGAAGCGGCCCTTGATATCCACATTTTCCTCTTGTCAGACAATAAAGGCGGACTACAAGGTGTAAGCAGTTACACAACTAGATCCAATCTAGTAAGGGACTGTTATGAGGCCCTCAATAGACTGGCGAATAAGGCAACGGTCACGCTACTATGGGTACCGGACAATATGGAATTAAAGGGAACATGGTGGCAGATGACCTTGCCAAAATAGGAGAAGCTAGAACTCCCTATAGCGGCCCTGAGCCGGCTGTAGGATTCTGCAACACCCTCATCAAGGGGGAGATAGAGAGGTGGATAACGGAAGAAAACAGCCGACTATGGGAGACAAATGGAGAATGCAGGCGGGTTAAAGCCTTCACCTCCACAAGTAACATGAAGGACTCATAAAGGACTGGACCAGGGTAATCCTTGGCCTCAACAGAAGAAGGACAAAATTGCTCATCGAGATCTTCACAGGTCACGGTAAGATTAACGCCCACATGTGCAGAATGGGTCTCGTGAGAGACCCCTTCTGCCGGTTTTGCTTCACAGAGGATGAAACACCCGTACATCTTCTGTACCACTGTCCAAATATATCTGAGAAAAGCCGGCGACATTTGGGGGCTGCCTACTTGGAGATTGAGGACATTGAATCCAGTATGACGACCGGAATAATTTCATTCTGGGAGGCCTGCCGTTTATAGCGACTGCTGGTCAAGGGAGGGACACGAAGGGTTTACCCATGCGTCCGGAGATCGGGAAGGCCCAACTTCTTAAAATAAAATAAAATAAATAAATATAAGTAAATATTTATGTGCCTTGTTTCGGATAAAGAATTATTTCTTAAATTAAAATTAAAACAAATATTTTCTGAGATTGCGAAATAGGTTTCTTAAAATAGGAAAACCAAATCTAACAAATTCCTTCAGCAAGTACTTATTCGCTTGAATGAAAACGACATAAGCTAGATATTTTACAACGTCCGTTCAACTAAATCGAATGAGTTATGGATTTCTCGGAATTAGCTAAAAAGTAAGAAATTGTTTACCTAGATTATCTCATATTTTTCATTATTGCTGAATTCACGCAAAAATTATTTTCATAAATCTAAAGATTATTTATCACTCTTAATAAGCACTTTCCTATTTTTTAGCTCATATAGTACCATGTCCATCTTATATAATTTAATTAGAGCGAACAAGTTCTTGATGAAGGACTTTTTTAGATGCTGCTTTTCTTATTTGAAGCAACTTATTTCACAAACTAAAAAATATTTATTTAATATACAGTCGCCTAAAAATTTATTGACTACATTTTAATCAATATTTACTAATATTTATTTGGAATTTTTTAAATTCAACGGTTAATTGAATAAATAACTACTTTAAATATCTTAATTTCTTACATTGACATATTGGTTTCATAAATTAAGTACAAAAATGGGTAAAATTGAGAACTGGGTTCTTCTGTAATTTTGAATTGAGGAGAATAAGTTCTTTAATAAGGAATTTCTTCTATAATTTCTTTTACTATTTTCTATTCATATATATATATATATATATATATATATATATATATATATATATATATATAGTACATTTATATTAAAACAAAAGCACTTTGATAAAATCAACTAATGCATATCTGTATGCATGTTCTTTATAGGCACCAAAACTACTAAAAATAAACGACTCTCCTCCAAATTTTGAATACGTATATATACGTATATATACAGGACGTATATAGTGCAGGACTTTTTGGGCTATATTCATAAATATAATAGCATTAATAGCAGATACGGACATTTATTTATTTTTATAATTTTCAATTAATAAATAAATTAATCACATTTAGTTTCTCTGGGGATCTTTTATTTATTAGTTATAACAAGCATGTACAAGTAAGAAAATATGTCATAGAAATAAGTCTATACTGAAAAAAAATTTATACATTTAAGGAAATGGTTTATTCATATACCATAAATGAACCATTTATTCAAAATAAATAATTTATGCATTTAAAATACTGAAATTTTTATTTAAATACAGTAAATATTTTTCTGATATATGAAAACTGAGAATTTAAACAAAATATAAAATTCAATTGTAGTATCTCAACTTATGAGGCCATCAATTATAATCTTCAACGACCTAAACCTACACTATATATGATATTGCAATAAAGAATAAATATATTCACAGATTAGGTTGTCAAATATCTCCCTTCCGCCTTTTTGTCTTATGAATTTCGCGGCTATGTGCAAAGCCCTACAGAGCTCGTATCTCGCAATACTATACATCATTTGAAAGGTCTTGACATAACGTACAAAACGACGCTATGCATGATTAGTTTGGATATTGCGTTCAAAAGTTACAGACGTGTAAACATGGAGATCACTAACGCAGAAATTCGCGCTATTTTAAAGTTTTCCTTCGTCAAAGGCAAATCCGCTAGAGAAACGTTCCGTGAGATTAATGGTGTTTTTGGGGATGTCACGCTATCACTTTGAATCGCAGAGGAATGGTCTCGACGATTCAGAGCCGGCGAAAACGATACCATGGATAAGCTAGCCGGCGGAAGACCTGTGACGACGAATACCGATCAAATCATGGAATTTATCGAGTTGGACCGGCATGTGGCATCTCGTGACATCGCCCAAGAGATGAGAGTTAGTCTCCAAACCATTTTAAACCATCTGCAGAAGGCTGGATACAAAAAAAGGTTCGGACCGAATCAACGCCTGCGATGTGCTGCTGAAACGGAACGAACTCTACCTATTTTTGAAGCGGGTGGTGACTGGCGACGAAAAATGGATCACATACGATAATATCAAGCGAAAACGGTCGTGGTCTAAGGCCGGTGGACCATCCCGAACAGTGGACAAGCCGGGATTGACGGCCAGGAAGGTTTCTCTGTGTGTTCGGTGGGATTGGAAGGGAATTATCTACTATGAGCTGCTCCCATATTGCCAGACGCTTAATTCTACCATCTACCTTGGACAACTTTACCGCTTCAAGCAGGCTATCGACCAGAAGCGTCTACAACTGACCAACAGGAATTGTATAGTGTTCCACCAGGAGAACGCCAGACCACACACTTCGTTGATAACGCGTCAGAAGCTACGGGAATTTGGATGGGAAGATTTATCGCATCCACCATATAGCCCGGCCATAACGCCAAGTGATTACCGCCTGTTCCTGTCCATGTCAAACGTCCTTGATGGTGTAAAGTTGAACTCAAAAGAGGCTTGTGAAAAGTAGCTGTCCGAATTCTTCGCAAATAAGGAGAGGGGTTTCTGCGTGAGGGGTGTTATGAAGTTGCGGTCTAGATAGTTACGTAATCTTTAATGAAAAGTAGGTATATAAATGTCACTATCATATTTCCATATAACAAATTTTCTTTACTATTATTGTATTTTAGTGTTTTCAATTTATTGGTAACGAAAAATTTATAACAATTAAGGAAAGGTTTTTACAAATAAGTTTTGGAGCTTCGGAATATTAATATTATACATCAATTTAGCTTAATTAATAATTAAAATTAATTAATAATTAAATAGTGAAAACCATAAAAAACTGTACATAATAATAATTGTCTATGAATAATATAATGGTATATGAAACAATAGTGAATTTGTTAAAAATTGTTTTAAATAAAATTGGGAGATCTACCTAAATTAAATTTTTACATTCAATGTTTTTGCTTTCAAACTCTAATTTTAGAAGCAACATTTAAAATTTGAATGTGCTTGTACCGCGCTTTACGCTGCATCATCTGAGCGGCGGGATAGATCCCGGATGTATCGACTGTAACTTGGGCTGATTATATAGTAGCTCGAAATGCTCATAAATAATTGTGTTTTTCTTGATACTTATTAGCTTTTTATTTAATTAGCGCGGTTATCTATCAAGTTTGAAAAAAATTGCTCATGAATAGTTCATTTATATTTTCAGATGTATTGCGTGAATAATAATTTACTATACATCTTTATGGATGCAATTTTCGGAATAATATTTTATCCTGATTCAATTACTTTAATTCCGTATCTATTTTTAAAATAAACTGAAACCAAAAAAGCTTCTTAAGCCTGCAAATAATATTTTACATTACAAATTTGCAGGAACTTTTAAAATATTTTACTAATCTACATTTTAACTCCTTAGCTCTATCATTACTGCATAATTTTTTAAGTAAAAGAATATATCAAATATATATATAAAGTAAAGTAATCTATTATAAATAGTATAATATATAAAGATAAAAGATTTTCGATAACAGAAAAAAACCCAACACCGATTTAAAAATAGAGAATATAGAATTGACATAATGATGTAATAATGTAAATATAGAACGCTTATATAAAGTTCCATACAATATTTGTAGTCTGAGCTTAAAATTAGTTCGGAAAAAGTCTAAGTATAGAATTATATTTTGTATATAACATATATAATATAAATATATAATGTATATAATTTCGAGGTTGTTGGTGAAGAATCCTATTTAGCCTATATTTCTTTTGTTCAAACTAAAGTAAACATAGCCTATGTCAGTTCTGAAGTTAATATAACGTAAAAAATTAAAACATAATTTGCCGTCACAAATTATGTTCAATATGATATGGCATACACAACCATTTCATAAGAGCAGAAAGTAGAGAAAATGAGAGATAGACAGAGTGACAGAAGAGAGAGAGAGAGAGAGAGAGAGAGAGAGAGAGAGGAGAGAGAGAGAGAGAGAGAGAGAGAGAGACAGAGAGAGAGAGAGAGACAGAGAGGTAGAGAGAGAGAGACAGAGAGAGACAGAGAGAGACAGAGAGAGACAGAGATTTTCCCAGGTAAGAGAAAATAAAATTAACAAAAATTAAAAGATATCTTTAAGGTGTAAGAGTAGTGTCTGGTTAGCCTGAAGGACAAAAAGCATAATACCGACTAACGTCACACCTTCTTTAGGATATGAATCCTAAAGTTGGACATGAACATTCGTTTGAGCTGGACTGATATTAATACTTTAAGCGGACTACTTTAAGTTGAAGTTCGTGATTCAAGACGCCACCTAGTGGTCGCTGGTGAAACTGATTGTTAAAACCATTAACTTAATTTTTGATGAAAGAAAAATGATTGTCAATAAAAAAAATAGTCTATGTCCTTCCGAAGATAATTTATAATCGATATGTCACATTTCAGAGCAATTGGTTCACGAGTTCTTTGTTTATCATGTTCAAACAAAAACATGCTTTGCTTCTATATATTGGTATGATGTGGTATGATATGATATATATATATATATATATATATATATATATATATATATATATAGATATACATATATATGCATATGCATATGCATATAATATTTACTGTTGATATGTGTATTGCTGACTTACCTACAGCGCGCTACCGTGCGCTTCCATATATATGTACATGTGTTGTTTATTTCATTTTTGTTTTAAAAATCTTGCTGTTCACTTAGTCCTCGAGGTAGCTGTACTTCCCTTATGAAATGCGATGACTCCAAATAAAAAATTCGCTTATATATTTTAACCCGCACAATACGAATCCTGCCGTTTTTATGGAAATCGGGGTAGTACATTATTAAAATCACACTTATTTAAACAAATAGAAGAGAATTAAAATTTTGAACGAAAAATTTTTTTCTGAAAAAATAAATTATTTTAAATAACAAATCTTCTAAGCATTACTCTCCTAAAATTCATATTAAAAATTTGGACGTTTTGAAATACAAATTTTCTCATTTTTTTTGTAAATTTAATTACATGTAAAATTCCAATAAGTTGAAATTTTTATAAAATTCAATATCATACCTCTTAAGTAATCATTTTGAATGATTTAAAACTAAATTTTGTGTAAATATACAATTGTTTTAGCAATAAACATTTGACCCCTTTTTTACGCCACTTTTTGATGCATATCGTCCCATTCTGACACCATTATGGTTTGTTATTTTTATTCAAAATAAATAAATATTTATGTCAATTAATTTTTTAATGAATTTTAATTTAGGATATTAAATTATTCAGTAATAACATATAAATAAATGTAGAAACGTGAAAGTGTACGAAGATTCTAGATAAATTCAATTATTTTTCTTGACAATATTAAATATTAATATGAATATAATTATTTTTATACGATGAATATCAATATAAATAAACTATATACAAACATTTAAATATATTCTAAAATTGCTATTTTACATTATTAGGGAAATACAGGAACATTTTTAGGCAAATCCTTGGGTATATCAATGAAATCTTCACAAGATTCATTTCATATTTGATCCTTATTGAATTACTATAATTTCCGCATGTATTCTTAAAATAAACGAAAAGCAATAAAGATTAAAAGCTTCTAAAAACTGTCAATAATAGTTTACTGTACGTGCATCATCCTATATTACAAATTTAAAAGAATTTTTGAAAAATTATTAAGCTAGAAATTTAATATTTTTTAATCCTTTAAAATGGTGTTCTAATTGGTTAATTCAATTATTACCGTGAATTTTTTAAGTAAAAGAATATGAGAAATATAATCAAACTATCCTAATATAATATGTAATAAATGTAAAAGATTCTGAATCAAATAATTCTGTAATGTGTGATAAAATTAGATATATTATAAAGTATATAATTATATTTTCTTTGTAATACAACGACATACGAACACACGGACACACACACACATATTAATATTCTTTCCGAAATTATATTAAGTTGTACAGTATATATATATATATATATATATATATATATATATATATATATATATATATCCAAAATAAATATCCATATATATATATCCAAAATAAATATCCATATATATATATCCAAAATAAATATCCATATATAAATATCTGAGGTAATTGATCCTTGTAAAATTATACTTAAACACATACGAATTTAATTAGTATTAAATAAGGATGAAAGGTCATTATTTGAAACGAAATTTCCCGTTAAACTAGAATAATATCAAATGAATTTTGTGGAGATTGTGACGTCGCAGTCGAAACTCTTCCCTCACGTGAGCCTTTCCAGCCTTTCCATGTTTTATTGGCTTTCGAGCCTAGAGTTGCCTTCAATAGCTCGGAATCCTGTATGTGAGAGTAGTGATCATAATCCGAGGAAAATTAGGAAATTTTAACCTACTGTTCCTACGCTTTTCATGTAGGTCGGAGGCCAATGGATTATATTTAGGTATAAGCTGCTTCTCTTGCGAAAAAGAGCCTATTCCTGCCTCGGCCTTCCGACTTACTTCCCTGTCGCTAATTTTTTTCTTATCTAAGGAGAGGATTAAATGGGGCATGTATAGCCCTTTCTTTTGCAAGGAGGACCAAATCACTTCCCCGGACAGGAAATAGATTAAAGGTATGCAAAAATAAAAATAAAAAGGTTTTAAACTTAACTTACTTTTATACTTTTATTTCCCCTTTTGTCTTTTACAGGCAACTCCTGTTGCCTATGCCCAGAGAGAGAGAAAGAGAGGTAGAGAGATGCTGTAGCGATCGTGCATCGTGGTGTTGCTCCACGTCTTTACTGCTGCTGCTCGTTGTTGGCTGCTGGTGCGTGGTGAACTTAACTGACTTTAGTGTAGTGACTGTTGGGTTTGACTTGTGTGGCTGAATTGCCTTATGAAGTGAAGTTCGGGCCCTTTTAAAGTGAGCGACTCCTCCTTCTTGAAAAACGTTCTCTCTAGTTCTCAAACGGCTCGACGGGTGGCCGAACCAGGTCATCGGCGTCGCGATTACGGCACATCACAAATACAGCAGTACGTACCAGCATTTTGGCGTCTACTCACGGTTCTCCTCGGCCTTCTTCAATAGCGTCAATATTTTTCAAAACTCAGGACGCTTAGCTATGTTGACAGAAAAACCCAAAAACTCTAACTCTTTACGCGTATCTACGAGCAATCATCTCTTCCCGCATCTTCTGCCTTCCCCCTCTCTCCGCCGGGCCCTGCTGATCTTCTTCGCTCTTTCGCACGGCGGCAGCATACGCATTTCTCTCTATATATATACGACGCGTGCGCGCGCATCAGTTCGTGCTCTTCGTCGTCGCTCCGATCTTCATGCTGTGGCTGAGTTCAACGGCACCGCGAAAAAAGGAAAATTAGCAATTAGTCGCAAATTCTGCCGCTCGGTGACTAGGTATGTGGCAAGTATAACATACGCCAGCAAACGTGGACTCATTTGATGTGGCCTACGGTCTTCTCTCGGACTACATCCCTGGCCTAATTTGCAGCTTATTCGCTGGTCGTGGGATATACTTTCGTCGATCTAATCAGTCCTTGCGTGCCGCCTAGACTCTTATTTACCTCTCGGGCGTTATGGTTCAATGATCGGCTCTTGACGATCTCTGCCCAAATCATTTGCTCGAGCTATTTGCATGTATCTTGTTTTGCTCATCTACGGCGATTTGTCGATCTCATTTCTTCCGTCGTCTTCGACGATCTTTTCTGCTATGAACTCGATCACTATCACTCTCGGACGAACTACTACTAGACGATTGACTCTTCGTGTCAAAATGCGTTGGTTTCCTGGACCTACCTTTCGGTGCATGGTATACCGTCTGCAGTATCTTACATCTATCCTTTGGTCGAGGCTGAGTATATCTCT
The DNA here is from genome assembly GCA_018907035.1 of Sycobia sp. Sy_11. Taxonomy (NCBI): domain Eukaryota; kingdom Metazoa; phylum Arthropoda; class Insecta; order Hymenoptera; family Epichrysomallidae; genus Sycobia; species Sycobia sp. Sy_11. The sequence goes on along the minus strand of JACCIC010000083.1, from coordinate 439,841 downwards.
TATCGTAGTCGATGCCTCTCTCGAATTTACGACCATATTTCTCTAGATCATCCACAAGTATTCATTGCTTTTCCTCTTAAATATTTCCTGTACACTGGTCGTAGATTGTGATAGATTATTTTCAGTAGCTGTCGCACCGAAGGTTTTCTTCTGAATCGCTGAATAATAATGTTCAGCCTTGCCAGATACTGTGTGATGGTTTCGCCATTACCTTGTGCTTGTACCTTCAGTTCACCCCACATTTCGTCCTGATCCTGTGTTTTTGTGTACTGGTACCGCAGACGACATTTGAAGTCTTTCCATATGTGCACCTCGTCCCGAATATTCCTAAACCAGCTGCGAGCTTCGCGATATAGCGTACATGCATTGATGCATGAGCATACATGCATAGCATACATGCATGAGCAAAGCTTCTCTTGATATTCCCAAAACTTTTTTGGCAGTCGATTAGTTACTCTAAATATTCCTCCGGGTCTTCATAATATTCACCTACAAATTTTATTCTCCAACTTTGCAGCGTCCGTATGCCACTACGTACCGTTTGCGATGATCGGCGATTCCTCTTTTGCGGCTCGTCTCTTACCGGACTTCCTGCGGACCTACATCCCGAGCGACTTCCAGCAGTCTAGCTTTCTTCAGTATTATGGTTTGTGGGCCGAAACGCCTCGCTCTGGCTGTCTGATGACTCGTCGGGCGAGCTATGGCCTCTAAATTGTTGGCCGAATGGTGATTCGGAACGTTGTCGTAAACACGTTCGCCCTCTCGAATGTGCAGCCTTACTTCTCGATTTCCCGGTTTCTTGTCTCCATTCCATGTTGACAGCACCTTCCACAAAAGTTGCAATGATGTACAGATCTGCACCAAAAGGCAAAGATCAGCAAAAATGAAAAGTTTTGGAACACAATCGGCCGATAAAGCGAAAGTGAGGTACGGCCGGGAATGTTTATGTGTAACAAAGCATAAATGAGCGACCTTTTTTGCAGCACCTCTACTGGTCCTAACTGGCTCCTTGGATGGTGCCCTATCTTTTTCGTTTTCTCTCCTTTGTCTCGTTGATCCATTATTCCGTGGTACATCTGCTAGTCGATTGTCGTTATTGGGCGTTTCAGTGGCACGCGGTGCTTCTGTAAGCATTCTCTTACTTGTCGCTGACATCAGTACTTGTTGTCCCTCTAACACGCTACTCCCGGTCCGGCTTAGGCTATGTTCCATAATATTATATTGAGAAGCTAACAGATGTACGAAACGTCTCATCTGGTCCGTACCACTCGGCGTCGGAATCTCCACGGGTATCCGCTGCAGCTCTATTTCGCGGGCTAGGCTTGTTTGTAATCCCATCAATCGTGAGTCTTGCCCGTATGCAAGGATCCACCTGAATGGCCAATACGCATCACTGCCTCGATATGGCGCCAATGGTAGTAATCCCTGATTTCTACGCGTATCGCAACAGGGTTCTGCTAAGACGGGCACATCTCCTCTCATAAAACTAAACAAATAACCATCTCTTAAAGTCTACATAACATCAACAAAGATCATATTTTTATGCCGATCTTATGTAAAATTAAAAAATAACCATTCCTCGAAGCCGGGAATGGCATCAACAAAGATCGTATTTTATATACAGTAAGAAACATGCGGTTATATTGAATATCATATTCGTGTTCAATGTATCAAAACATATTCAAATGTATTTTTTGCTAACTACACTAAGTACGTTATATGCTCTGTTGAAGAGGCACTTTTTTTTACATTGATTTTTCTCGGAAAATATCACTTTTAGAGATATAAGACATAAAACGAAAATAATGTATTTAATATATTTTACAATTTTTGTTTGAACTATTTATAAAATTTTTCATATTTTTCGAGATAAATACGATAAATTATGATTATTATGTGTTTTCCAAGGTTGATGATCATGACGATAGAAGATGAAACTACAGTTATTTAGAGTATCATATTCGTAATCAGTGCAACAAAATACATTGAAACAATTGAATTGTACTTTTGTCGACTGCCCATATACAAATTAATAAATATTTTTTATTGGTCTTACAGTCCAATCAATTCAATCTAAAAATAAAATAAAAATAAAAAATAAAAAATAAAAATAAAATAAAAATTAAAAATAAAAATTAAATTAAAATTATAATGACAGTCAAACTGTCCTTGTTTACATTCACCCCGTAGACTAATCTGTAAATAAAATATTAGCTGAAAAAATTCTTTGTTAATATAGTGCAGTCTGACTGTCCCCAACACCCTTACCTAATTGAAGACTTGTCCAACGTTTCGAGCTCGCTACGGCTCCTCATCAGGGACTAATCTAAACCTTATATTCTAATCTATATATACCCATCCCCACCACCAAATTTAGTAAATTAAATATAAATTCCCCCTCTACACAAATTGTCCAAAACCAATCAATTTAATAAGGAATGATAAACACTGTCCAATCTACCAGACTCTAACATGAAATTCACATTATTTCGATTCCTGGAAATGTAAATACTTTTAAGACTCCCCCATTTATACTTATTATTAATACCATGTTCCAAAATATCCACATTCACAAAATCAAAAGAATGTAAAAACTTTAAACAATGCTCTTTTAAACCAGAAGTAATATGTGAGCTACATAAACTATATTTATGCTCATAAATTCTCTTTTTTAAATATCTACCTGTTTGTCCAATATAGTATTTATCACAATCCATGCAATTAATCTTGTAAACAACTCCTGATTTTAAGCATAAATCATCCTTATCTTTGCAATTATTAAACAATCTACTCAAATTAATGCTATTTTTAAAGAAAATTTGAATGTTATATTTCCGAAAATTTCTTTTTATTCTTTCAGATAATCCTCGAACATATGGTAAGACAATAATTTTGCCTCCGTTAACATCAATTCCTGCACTATGTCTATTTTCGGTATTATAAATGTCAAACAATCTCTCAGCAATTAATCTATTAATAAATTGAATTGGATAGCCATTATTAATGAAAGTCTCTCTTACTATCTGTAAATTATTTTGTCTAAAATCTTTATGTGACAATTTAATTGCTCTGTTAATGACATCTTTCAATGCTACAATTTTCTTTCCGAATTGGTGGTGTGAATTAAAATCTAAAAACCTACCTGACCAAGTAGGCTTTCTGTACCAATTAAGTTTTACCTTATTACTACATCTAATTACATTAATGTCCAGAAAACTTAACTGACTATTAACTTCAACTTCCCTTGTAAATTTAATTCTGTCATGTACAGAATTGAAAACATCCACCATTTCATCCACAAAAACTTCTGGAACAATTGTAAAGATATCATCAACATATCTCTTAAATATCATTGGTTCAAAAAGCAATTTTGACAAGGCTATACTTTCCAACTTTTCCATAACTAAATTAGCTATAACCGGTGACAAGGGCGACCCCATTGGACATCCGTATTTTTGTTCATAAAATTTATTATCAAATGAAAAAATTGTGTTATTAAAAACCAAATTAATTGCTTTAATAAATTCATTCATTGTTAATTTTGTATGCAAATTAATTTCATTCCACTTTTCCTGTATAATATCATTTAACAACTCTAAAGGTACATTTGTAAACAAAGATACTACATCCAATTTAATCATAAATTTCATGATGAATATTTTTTGCAGGTTTATAGTAATAATGTTTGTTATGATCTAAAGAAGAATATTTTCTTTTTCAAAAATAAATTACTTAATTTAGAAATTAGAGATTTACATATTCAGATTCATTCCTTAAATAGATATTTATTAAAGATTAAACATTATTTATATCAAAATATAGAAAGAAATGAATTACATGAATTTTTTCTTGGTCAAAGCAAACATTTTATTAAGACAAAATATATTAATAGACAAACATTAAAAAGGAAATTTGAATGTTTAAGAAATAAAAAACAATTTCAAAGCTATCATATTAACAATGCAAACAATAAAAATTGGTTTAGGAATCTAACTGACAAGGAGATATCAAATGAAGTAATAAACATTATGTCTAAAGGTGCCAAACATGGAATATTATATTGTAAAAATAATCTCCCGATCAAAGAAATAAACAAAGATACTACACCTTATTATTACTACATCTAAGTAGTAATAATAATAATAATAATAATAATAATAATAATAATAATAATAATAATAATAATAATAATACTAGTATTTCCATCTTATTACTACTACATCTTATCATTACTACATCTAGATATGTTGATGATATTTTTACAATTGTTCCGGAAGTTTTAATGGATGAAATGGTGGATGTTTTTAATTCTGTACATGACAGAATTAAACTTACGAGGGAGGTTGAAGTTAATAGTCAGTCGAGTTTTCTGGACATTTATGTAATTAGATGTAGTAATAATAAGGTAAAACTTAATTGGTACAGAAAGCCTACTTGGTCAGGTAGGTTTTTAGATTTTAATTCACACCACCAATTCGGAAACAAAATTGGAGCATTGAAAGGTGTCATTGACATAGCAATTAAATTGTCACATAAAGATTTTAGACAAAATAATTTACAGATAGTAAGAGCGACTTTCATTAATAATAGTTATCCAATTCAATTTATTAATAGATTAATTGCTGAGAGATTGTTTAACATTTATAATAACGAAAATAGACATAGTGCAGGAATTGATGTTAACGGAAGCAAAATTATTGTCTTACCATATGTTCGAGGATTATCTGAAAGAATAAAAAGAAATTTTCGGAAATATAACATTCAAATTTTCTTTAAAAATAGCAATAATTTGAGTAGATTGTTTAATAATTGCAAAGATAAGGATGATTTATGCTTAAAATCAGGAGTTGTTTACAAGATTAATTGCATGGATTGTGATAAATACTATATTGGACAAACAGATAGATATTTAAAAAAGAGAATTTATGAGCATAAATATAGTTTACGTAGCTCACATATTACTTCTGGTTTAAAAGAGCATTGTTTAAAGTTTTTACATTCTTTTGATTTTGTGAATGTGGATATTTTGGAACATGGTATTAATAATAAGTATAAATGGGGGAGTCTTAAAAGTATTTACATTTCCAGGAATCGAAATAATGTGAATTTCATGTTAGAGTCTGGTAGATTGGACAGTGTTTATCATTCCTTATTAAATTGATTGGTTTTGGACAATTTGTGTAGAGGGAGAATTTATATTTAATTTACTAAATTTGGTGGTCGGGATGAGTATATATAGATTAGAATATAAGGTTTAGATTAGTCCCTGATGAGGAGCCGTAGCGAGCTCGAAACGTTGGACAAGTCTTCAATTAGGTAAGGGTGTTGGGGACAGTCAGACTTTTGCACTTTACTAACAAAGAATTTTTTCAGCTAATATTTTATTTTCAGATTAGTCTACGGAGGTGAATGTAAACAAGGACAGTCTGACTGTCATTATAATTTTAATTTAATTTTTATTTTTAATTTTTATTTTATTTTTTATTTTTTATTTTTTATTTTTATTTTATTTTTAGATTGAATTGATTGGACTGTAAGACCAATAAAAAATATTTATTAATTTAAAATACATTGAAAAACACTTTTCTTTTTTTAATTCAAGGTGGTATCTTTACTGAAGTACAACACGTTAAATTCGTACAGGCCTCTTCATCGTGACGTGAATGATATTAGTAGTTTACGTTCCTCCGTTAATTCAATTTACCAGTACCCATTTTTCAATTCTATTGCCGACAATATTTTTGCACCTTATAATTTGTCTAATATCGCTTGTATCTGGGGTTGCGGATACGTATCGCTCCTGGATACTTTGTATAAACAAGAAAAATCAGCGCAAAAACGCGGTTTATCATATTTTTCCATTGTAATGATAACGGAGTTGCTCCGTGGACTTCCCGATGGTTTAATTAGACCTTCTTGTACCATTTATTGATTTTCCGTTTATGATCTTTTACATGGTGGGATTGCGTGGCCTATAACGTTGCTTCAATGGTGTGTTATCGGTTAATTTTATTTTGTGTTGTATCAGTGAAGTAGACCCACTTATGTTTTTGAATTATGCCGTTTCGTTATTTATAGAGGTTTTCAAGTCTAATAGTTTTTCAGGCAAGAGATTCATTAGCCAAGATATGTTTTTTAGCATTCATATTTATGCGGAGCTCATTTTTATATTTCGTAACGGTTTTCCTCTGAAAAAAATTGGTATATCTTTATAGCTGTTTATATTGTTATACTTTTATTGTTATATGTTATAGTTCTTCCAGTATGGGCTGTGATCAAAAAGTACGGTGAAATTTATTTTTGTCAAAAAAAATTTATTTATTCCTCAAATATTATTTTGTTACCTTCAAAATAAACCCCCTTAGATATTATACACTCTTACCAGCGTTTTTTTTTCAATGTTCAAAGCGTTTCTGATAAGTAATTTTTGGTATAGCATTGAACTCTTCTAGTGATGTTAGGTTGTTTGGTTTTCATCTCCTAAGTCGTAGTAAAATACCATCCTTCCATAGGTCCTTTTTCTTTTGCAAACAGAAAAAAGTCACAGGGCGCCAAATCCAGCGAATATGGTAGCTGACACTTGATTATGGTGTTATTGGTCAAAAAATTATGAACAATCAATGACGTGTGAGCTGATGCATTATCGTAATGCAATAACTATGACTGGTTTTTCGACAATTCCGGATGTTTTTTGTAGTGCTTCACGTAAACGGTGCATAAGTTCCAGGTAATACTTCTTATTAACTGTTCGACCTTGTGGTAAGAACTCCTGATACACTATGCCATGATAATCAAAGAACACACTAAGCAACACCTGTACATTTCATCAAACTTCATGTGCTTTTTTGGTCTTAGTGATCCACAATGTTTCTATTAGGATGATTGAGCCTTATTTTTGATGTCTTAACCATATACTCACGTTTCATCACCTGTTATGACCCTTTTGAGTAAATGTAAGTCATCGTTGGCGTCATTTAACCACTTCTGAACAACGTTTACGCGACATTTCTTTTGGTTAAAATTTAATAATTTCGATATGTTGAGCGAGCATGAGCATAGTCGTGTTGAGTCGAATCTATTGTATAATGTAGTCACCAAAAAAAATTGGTAATAATCAAACGAAAATTAAATGAAATCCGACGTTATAGAAACAAACCTGGTGACGTGCTAAGCGATCAGGAGACGATGCGTGTTAAACCAGAGCTGTGCTTAGATAATGCAAAACAATAGAGCAGGTGTGTTTGTTAGTTGCCAGAAAATCTCGATGGCGTGCTGAGCTATTACAGACCAAGGTGTGCTGAGCCAGAACTATGAAGTTAACAAGCACGGGGCATGTAACTGTTACAATCTAATAAAACTTTAATTTTAGTAAAGATATTTCTGTTCAACATTTAAATTTAAATATTTATTTCATTATCATAAATAAATTATTCATGTATTATTTATTTATTTTTAATTATTCTTTTCTTATTATTAATAAATTTAGTATCAGTCTTATACAACATTTTTTAAAAATAATTAAGAAAAAACATTTATATAATTAAACTGCTTTGTATAAAAAAAATATATTTCTCGAAGAATACTATATTCTGCATTAATCAATTATTTAATAGGAAGAAATAAGAAATGAATTAAAAGTTTTGAAAAAAACTTTAGATAATAAAGAACGAATTGTAAAAGCAGCTATCGCTAATTCGATTATAGAAGTAGCAAAAGATATAATTGAAGTTAATAAAGGAACACCAATTTTGGTTGAATCTTTAAATGCTTTTAGCAATACAAAAGCTTTAGATATGGCTTTGAAAAAAGTTAAAACTGTATCTCCAGAAACTAGTGCTCTATTTTTAAGTGTAGATAAAGATGAAAGAAAAATTTTTGCTCTAAGTTCTGTAGCCAAGGTAAACTTTATTTAAAATTTTTTCAAAATACAAATTAAATATGATCGTTATATTATTTAATATAAAAATACTTAACTCTTTATAGTCTGCAATAGCACAAGGACTAAAAGCAAATGAATGGATACAAACAATTGCTCCATTAATGAAAGGAAAAGGAGGCGGCAAGCCGGAATCGGCTCAAGCTTCAGGATCGAATATCTCGTGTATAAATGAAGCTCTGTCTATTGCTAAAACATATGCATATTCAACATTAAACTTGGAAGGTACATTGTAGCATATATATATTAGTACAACTTGTGCAAATTAAAATTAATCAATTTTTATTTTGGTATTTGTAAATTATTTAATTATACTAAAAACAATATTTGTAAATGGAAAAATTATATATAAAGTATTATTTATGTTGCTTGAATTCTTACCTAGTTTGTATATTTTATGATATTTTAAAAAAGTGCTATAAATATTATGGATTTATGCACCACATTTTTGCTACGGTTTGTGAACATTTTTTTTATTGCTTTGTGGATATTTTTATTATGATATATTTGAAATTTCACATAATTCGCCTATTTACAAATATCATACAATACTTTTAAATATATTTATAACATTATCGAAAAGAAATATTATTTAACTTTTTCAGAAAAAACAACTGATAGCAATATTAGTATTTCTTATGCTCAATCTAAAAACACACCTATTCTTTATTTAAATAGTGGAGGTTTAAAAGGGTATGTAGTACAGATTGCAGCTAAATATGCTGAAAAGTGCCTTAAAATTCAAAGATACACAACTGAAAATGGACAAAAAGGTTCAATTGTTTATGAAGATAAGAATATCATATTAAATGATGGGAATGCTATAGCATTTTATGTCGCAGATACTAAGTTAAAAGGCAATGATATAACGGCTGAAAGTCAAGTATTAGACTGGGTTGGTATTTCAGATAATTATATATTACCATCAGTTTATATTTGGGTTCTTTCATGCACCGATACCAATTTAGAAAAAAAATTTAAAGGCTCTGTTAAAGAAGCTAAATCTAATTTATTACAAAGTATGAATATTTTAAATAAAAAATTGTTAAATAAATTATTTCTGGTTGGAGATAGTATCACACTTGCCGACATTACAGTTTTTACTACTCTTCTACCAGCTTATGAACATGTTTTTGATTTAGAAATAAAAAATAAGTATGAAAATGTTAATAAATGGTTTGAAGTCATACTTCAACAACCAATTGTTAAATCTGTTATAGGAGATTTTAAATATAAAACAATATAAATTTTTAACTCATTTTATTAATTCAAAATGTTTTTATTGAATAAATCTTATAGAGTTTTTTCTAATTTGTTATTTGTATTATTATCCATCAATTTTTGATCATAAAGTACCCTAATTTGTTTTAGAAGGATTGTAACGTTAGTTCCCTTTTTTGCAGAAATTGGTATTATAGGTTTATCACTTTTTTCTTTAAAAATTTTTAATTTTTCCTGAAAAAATTCGCATTTTGAATTATCTTTTATATTATTTTCATGTTTGATTTAATATTATTACCTCTGTCTCTAATAAATCTATTTTATTTGCTACAATAATCTTAGGGCGATCATTTAATTTATCATTGAATTGACTAATTTCATACTCTAAAATTTTTAAATAAGTCCATGGTTCTTCTTCTGTAATATCGATAATAAATAATAAAGCTGCGCAACGTTCCGCGTGTTTCAAAAACGTTATTCCTAGACCTTTATTTTTATGTGAATCCAATATCAGTCCAGGCAAATCAGCAACTGAATGCATAGAAATATAAACTTTATGAAGATTATTTAAATAAAAGTAAATTAATATTTCACCTGCAATTTGTTCATAATCATCGAATTGTATCATTCCAATATGTGGTCTTAGTGTTGTAAATGGATAACATGCAACTTTTGGTCTAGCTCTTGAAATTGCTCTGAGTAATGTGCTTTTTCCAGCATTAGGAAAACCTATCTATAAAAGTAAACATTGTTTAAATAATAATATAAAAATTTGTACTATAAAAACAGGTCAAATTTAGTTTGTTAAGATAAAATTAAGTTAAAAACTAAAATAAATTAAATTGGAAACTTAGAAGAAATTGAGATACCTAATAATATGTTTATAATTAAATAAAGACAGAACTACTACCCTTGTTTATAGTTATCTCTGTAGAATCTGAAATAAACCACTATTACTCAAAAATAAAAATAAAACTTAATCAATATAATATTGTGAGTAAAGGACAACCTGACTGCCCTCACTATCACCACTAAGTCAACGTGTTTGCTGCTGCCCAACGTTTGAAAACCACTTTGGTTTATTTTCAGGCACTGAAATAAACTTTTAATAACAAAATTATATACAATATCCCTACTCCTTTTTTTTATATTGTGTGTACAACAAAAATATTCATATTAAGTTTGTTTACCCATAATTAATAAAATGTATATCCATAATACGCAATATTGAGAAAAGCGTGAGGATAGAGCATATATAATTTTGTTATTAAAATTTAATTTCAGTACCTGCAAATTAACCAAAATGACTCAAAACGTTGGACAAGAGTAGATACATCGATTTGGTAATGGTGATGAGTACATTCAGGTTGTCTTTAATCTGCAATAGTATATTGATTAATTTTTATGTTTATTTTAGAATTGTAGTTTACTAGGATATGACCAAATTTAACCCAGACTGGTGCATTTAAACTCTGCGCGTAAACTAAAAATTTTTTTTCCTATATTGGTACAACCTTTCTGTATTTCAGATTCTACAGAGGTGACTGTAAACAAGGACAGTTTCACTGTCATTATTTATTATAAGCATATTATTTTATGTGACTTTAAGGATGATAGAAATATTTGGTATTTTAATTTACAGCAGTTATCAAAAATATAATTTTCATTTTTAACATTATGTATTATGTATGTATGTGAATAAATTTTTTAACAAAGTAAGATTTCATTCAAAGTTATAACAATTATGCAATTTCTTTGGTAAAAATTCCAATCATTTTATTTGAAAAAAAAGCATTTATAAAATAAATATAAAATCATTAAACATAAAAGGTTAACTTACAAGACCAATGTGTGCCATACTTCTGACTTCGAGTACATATTCTTTCAATTCTCCTTCAGCACCATATTCAGAAACCTTTGGAGATTGATTTATATCGGTTTTAAAAAATACATTACCATGACCTCCAGCTCCACCTCGAGCTGCTATATACATCATTCCTTCATTATCTAGATCAGCTAAAATTGTACCACTAACATCTCTTACAATTGTACCTAATGGAACCTGAATAATTTTATGATTTGCATTTTTTCCAAAGCACTCTCTATTACCACCATTTTCTCCATTATTAGCTTGAATAATGCTGCTTACTCGTGATAAATCTTTCACATCTCTTGTAACCTAGTCATTATATAAAATAGTAAATACACACAAACACACACACACACACACAAAATATTTTATAAGCCATATAATTGTTTACAAACCTCAAATATCACATGACCACCGTGACCACCATCTCCACCATCAGGTCCTGCTCGATCATTAATCCACAACTGAAGAAATGAAATATTTCCATCTCCTCCATTACCTCCTTTAACTTTTATCTAATATTAAAATTAATTGCTTTTATATTAACCATATACTAAATAACTCACTAATATTAATTAATTAAAAAATTTTCTTTACTTGTTTTATATCTACAAAATATTGTAATGTATTTCTTTTAGACTTTCTTTTTGTATCTCTTAATGCATTTGGAATATCATTTTTTTGTTGATTTGTATTATACTTGTACACACAACTATTGGTTATACAATTATTCTCTGATTGAAGTACAACTTTTTGTATGCTAGTACAATTTTTCATATATTTATATATTTCTGACAACTTACATTTTTTCATTAGTTGCATCTGTAAATACATATCAGTCTTCTTATAAGAAATAATAAAAATAAATGTTTTTTATTGTGTAATCTTATCAATTGAATAAATATATTTAAAATTGAATAAAATGTGGAATATTATGCCAGAATGGTTACATTAAAATTTTTTTAATAAGTTCTGCTATAATTGTTTCATGAATATATATCACTAACTTCCTATATAAAGATAGCTGCTTAGATTTATAAGTTATTCTAAAAGATTTAGTTTCTCTAAAGTCAGGAAATATATAAGAGCCAAGAAATTCTACATTTTCAATTATAAGACCTGCATTGTTATATAAAGTTTCATATAATTTAGCAGTATTAAACTCTGAATTAATAAAAAATGTTATATCAAATTTATAAGAATTAGGATATAACGAGAAAATACTGTCAATATTTCCTAAACTTTCATTGCAATTGGTATATATATTTTTCCAATCAATTGGTTCACTATAGTTGCATAAATAAACTTTGTTTTTAGGTGATATATTATTAATACTAGGATTATCAGCGAATCTGAAAATGTGAGTAATAGATCCTTTGGTATTAAACTGTTTTTCTAGGCTTCGATATCCAGTGACAGTATAAGTTTCAAACAAACATGAATTAAATGGTTCAGTAGCAATTAAAATAAAACCACCATGAGCAGCCATTTCTGTAACTTGCCAAGAATCGTTCCATTTTCTTCGAGATTTATCAGCAGGTGTGCCACCTTGCCCATCACACAAGCTTATCAAAATTTGACCATCATTTTTTAAAACAGATTTAGCTGATGTAAAAAATGATTTCAATAATTCTCTATTTTTTTCTATTCTCATTTTTCCTCCAACATGAGGAAAATTAAAAACTATTATATCAAAAGATTCTAAATTTAAAACAGTGTGATCCTCTAATTTTGTTGCATCGACTTGTAGTAACACTAGAATGCCTGGAAAAAATATTTGTCAGTGAAAATGGGACAAATTACATGTTTGATTTACTTATTTTATCTATAATTACAAACCCTTTTTTTTTAAAATCTCTATGTTTTTTTTTCCAATTTCATTTACATCAGATTCGTAACAAGTAGCAGTGAGAAAGATTTTTAAATTTTGTTTTACTAAAGTAACAGCAAAAGAAAAATTTCCTTCACCTACTAGTAATACTTTTTTATTTTCATTAAATATAGAAAGTTTCATTTTTCCTAATTAAAAATCTAATGATATTTTTAGGTTAACTAATAACTTTTATCTCTTTAAAACATCCAAAAAAAAAATTACTTTAAGTCGATGACAACAAAACTACTAATTACAAACTAAAAATATGATATAAATAATATTGGTTACCGTCAACTATATACTTTCAAGATAATGGATCTGTTTCGAAAGGTCTCGAGAGATATCCCAGATTCCCAGTCTCCCAGATAGCAGCGCGTGCTCATCATGATTTGGCTCCAGTGTGCCCAGCCCACCCAGTAGATAGCAGCGCCGCTCCAGATTAGCGTTAGATTGCTGTTACGCGTGAAACACGCATGTTGCGGCAGAGATAATAAGAGGAGTTGTTAGACATTGTAGTAAATTTTTGATACTCAGCGCTACGACGTTGAACGTCGATACTCCGTTCGTGCGATAATCCAGATGTTGATTTTCGAGTTCGTGCGATCGAGGGTGAGACGGCTGTTCAGCAGGGGAGACGGTGAAACAATAGATGAAGTAAAAAGGATTAACTGGTGAGGAAATTCTTTAAGTGTGTATAGATTTTTTTTGTGCGTATGTATGTATGTATTTATATTTATACGTATTTTCTTAAAATTTTAAGAAAATGCCGCCTGTCGATAATCGTGTTGTGGAATCCGGTTACAAAAAGGTATACATACTAACAGAATTTTTTCGTCGACACCAGTGAATCACATTTATTACACTCCGCTGCCAAATTTTTAAGAAAATAGGTATATATATATATATATATATATATATATATATATATATATATATATATACTCGTATTTTCTTAAAATTTTGAGTTTAAACTTAACAATAAGACTACGTTGATTAATAACACTATGTTGACGTTAATAATAAGACTGTTGATATAAAAAATTATACTTTCTGTAAATTACTTATGTGAGTATAATTCATTACATTTTTATATAATAAATTTTGTTTCATTACTTTTTACATTATATCATGCAATTTACTAAAGAATATAATTTACATTATTTTATTATCTCACTGAAAAATAAATTTGTATAAATTCAAATAAATATATTTCATAAAAGAGATATTATTATTATTTTTTTTTTTTTATTTAAGCTTTCTAACTTCCATTCGGAAGTTATTTAGCTAAAAAATCCAATTCTGTCTAAAAATACATGAGATATCGCAGTACAAGTTGTGAATACATTAAATTTTTAAGTTACAAGCTTTAAAGAATTTAACAATAATATTGTACAGTGACGGCTTAGCTTCATAAATTAACGAGGTGGTGCATAGGGGTAAGTACATTCCCGCTCTCGCCAGTTCTATGATTAATACTACTCGTTGGTGGTTGTACGATGGGCATTGGAATAAAATATGGTTCAGATCTTGGTAAGCATCGCCACAGGGGCATGAGGGATTGTCAATTACATTTACTCTTCAGAGATGCAGCTAAATGATAGTGATTTGCTCGACATCTGTTGATTATAGTTATATACTCCCGACTAAGTTGTCTTTTGTGAAACCAAGGTTGAGCCTTAGTATTATAATAGTATTGGAAGTATTCGCGTCCTTTGATTTGTCCAAGTTTGCGGGCCGTAGAGCTAGAGTTTGTTTGAGATGCTTCTTTGAATATGTTTCGTAATTCCGAGAACGGCAAGTGCAGTGCCTTATCAGGGGGACGTTTGGTTGCCTCTTTTGCTTCTGTGTCAGATTTTTCATTGCCGATTATCCCTATATGTGAAAGTATCCAAATAAAGTCAATTTTGTTCTCGTACCTGTTTAAATTTACAAATTTTTTAATTTTCTCTTTGATATCGTATATGTAGGCATTGGTTTTAACACTTATTTTTTTAGAATCGAGTTTTTGCAGAACGCTAAGGGAGTCACAAAAAATTAGTATATTTGTATTTGTATTTTGAATAGCAATGTCGAGCGCATCACTAAGAGCTATGCTTTCAGCAGTGAAAATTGACGCGTTGTTATGTAGAGACCGAGTTTTTATATAGTTTATCTGTAAGCTTACGCAGGCTGAGCCTACCGAAGGCGCATTTGCGATTTTACTCCCGTCAGTAAAATAGCGAGTGCTTTTTTTGCGTTGATAAGTTCTGCGATTTTATCATTGCTATCTTTAACAGTAGGTGAGTTTTTTAGTTGTATTCCTAGTTGCGTATTAATTTTTATATTTAAGAAACTCGTGTTATAATCGTATTTATAGAAGTTGTAATGGTCTTCCGTGTGAAGAGTGTGTTTATATACTTACTTTTAATACAATGAAGAACAAGAGTAAATGTTAGGAATGTATATTTGTGAGGGGAAAGATAAATAATTTAACAATAATTTGATTATAGTGATTTTACATTTATTATAGGAAAGGCATAAAAAACCTCCACTCGGTGAGTGGAGGATAAAGCCGCTAACTTTATAATTATAAGCCAAAGTTTAAAAGGTAAAAAATATAATTTTTTATACCGAACAAAGAATAACGGAATTCTACAAATGGTCACAACAATCGCTAGCGCTCTTACCACACAAATATTCTTATCGTAAAATAGCATACAAAGAGGTGAAGCCTACGGCATGAGGATCCTTCCGCTGTGCTTCCTCGGCTACCTGACAGCCCCAACGTCTTGGGCACGGGAACAGCCCTTGCTGTCAACGGCAGCTAGTGGGCGCAGACGCCGCTTGGGAAGGTCCTATGAATCAAGCACAGGGACTGATCTCACCAAGGCCTCAATACCTTGGTCGCAAAGTGACAGCCGATGCTGAATCGCACGGAATCTGATCAATGAAGATCAATCAAGCTACACACAAACTTTCTCGTACTATACACTGACTCACACACTTATTAACACACAACTTCAACCAATTGAAGGACGGAAAATGATTAAAGAAAAGAGCGAGATCCGTACAGGCGAAACAACAAGGCAGTAATGCCTTGCCGATCTCTCTCATAAGCATCGAGCACTCGGAACCATAGGAGAGGGAGAGGGATGTTTATAACGGACAAGACGAAGGGCGTACGACGGTCCTTTTATGATATGGGAGAGACGAACTATAAGCGAAGAGGCCAGTGAGTCGCACAGTTCGGCCAGATGTACGCCTGCATTTCTTCATCCGTCTTCACTGGCCCTCGCTCTTTACTCTCTCTCTCTCTCTCGCTCTCGCTCTCTCTCTCTCCCGCGCGCTCTCTTTCTCTCTTTCTCTGTCTCTAGTTGTGGCCTGTCTGGCATCTGTGAGAACCAAACAGAGTGTTTAAAAAGGGTTTTAGTTCGTGTATGCATTTACAAATGAGTCTCTCTCTTCTCTTGGGATTTTTACATTTGTTAATATATCTTTGTAGAGTCTGGCATAGCGGTAAGCTAGTGTTCGATAATATTTTTGATAGGTATGTAAGACAAATATATTTGCTTCTCTCATACAGATAGGTAAGTTTGGATTCTGCTATTAAAATGTTAGTCGGCGTGCTCTTGCCAAAGCCTAGTGCGTGTCTTATAGCTGCGTACTGTATTCTTTGTAAACTTTGTATTTGCAGCTTTTTGCGGCGAAAATATATAAAGCTGGCGTAGTAAATTTTTGAGCGTATATAGCTCTTGTACAGAGTTAGCAGTGTTTCCGGGTCAGATCCCCACCGTGTTCCTCTTAGGAATTTGAGAATATTCATGTTTTTGAGGCACTTATTCTTTAGATCGGTAATATGGGCTTGGAAGCATAGAGTATGGTCTAAAATAACCCCGAGATGTTTTACTGTTCCACGTGATTTAATAGTTATGTCGTCTATTTTAATGTGTACGTTTCCTGGTTCAATTTCCAGCTTATTAAAATGTATAAGAGCGGACTTATTAGGTGCTATCTCTAAGCCGAGCTCTGAAAGGTTTGTTTTGAGTATATTGATAGATTTTTCTATAAGATGCGTGCATGATTTTAAAGATTTTCGTTTTACAATTAGGGCTACATCATCAGTGAATATAGATACAACTGCACTTTTAGGTATGTTTTTGCTTATAGAATTGATATAAATTATAAACAGGAGAGAGCTGAGTGCTCCACCTTGCGGAACTCCTTTAAATACTTTTCTAAAACCGTCTACAATAAAATCGGTGTAAATTTCTCTTTCATGTATTATAAAATTAACAAATTTAATTATGTTTATTGGGCATCCGTTTTCAGCTAGTATTTTTAGGAGTGTTTTACAATCAACATTATCGAAAGCGGGAGTAATATCTAGAAATGTGCCTAGTACGTGCTGTTTTGATCTAAATCCATCTTCAATCGTAAGTACAAGATTTGCAAGGTTGTCGGTGCATGATTGCCCTTTGCGAAATCCTGATTGGATGGGATTAAGTAGATTATTAGATTCCAAATAACATAGTAAACGATTTTTAATAAGAATTTCAAATAATTTGCAGAGACACGATGTTAGTGCAATGGGCCTATAATTTTTTCCGTCAGGTTTTTTAATAAAGTGCATAAATTGCTTTCTCCAATCCTCAGGAAAGTCGCCATTTACAAAAATTTCGTTAAATATATCTAATAAGATCAATTTATAATTTATTCGTAATCTTTTAATTATATCATAATCGATGCCATCGATACCAGGCGATGAGCTAGCATTTCTGGATTAAATTGCGACATTTAATTCACTAAATTGGAAGGGCTTGCTGAGGAATTCATTCATTTGGCATTCGGGTAGCCATTTCGGATTGTCAGGGACCCAGTCGGGTGAGATTTTATTCATAGCTTTTTCTAATTCGTACGCATTTGTGGTGTTCTGTGAAATTGTAGAGTTAGTTGTAATCCACTTATTTTTTAAAATTTTTAGCGTGTTCCAGACGTAAGTTTTATCGGTACAAAAGTTGATTGAAGCAGCAAATTTTGTAAAGCTTTCCTTCTTTTTTTGTTTGAGAGTTTTTCTAACAATAGCAATATACTTTTTATACTGAATATAATCATCGAGCGATTTAGAGAAATTCCATTTTTTAAAAGCGGCTTTTCTTAGGCGGAGAACTCTATCGCAATCGGCGTCCCACCATATAACCGGGTTTCGATATTTATATGTTTTTTTATTTTGTTTTTGTATAGGAGTGTTGGACTTAACTATTTGCGTGATTTGATCTATAAAAATCTTATATTTTTTACTTGCCGTGGAGTTGCAATATTTATTACTGAAAAAAGTTGAGAATTTATCAACGAGCCCTTCCAATACTTTAGTCGAGTCAGTACGTAAGGACTTAATTTTATAAGATTTTTTTGAGTACGAATTTTTACAGGCGGATAGTGAAGCTAGGACAGGGTAATGATCGGATCCATAAGTCTCGTCATATGTAGCCGTATCTATTTTTCCTACAAGATCAACTGTTGAGAAAATTAAATCCATATTACTTTTCATACCGTTAGCGGAGTTAAATCGAGTAAAAGAGAAAGAGTTATGATTAAAAAGCTCCTTATCTTTACTTCTTTGAGGAGTCTTTTACCACTAGGATCTTCGTCTCGACAGTTCCAAGAAGGGTGGTGGGCATTGAAGTCCCCTATAAGAATACAGCTACGATCATTCTTTATATTATTTATTACAACATTCCATTCTTCTTGAAGCAGCTCGTTCCGTGGGGCCGATAGTAGACGATGATTTCAAGTTTCGGGAGTATGTTATGAATTTTTATTCCGCAGATTTCCATTTTTCCGTTGGCATCGTGAAGTTGATCAAGCGAAGAAACTTCTAGCCTTGTAAGCGGTCCTTTCTTAATACTTGATACCCTGATATTTTAAAAGAATCTTTTTCCTCTAACCAGGTTTCTAAACAAACAAAAACATCGATATTTTTGAGAAGTTTTGGCAGTTCTAACGCATTTTTAATAATACTGCGTGCATTCCAATAAAGTATTTTAATATTTTTATTGCTCATAACTTTTATTTATTTATTTATTTTTTCGTATGTTTATTTATGATTTTAATATATTCGTTCTTGTTATTAGTCTATGTCCGAGCACGAGTCTGTAAGTAAATCTTTGTCAGTTGTATCAGTTGTAATAGTTTCCGTATGAGGTTCTGCGTTAAGATTTTTTATTTTGTTTTTGATCCTCGTGAGTTTTGCTTTTATTTTAGGTTCTTGAACAAGCGTATAAACATTGTTTATGATTTCGATTACTTCTACAGATTTTTCTTGTTCTATGATTTTTTCAAGTTCTGATGTGTCATTAGGATTTCTTTTCAGAAGGTTGGAAAACTCACTGAATGTGATAGTTAGCGGATTTGTCTTATCTTCAAAGAGAGGTAGCGCTGGTATCAATGAAATATCTATGAGTTTAATTTTTTCTTCGTCTAAACTAGTTGTTTTTTTCCTTTTGTGCGTTTTGTTATTTTTAGAATTAATTGTTATAATCGGCATTTCATACGACTGCTCGTTTTGTAGTGTTGATTTGTAGTCATTGTCAGTATTTAGAATTTCTTGTGAATTTTGGCTACTTGTTATTGAGAGAGGACGCTTCGCGGTCAATGGACGAGTTACTTGAACTTTATTTTGGCCGAGACTATTGTCTGTTGTCGGTATAGTTGATAAGATTGGAAATTCCTTTTCACATATATTTACCTCTTGTGTACAATCTTCGTTGGTATTGTTTTCATATTGTGTATATGCGTTTGGGCAGGCTCTGGAAATATGTCCAATTTACTTACAAATAAAGCAGGTTGCTGATTCTGTTGAAATATATGTCCAGTATGTGGTTCCATCGTATGTAATCTGTAGCTTTTTTGGGAGGTTTTCTTCTTTTTCGTTAACGTAGAATTGCCGTCTAAAGGAGAGAATATGCGCTCTTCCTGGTTTTGTAGTGCTCGCTCGTATTGCGGTGATTGGGGATGCAATTTTTATTCCTCTGTGTTGTAGAGCATATGGTATTACTGGCGGCACATTGGATATCACAATTCTTTTATTATTATTGATGAGTGGTCTAATTTTTAGTGCATAATTTTTTATTTTGATTATCTTATTTTTAGCCTTAGCCGCTTCTTCATTATTTATTAAGTAAATACAGACTCTGTTACCTGAAATTTTCGAGATATTTCTTATATTATTGATGTTCGTAATCTGTTCCATTCCATCTAAATAATCGTCGATAGTTAATCCCTCCATAGCATCAACTATTATTGCTTGATCTCTTTTTGGAAGCGCGCTACTTCTAATAACACTGGAGTATGTTGCTGTTATATTAGTCGGTGATAGATTTTTATGGGACGTACTAGGAGATGGCTCCATTATGGAGGCCATGATGGCTGCAACACTGCAAGCTCTGCAGAAGTGGTGCAGCCGCGGTTTTCACTAATGTAAATTTCACTCGTGTACTAGTCTCTCACTTAACATTGACACAAATCAAAACACAGCTCGATCGCACCGTAAACACGTCTGCTCGCGGGGACTGTTTGAGCTAAACTCAGAGATATTATTTGAATCAAACAAATATTTATTTAAAGTAAATTAAATTCTTTAAAATTAATTCAATAGTTGTTAGAATGCAATAAATATTTATTTAAATTTATGTTTAAAACAAAAACATGCATATTTAAAACGAATGAATATTTTTCTAATTTGGAGTAAACCATAAATTATAAACAAACAATTAAGTTTATTTGAATAGCAAAAATATATTTCTCGCACTCGGGGCGCAAAATACGATTTTCTGCAGCTGTCTTGAAAGAGCAAAAACTACTTTTCCTCCCTAGGGAGGAAAAATGTTTATGACCGCTTCCCGACCAATCAGAAAGCAGAATGTTACTTTTCCTCCCTTGAGAGGAAAAGTGAATAAATGGAACCGTGTAGTCCGGTAGGATTCTCAGTTTTCCGTGCCTGCGTAATATCTTGCATTTATGATGTTTAGACCGCGGGCTCAACTTTTTTTTGCACTTTGAGTTCGGTATTCAAGATTTATAAATAAAATAAGATTTATATGCTATCTGAAATTTATTATAAAAATTCTTTTATTTATTATAAAAGTTTCTTATGCTAATTCTAGAAAAACAATGTTGCAGATAAGATTATAGGATTAAGAAAACAGAACCCTCTCATCCCCCCTATGTATACTATTATTTAATTTATTTTATAATAGTATAATACTGTATTTATAATTTCTTAATTGTAACTTTTTTTTTTATGTTATTTAACGTCGCTCTATTTATGCTTCCAAATATTGGTGCTAATCAGCGACGGAGGTCTACGATGTGTTTGTAAACAAAGCACATATAAATTATTACAGCGGTGCTTGTGTCAATCGGCCGAGACCGGGATTTGAACTCGGTACATTGTAACTTATGAACCATATTGATTACACTGAAACTTACATTACAATGAAACTTATTGATTGTTTCAAGAATGTTATGACGATCGTTATGGCGAAGTTCCATTACAACATGTTAAGAGTGGTTTCAGTTTATAAGTGCAGATACTGATGTTAATGACAAAGAGCGTTCTTGACGACCAAAAAAGTTTGAAGATACTGAATTGAGAACATTATTAGACGAAAACTCAGATCAAATACAGAAAGAACTCGCTAATAAATTAGGAGTAACTGACAGAGCGGTTAGCAAACGTTTATATGCGATGGGAAGATTCATAAAGAAGAAAAATTTATGCCATACGATTTGACCGAAAGTGCGATTATGAATCGATAAAACATTGCACTGTCTTTGCTTACAAGCCAAAAAAAGAAGAATTTGCTGTGGTGTATGGTTACTGATGGATCTACTACGATAATCCTAATTCAACCACCTATTCAGATCGATGCAGCACGACATCATTGATACGCACTACCGACATGTTCAAAAAGTGCGAGAATTTCTGGATGATTGGATCACCTCAAAACCGCCATCGTTCTTGGAACGATGACCGAAAGATGGAAAAATGTTGTACAAAATGACGGAAAATATGCTGATTAAGCTAACGTGTATCCATTTTCTACCATAGATGTCCTTTTTCCGTTAAACAAGATCGGAAACTACGTTCGCCTCCTAATATATATAGTTTTTCAAATATTTATTTAGTTCACTGTAATTTTTACATATATTTAGTTCCGTTTAGTAAAATTCAAGAAATCTTTATTACATTTCACTAATTTATTTTTGTAATGTAAAAAATATATTTTTGCCATTCAAATAAATATAATTGTTTTTTTCCAGCTGTAACACTTTGTTATTTGGACGTGTATAAGTCATGTAGAATTTCGACAGCTTTCAAGAGCAATACCGATAAACTAAAACGACTTCTCCAAGTCCATAGTTCGATATGCTCACAAGCAAGTAAAAGAAGTGTATTTAACAGCAGTCTAGAAAAACTCTGAAAAATCGTCCCGTAGCTCGGAGGATTGTCTTACTTATAACTCTCAGTGTTCAAACTTCATTCGGGATAGAAAACTAAGCAATAAAAGGCCAGTCCTTATCCGTAGTATTAGAACTTATATCGGCATTTCCTGATCTACTTCAGTAAAACACAACTGAATACCAATTTTCAAGCATATAAGACTTGAAATTTACATTCCAAACGTAAGTGGCGCGAACATACCGTCCACCTCGAACGAATAATTTCGTACGATACGCAAAAATAAACGACAAACGTTATAATTCAGGAACATAGGTTAGTTTTACTGTAATGTTAATAGATTAGCTGATGTATTGTCATGAACTGAAAGAAAATTTAATTTGTTAACTTGTCGCTTGTATTCAAAAGTAGCAGTACGCAAAATGACTACTCTTATCAACTGATCATTACCAGGATGTCAGGCTGTAATGAATCCTAATGGGCATTTTGATGGAGGAAGCAAGTTATCTTTGAATAGAACCAAATCACCAATTTGAAAGTTATAATTGGGCTTAAGCCACTTGGTTCTCTGTTGTAACTGGTCAAGATATTCCTTTTACCATCTCTGAAAAAATGATTTCTCTTCAGCTGCGTCAACCTTCATTTGGATCATAGAGTTTGAGATACATCAATTTCAACAAACGACTCAGGAAATGTTACAAGTGAACCACTACTGAGAAAATGACCTGAAGTGATCGCACTCACATCTGCAGGATCTGAATTAGTGCGTTGAGTGCTCTAAACGTATCAATATCAGCGAAAAGAATTGAAAAGAACTCGAATAACAATTTTGATTTGCTTATAAAATTGTAGAAATGTTTTTGAATGAATTCACGTAAGCTACCCACATGCCACAAAAATTAAGGGCTCTGGGAGGAATGCAATGCCATTCCACTTGATCTTTGGTCAGAGTAGACACAATTATTTGTCCTGAAGCAAAAGCTTTTGTAAAGGGGCGCTACATTTCAACTTCACTGCCTAGAAAAGTGCTGCTATTATCACTGTAAATTACTTTGCAAAGACCTCCACAAGCAGTAAAGCTCCGAAACGTCGCTAACTATTCTTGTGTGGTAAGAACAGATACTAATTCCAAATGAACTGCTTTCACTACCAGACGTATAAAAGCTGTCAAATACCCTTTAAAGGACTTTTGTCTTCTTCTAGAAGACGACTTAATCGAAAAAGAGCTTGCCAAATCAACTCCAGTAGTTTGAAAAGGATGAGCAAGTCTTGTTCTAATTGCAGCGAGTAATTCCATCAACTGCTCCTGAATGATACTATTTGGTCGAGCACATCTGACACACTGATGAACTATTTGACAAATAATATTTCAATAATAGATTATCCGGAAACGATTACTTTACGAACTCCGTCGAACGAATAATTTCATACAATGCGCAAAATTAAATGAGGACCGTCAGTTTATCACTAGTATTGGGAAATAACAAGACCTCATGTGTCGACAAGCTCAGATATTTCTGACAAAAGAGAACGTATTGTAGTTTCTGGAGGTGCTAAAGACAATTGAACTTGAAAATGAAAAGCATAATAACAGGACTCCATCGTAAACCAAGAGCCAAAATAGTTTCCTTCTCATTTAATCACTGAACCAGTATGTGGAGATTGAACTCGTCGTATTTGTGGCAAAAGCACGGCACATCAACAGACGTGCTCATAATGCAATCCATCATGTTTGGTTGAGCTAAGTGCAACCCTTGGATGTGGATCAAATGTGCAGAAACAATTTAATTTCTTGGTAGCAAATTGGAGACACACTTCATTACTTAGGCTGTAAAATTATAAAAAAATTCTGGATTTATTAAAAATTTCAAGGTAAGCTGTACTTTAGCACAAACGAATACATTAGACATGCCGTTCAAAACAGATGCGGTAATGTTTATTGGTTTAAAGTTTAAAGATAGTAATTCAGGCATATTTTCAGCTATGAAAGATTTTTTGGCGCACAAATCTAATGAGACGCGAGCCGTACTACGGGCACCTTCGAAGGATTCAAGAATAACTACTGCAGTAGCTAACCACAGTTGATAAATCTTTCTACCTGAAGCCATAAAATGAATGGAAGTAGAGGCGCCAGCTAGCATTTCTCAAAGACTAACAGTTGTCTTACTAACGAATTCCTTAGAACAAAGCTTCGTATGTTTGTCACCGCAAACATAGCAGTTAGCGTTTGAGCGACAGCTTTCAATTCTATGCTTAGAGCTTAGGCAATTGAAACAGAGCTTCGATTGTACTGCATGTTCTTTTTTCTTAACTGGTACAATATCTGCGAACTGCTTACAATAGTTCATAAAATGTAGTCCTTGACAAAAAGAATAAGATGTAGCATTAATTGTTTTGGAATTTAAAGTGGTGACATGTGTCAACGTGTTTTTACTAAGTCAACTAGATTTTTTGTTAGCTCTGGTAATATTTTGAATGCGAATTTTCTTCCTGTAGCTATCTTCAGATCTGACAAAATTATCTAAATTTTCGACGATATCTAGGCTTTGAATCATAGCTACTTAGAATTTTTTAAAATCTACAAATTTTGGAAATTCATGATCGCCATCTTTTTTAACTAAGCGTATCCACTCTAATCTTATCGCTGATGGCAATTTACGTTCAATTAATTGTATAAATATCATGTGCCAATCTTCAACTGGCAGTATCAGAGAGATGAACATATTTTTGCTCTCGAAGGCAATATGCAAGAATTTACTTAAATGCTCTCCAATTTGCTTAGAAGCTGCTGGAAGGCGCACAACAGTGTTAAAATGGATAAATAATCTTAATGGAGGATTACCATAACGGCTATACGAATATATAACGAATATATCGGATACTTGTAATGCGATCATTTAGCCATGCCTTGGTTCACAAGTATTCAGATAGTCTGTTATTATATAAATCTAATTGGAAATAACTACGTTCCTTAAGTGAGTCCGAGAATGAACTGAGTTGATAGTCTCGCTGTCGAAAGTTATTTCAATAAGCGTCTGACATAGTGCTTCACGACCGATAATTTTCAACGGTCACAGCTGCGGCAGCTTTCTGGTTAGACGTACTGAATTTGAAAAATTTAAGCACCGTTTTTCTTTTACTAACAATTTTCGGTACTCTTTTCAGCTACAATGTTATTAGTATATGTTCCGTAAAATTCAGCCATATACTGTGCGTGTTGAATTAAACACAGGAAAGAAATTGAAAAACCGAAAGCCAAGTCAAACACGCATAGATTAAAGCTAAATGTATTAGTTATATTTGTGCTTTAAATAAATAGAATTTGAATAAATAATTGTTGAATTCATATCAATAAAATTTTACTTTTACGAAAGTGACTCTTTTTCATTTAAGTTTTTTTCAGTGTTTAGTATAATGTATGTTATCAGATAAAATCAAGTTTACATAAAATTGTAGTCATATTTTTCAGTTTTTCACAGAATATAAAGCAAATTATAAGACTATGACTGTCACCTACATGAATCTGCGTTCACAGAAATACATAACAACGAATTAAATATAAATTTTTTTTTTAATTTTTTGAAGAAATTCATTTTGCAAAATTTTAGCTTCATATTCTATTACACTAACAAAAAATTCGAATGTTGAAGTACGTTGTCCGAAAGACACTCATAGTCAATATAAACGAAGAATATATATATATATATATATATATATATATATATATATATATAAATCTATTTAACAATATATCTATTTGCACTTTTCGTAACAAGTCTGGAATACTTCTCGTGGGACCTCTCCGAGTACCCTCGTCACAGATTCTTGAGCCTCTTCAAGGGAGTCAAAATGTCGACCTTTGATGAATTTTTTCAATTGGGGGAATAGAAAAAAGTCGCAGGTGCGGTGAAGGAGGCGGTTGCGGTAATATTGTCATGCCTTTAGATGCCAAAAACTTAGAGACACTGATCGTACTGTAACAGGGAGCATTGTCGTGATGCAGAAGACAAGTCCAGATCTCTGGATGCACTTTGAGCATCCTTTTTTGTAATTTTTCGAGCACATTGCAGTAGAATATTTGATTTACGGTTTGTCCAGGTGGTACAAACTCTTTCTGAACCACTCCTCTGCCATCGAAGAAACATATATATATATATATATATATATATATATATATATTATACTATACTATACCATACCATACCATACCATACCATACCATACCATACCATACCATACCATACCATACCATATCAAACCATACCATACGATACCATACTATACTATACTATACTATACTATTAATAAATATTTTTTTATTGGTCTTACAGTCCAATCAATTCAATCTAAAAATAAAATAAAAATATAAATAAAAATAAAAAATAAAAAAAGAAAAAAAAAATTAAAATAAAATAAAAATAAAAAATAAAAATTAAAGTAAAAATTAAATTAAAATTATAATGACAGTCAGACTGTCCTTGTTTACATTTACCCTCGTAAACTAATCTGAAAATAAAATATTAGCTGAAAAAATTCTTTGTTAGTAAAGTGCAGTCTGACTGTCCCCAACACCCTTACCTAATTGAAGACTTGTCCAACGTTTCGAGCTTGCTACAGCTCCTCATCAGGGATTAATCTAAACCTTATATTCTAATCTATATATACCCATCCCCATCACCAAATTTAGTAAATTAAATATAAATTCCCCCTCTACACAAACTGTCCAAAACCAATCAATTTAATAAGGAATGATAAACACTGTCCAATCTATCAGACTCTAACATTAAATTCACATTATTTCGATTCCTGGAAATGTGAATACTTTCAAGACTCTCCCGTTTATACTTATTATTAATACCATGTTCCAAAATATCCACATTCACAAAATCAAAAGAATGTAAAAACTTTAAACAATGCTCTTTTAAACCAGAAGTAATATGTGAGCTACGTAAACTATATTTATGCTCATAAATTCTCTTTTTTAAATATCTACCTGTTTGTCCAATATAGTATTTATCACAATCCATGCCATTAACCTTGTAAACAACTCCTGATTTTAAGCATAAATCATCCTTATCTTTGCAATTATTAAATAATCTACTGAAATTATTGCTATTTTTAAAGAAAATTTGAATGTTATATTTCCGAAAATTTCTTTTTATTCTTTCAGACAATCCTCGAACATATGGTAAGACAATAATTTTGCCTCCGTTAACATCAATTCCTGGACTATATCTATTTTCGGTATTATAAATGTCAAACAATCTCTCAGCGATTATTCTATTAATAAATTGAATTGGATAGCCATTATTAATGAAAGTCTCTCTTACTATCTGTAAATTATTTTGTCTAAAATCTTTATGTGACAATTTAATTGCTCTATCAATGACACCTTTCAATGCTCCAATTTTGTTTCCGAATTGGTGGTGTGAATTAAAATCTAAAAACCTACCTGACCAAGTAGGCTTTCTGTACCAATTAAGTTTTACCTTATTATTACTACATCTAATTACATTAATGTCCAGAAAACTTAACTGACTATTAACTTCAACTTCCCTTTCAAATTTAATTCTGTCATGTACAGAATTGAAAACATCCACCATTTCATCCACAAAAACTTCTGGAACAATTGTAACGATATCATCAACATATCTCTTAAATATCATTGGTTCAAAAAGCAATTTTGACAAGGCTATACTTTCCAACTTTTCCATAACTAAATTAGCTATAACCGGTGACAAAGGCGACCCCATTGGACATTCGTATTTTTGTTCATAAAATTTATTATCAAATGAAAAAAATGTGTTATTAAAAACCAAATTAATTGCGTTAATAAATTCATTCATTGTCAATTTTGTATGCAAATTAATTTCATGCTACTTTTCCTGCACAATATCATTTAATAACTCTAAAGGTACATTTACAAACAAAGATACTACATCCAATGAAGTCATCTTGTAGTTTTGCAGAATAACAATATCTTTCATTTC
The DNA here is from genome assembly GCA_018907035.1 of Sycobia sp. Sy_11. NCBI lineage: Eukaryota > Metazoa > Arthropoda > Insecta > Hymenoptera > Epichrysomallidae > Sycobia > Sycobia sp. Sy_11. The sequence continues at coordinate 411,512 of JACCIC010000083.1, read as the reverse complement.
ATTGTAAAAACACCAACTATCCTTAATGTAAGAACTAGTTCTTCCAAATATCTTAACCAATATATTAGACAAAAATCTAGCAATATTATAAGTTAGGAAACCTATGGAAGATATTATTATTCTAAATGTCAGATTTTCTTTATGAATCTTGGGAAGCCCATAACATTTTGCTACAGTTCCATTTTCACATTTTAAATACTTATATGTAGTATCATTTATATATTCATTTCTTTTCCAATTATTTAATAACTCTTTCAAATGATTTTGTAGCTTAATGATATGTGGATTACCAATCTTCAAATAAGTACTATCATCATTTAATATATTATTTATACAATTTATGTAATCAATTTTATTGGAAGCTACAGTTACATTACCTTTGTCGGCCTTTTGGAAGTTTATATTAGGGTTATTTTTCAAAAAATTCTTCGCGGTAATTAAATCATGTATAAAATTACTATTTAAAAAATTATCAAATTTATTTTCTCTTTTAAAATTACTAATGAAATTAACTAAAGTTGCCCTACATTCCTTTTTTACTTCATCATTTAAACCAAAAAGATTACTTTCAACCTCAGCGATGATTTCTTTGATCGGCAGATTATTTTTACAATATAATATTCCATGTTTGGCACCTTTAGACATGATGTTTATTACTTCATTTGATATCTGCTTGTCAGTTAGATTCCTAAACCAATTTTTATTGTTTGCATTGTTAATATGATAGCTTTAAAATTGTTTTTTATTTCTTAAACATTCAAATTTCCTTTTTAATGTTTGTCTATTAATATATTTTGTCTTAATAAAATGTTTGCTTTCACCAAGAAAAAATTCATGTAATTCATTTCTTTCTATATTTTGATATAAATAATGTTTAATCTTTAATAAATATCTATTTAAGGAATGAATCTGAATATGTAAATCTCTAATTTCTAAATTAAGTAATTTATTTTTGAAAAAGAAAATATTCTTCTTTAGATCATAACAAACATTATTACTATAAACCTGCAAAAAATATTCATCATGAAATCTATGATTAAATTGGATGTAGTATCTTTGTTTACAAATGTACCTTTAGAGTTGTTAAATGATATTATACAGGAAAAGTGGAATGAAATTAATTTGCATACAAAATTAACAATGAATGAATTTATTAAAGCAATTAATTTGGTTTTTAATAACACAATTTTTTCATTTGATAATAAATTTTATGAACAAAAATACGGATGTCCAATGGGGTCGCCTTTGGCACCGGTTATAGCTAATTTAGTTATGGAAAAGTTGGAAAGTATAGCCTTGTCAAAATTGCTTTTTGAACCAATGATATTTAAGAGATATGTTGATGATATCTTTACAATTGTTCCAGAAGTTTTTGTGGATGAAATGGTGGATGTTTTCAATTCTGTACATGACAGAATGAAATTTGAAAGGGAAGTTGAAGTTAATAGTCAGTTAAGTTTTCTGGACATTAATGTAATTAGATGTAGTAATAATAAGGTAAAACTTAATTGGTACAGAAAGCCTACTTGGTCAGGTAGGTTTTTAGATTTTAATTCACACCACCAATTCGGAAACAAAATTGGAGCATTGAAAGGTGTCATTGATAGAGCAATTAAATTGTCACATAAAGATTTTAGACAAAATAATTTACAGATAGTAAGAGAGACTTTCATTAATAATGGCTATCCAATTCAATTTATTAATAGAATAATCGCTGAGAGATTGTTTGACATTTATAATACCGAAAATAGATATAGTCCAGGAATTGATGTTAACGGAGGCAAAATTATTGTCTTACCATATGTTCGAGGATTGTCTGAAAGAATAAAAAGAAATTTTCGGAAATATAACATTCAAATTTTCTTTAAAAATAGCAATAATTTCAGTAGATTATTTAATAATTGCAAAGATAAGGATGATTTATGCTTAAAATCAGGAGTTGTTTACAAGGTTAATTGCATGGATTGTGATAAATACTATATTGGACAAACAGGTAGATATTTAAAAAAGAGAATTTATGAGCATAAATATAGATTACGTAGCTCACATATTACTTCTGGTTTAAAAGAGCATTGTTTAAAGTTTTTACATTCTTTTGATTTTGTGAATGTGGATATTTTGGAACATGGTATTAATAATAAGTATAAACGGGAGAGTCTTGAAAGTATTCACATTTCCAGGAATTGAAATAATGTGAATTTAATGTTAGAGTCTGGTAGATTGGTCAGTGTTTATCATTCCTTATTAAATTGATTGGTTTTGGACAATTTGTGTAGAGGGGGAATTTATATTTAATTTACTAAATTTGGTGGTGGGGATGGGTATATATAGATTAGAATATAAGGTTTAGATTAGTCCCTGATGAGGAGCCGTAGCGAGCTCGAAACGTTGGACAAGTCTTCAATTAGGTAAGGGTGTTGGGGACAGTCAGACTGCACTTTACTAACAAAGAATTTTTTCAGCTAATATTTTATTTTCAGATTAGTTTACGGGGGTAAATGTAAATAAGGACAGTCTGACTGTCATTATAATTTTAATTTAATTTTTACTTTAATTTTTATTTTTAATTTATATTTTATTTTAATTTTTTTTTTCTTTTTTTATTTTTTATTTTTATTTTTTATTTTTATTTTTATTTTATTTTGAGATTGAACTGATTGGATTATAAGACCAATAAAAAAATATTTATTAATTTGTATATGGGCAGTCGACAAAAGTACAATTCAATTGTTATACTATACTATACTATACTATACTATGCTATACTATACTATACGATACCATACTATACGATACTATACCATACCATACCATACCATACCATACCATACCATACCATACCATACGATACCATACAATACCATACCATATCATACCATACCATACGATACTATACTATACTATACTATACTATATTATATTATATATTATATTATCTAATTCGGCTGTCTATATTAGGGATTGTTTTGCTCCGCCACAAAAGTCCCGTTTCGCGATAATTTTTTTCGACGAAACGATAATTATTTATAAGCTCCTCTAAGCGCTCATTTTCGGTCGTTCCCTCCCCCGTGAAATCTTCTAATTTTACGTTTGTCAAATCCGAGAGCTTGGTTTGAGCGTTTTCAATTTCGACGCCTTTGTTGCTATGCACCGCCCAACCAAGCCAAGAATGCGATAAAGCAAAGGTACCATTTATTTCGCGGGTCTCGCACGTAATAATACGCTCCAATTATCTTGGCCTAGCAGGATTTTTGACTTAGAATTTCGATACGCGTTTACTTGAACGGCTTCTGTAAGTCTAAATTTTTTTATGGTAATCACGTTTTTGATTAGCTGTGCCACGAAACTCCCCCATATTTCGATGCTAACTTTTTCGGAGTTCGAGCATATATCTTCTACGCGGGATATACTTTTAAGCCTGATTTCTACGGGGCACCTGTCAGCCCGATTTCTCTTGTTAAATTTAAATCTATCAATGTGACGGTAGAGCCTTCGTCGAGAAGGGCTTACGTATACGCACAAGCTGCCGGCCCCATGATCTGTACCGGTATTATTTTTAACATCATGGAACCCTCAACTAGTCAATCTCGTGTCCCTGTCTTTTTCCCCTTGCCTCTTGCTTACCCTTTTCCGGAGCTTTTCCCCGGCACAGAAATATTATAGTGCAAAAGCCGGTAATACCCCTTTTGACAAGACGGACAGCGCGCGGCGCGGCAGCCACTGCTCGTGTGATCTTCGCGGAAGCAACAGAAGCACAAGCTATGCTGTTTAACAAAAGACCACATCTGATCGACCGACTGCCTTTTATACTTCATACATTTGTTTATTTAATGTTGCCGTTCATCGCAGTATACACAGACGCGCGCTTCGCAATAGCGTTTTTCCGCACTTGTAACGTAAACTGCTGCCAGTTTTATATTAGTTCGTCGCCGCTTCGCGTCGCGTTGCAAATTTCGTTGCGAAGTTGACGGCGCGGAATCCCATTGAAAAATATCAACTGTCATAGCAAATTCCGTTTCTTCCTGCAAAAAGTTCGCCAATTTTTTCATTTCGATTCTATCGTCCCCAATATTCACCGAGTATCTACTAAAGGAGTATTTCAATGAAAAGGGCAACTTTTTAGTGATGCCTTTTATAAGATGGGGGCTATGCAAATATCCAATTAAATTTAAAGATTTAAAGGCACTTAGAGCGTTTTTTACTTTTGTCGCGAAATCAATGAGTAACGTATAATCTGACTCTAGGTCCAGTAAATTATAAATGTCTTTTATTACTTTCCTCGCTATCGCATTTTTGTTGTCGTAATGCAACTCTAGTGTGCGCATAAATTTCTCCGCGTCTCTTGTAGTCGCTAATAACGTGCGGACGGTCTCGCGCGCATCTCCCTTGAGCGCTTGAAAAATATTTTCTTGGTCGGTATATTCCCCTAGTTCGGCCGAAGATGCGTAGGCTTCTTTAAAGAGGTGCCAGTCCATAGGATCACCAGAAAATTCCGGCAATTTTCTTGCAAAACGCAGTCGGTTGCCTGATGTGGAGTCGTTGCCACACGTAGAATCCGCGCGCACGGCCGATAATGATTTCTTGAGTATCGCCGCTAAGCGTAACGTCGGATCCACAATTACATCTACGTTACACTCACGACTTATAGACGCTACAATGCCGCGGGGCTGCTGTTCTCGCCTCCATATCGTCGCGTTGAAAGCTGGCATCTTGGCAACCGTTGGCTCCGTGACAGCTGCCGTTGCTGGTCAAGCGCCCGACGCAGAGGTGCCTGCTGGGATCAGGCCTCAAGGAGTGCGGGAGCTTACATCGATTACCGCCGATTCACACATGCCTTTGCCCAATTGTCTGCTCCTGTCATGACCCTTAGTCATTTTAGGCGATTTTGGTTTGACGACTGCGCTCGGGTTTACCCTTTTTTGGCGAGCTCTCCAGGACTCACACCGGTCCTCTTGGTCATGCCTGCGACGCCCGAACGTGTCCATCTCGGCTTAATTGGAACGTCCCCTCTTGGTTGCTCACCATGTTCCATTTCACCGTGGCGAATTGGGAATTCTGGCTATGGCTCATCCATTTCCTCTTATTCAATTAACGATTGATTTCTCGGGCCCGCCGCTCCAAAACATGTCGATTATTTCGTCGCTTAGTTTGATATTCCTCACCCGGGGCACTAATGGTACGGGTGAATAGGAGAAGGAAGGGCGGAGAATCAATCGTAAAAAACGCCTTGATATTTTTTTCCCTTTTTTGTTTTTATTTAATGAATTTCAGAAATATAGTTTGAATTAACAAAATTTTTACAAAATTAACCAAATTTAACAAAGCAATATGCTTCGATTAGCAAGGGTCACTGGTTTAACAAAAGAACTCGCTCTATTAATAAATGACTAAAGACCAAAGACTCAAAGAATGGTGAGCGCGGCCTCGCGCCGCTTTTATACGCCCAAAGCGAAGCTTCGCACGGGCTCTCCACACTTAACCAGATACCCGCGTGGAAGAAGCCTATTACAGCACTGACAAACCGTGCGCGCGCTCGTTGCCGCGTCGACGTTTCCGTTTGAAATCCCTACTTCACACAAAGGTGCTGCGCGGCTAACTCTGGTAGCAGGGAGAGCAGCATCGTATTGTCCAGCATATTTTCGGAGCTCCCACGTCTTCGACCCAATCACGCGGTTAACTATCGGCATTTTTCCCACGTGATCGATGTTCTAAGAGACTTTTTCATTCTTAGGCTCCCCTCCACCGTCCGGTTTTACATTTTCAGGCGGCCTGCATACATACATCCTCAATACATGCGGAGACGTACGGTCAAAGAGGCAGGGGCAACACCGCTCTTACGAAGGTTCTTTCTCCTCTCTCTCGTACGTTCTCCCACCTTCCACCGTCACGAACGCAGACGGCAAGTCGAAAACGCTCGCGGTACCTACGGAGATACGGGAGTGTAGTTTGTTCATTTGAGGCTCTCGCTTGCTCTCCCCCACACGCCCTCCTCCCTAGGGCTCTCATCACTCAGCATTACATACGCAGACGGCACATCTTCAACGTATGAAGATTCGCCGGGAAGAGAGGAAGAGGAAGTGACAGAAAGAGAGAGTGCCCTGACAAGGCTATGCAATGCGCGCTATTATACTCTATAAGCCTCTCTTAAGGCTCTAGGTGAGTATTTCACACATGATTCACATCGCTACTAACATAAATCAAAATTTTTATTGTTCAACATCTTTTTTTGGGTGATCAATTGTTGCAGGTGGATAGATCATTGGCTATTCAGTGCTTATTGTAAATTAAACAGTTTGGCTTGATATTTAAAGCCCTGATGATCGAATTCTACCTGTTTCTTAAGATAGACGACAGGACGCTTACTTGCTCGTCATATTGAAAGCATCGTACAAGAAACTAAAGCAACTACAAAGACAACTTCGACGCCGACTATTAAATTCAACAATAGCTGAAAAATTTTTCTGTGTATTAAACTGTGTTTTTTGTGATTTTTAATTTGTCATCATTCCGAGTGCCTTTAAAAATTATATTATTTTAATTAATATTTGTTTTGGCAATAAGGACTATGTTAAAATTTTCGAGTTGATCATACTGCCATCTGTAGTTAACATAATACAATATGATTCGTAAGAAACGAATCAAATCAGCTGATACGGCTTCCCACAGTAGAGAGTTAGAGACAATCGGCAATGACTCATACAGTTCAAACGAAGGTAATATTTGTAGAAATCAACAAACCACCGACTACAACTTATTCGATGCTCCCCCTATCAATGCGCCGGCACATTCCAGCATGTTTGTGTCTGATTTTTGGGCCAAACACGAAATGAAAGTCATCGCTCAGCCAATGTATTTTCCATATTTGGCTCCCTGTGACTTTTTCCTCTTTCCGAAATTCAAAAATCAGCATCGGGATTCAAAAATCCGCTTCACTTTATTCAATTTATATCATTGAAATAGCTTATTGGAGAATGAATTATGAAACAAAGGAAGAAACACTTAATAATGTAAACAACTGAAAGTATGTCATATTTCAAAGTATTCAAGAAACCGTCAAGGAACAAGCAGAAACGAACGCAGATTTACCGTACATTAATGATGAGATAGGCGAATTTCTTGACCAGTACTTTGATTCCAACAGTACGGCAATTGAAAAACTACATTCCATTACACAAAGAGATACCTTTGAGGAATCAAATATTAACCAGAATGTCATCAACTCAAAGAATTCTGGTCCAGAAGTTAGAAGCATCACGTGCACTCAGACTTTGGGAATAAAAGATTTGATACTTGACTGGAGACTCGTTGCCAGGCACATACACTATAATGCATGGAATAAAAACAAGCGAAGATGAAGCCATAAATATTAAACGGTATAATTTCCTCCATGTATTATAAAATAACATAACAGACAGGTCAACAACGTAATAGTCAACAACGAAATTTCCCTTGGAATAGTCTTTTATGAATCATTCTCAAACAGACAGATTCGAAAGGATACCTGATATGGTGCATGGTATTTTATTTTAAGGCACTAAATCATACCACTATCAGCGATGCCAACCCATTACCTCATTTAACGGAAATATGCGACCAAGTAGGTGGTACAAAGTATTATAGAGTTCAAAAGATACCTACAAAATCGCATTCAGTATGTGGTTATATAATTATTACAGCAATTACAAAAGGATGCTCCATTCCAGTGGTCGGATAAGATGGAAAATTTTCGACTCTAAGTTACCTACTGGATAATACACCTTTATTACAGTTCCACAATTTAAGGCAACCGTTCAATATGAACTCTTTCAGTAGAACTCTTTTATGATGGACAATATTCATGTTGTATGCCTGGAGTGCTGTTGCAGATCTCGCTGGGCGGCCTGTTTGGACCTTCAAAATGTGCAACCACTTGAGGCTGCTGTGGTTTATCACCTCCGTAAATTTCTCGCCGAGTAAATGTCTACAGAATTTTTTCACTACCCACAGGACGGCTAGGCACTCCTTCTCGGTCACGGTGTAATTCGATTCTGCCGTTGTTAATGTTCTACTAGCGTAGGCGATTGGATGTTCCTCCCCTTGATGCTCTAGGCTGAGCACAGCTCCTAAGACATAAATGCTCGCATCCGTTTGCAAAACATATGGCTTATGTTGGATGGGGCATGCAAGTACTGGCGCTTACGTCAGCAGGATCTAGAGCTTGTAGAAAGCTTTCTGATGCGCTTATCCCCAGTACCATTTGACACTCTCCTTAAGTTATTTGGTGAGAGACAGCTTGATTTTCGCCAGATCTTGAATGAATCTAACATACCACCTCGATGGTGCGTGAGCGCTGTCCTCGTCGCCATTCAGTCTTCTCTCTCTCTCTCCCTCTCTCTCTCTCTCTCTCTCTCTCTCTCTTTCGCTTGTATGGCCACTCGGCGTTCTTGCTGTGCGGGACGCAAGCATGTCTCACAGATGGGTCGCTGGAGGTTGGGAGGCTAGAACGGGAGACGTCTAGCCTTGATGATCGAGAATGTTCCCAATCTTCTCAATGTTCTGGGCTGATGTCGGGATGTCTTACAATGTTTGCTCGACAGCTGACATCAAAACGCACTGGACGCGGCCCACGCAACGCGAACAAAAAAATTTCGTTTTTATTTTTTGGAACTAAACCGAACTTTGTTTTTTTTTATGCTGACCATGCAATAGCAATAGTCCTAATTTAATCAGCCTAAGTATCTAAAACAATACATATAGCAATGGTTTTATTAATAATAAAAAAAATATAGCAATAATTATGATCACCATATGGTTAACTTTCAATTAATATGAGAACAAACATAAACTCTGTCAAAATTTGATCAGCCATTGCAGGGGCAGTGTGGCCATAACGAAATGATATAGAAAAATTACATTTACAACCAAAGTACGCTTTACAACATTGATGCTTACATGATAATTTTCTACGCCTTGCTCTTCGATAAACATAAGTACTATTTAACTTAAACTTTCTTTCTTACGTTAAATTCCTCCCTTTTTTTAAAAATAGTATAATAATTTTTATCAGAGATTTAAATACCATATTAGTACCATAATAAGAGTAGCGTTAATTTAACACTAATGAACTAACAATAATAATAACGAGTTTACCACCCGCCACTTGAATCAGCTTATGAACTATGTATAACAAATAATAATTATTCAAATTATCATTTTATCGAATGGTTCAAATGGTACGCAAATCACTCAAATTACAAAATCAAATCATTCCCATTACAAATCAACTCACTCAAATAAAGATAAGCTCATTCAAATTAAAACTCAAATTGTCAAGTACAAACTTAAATTATTGTTTTCAAAATCTCCAACTATAAGTAGATATAAGACTACTCTCAACTTAATAAGTTTTTTTTCTTTTTTTTGTACCGCATTTTCCAGGCACCTTATTTTCTTACACTCTAGGCTATTTCACACATACAATCTTACATACTAAAATTTCTAATACAATCTCACACGCTATTATAACTTCTATATATTAAATACTAAAGTTTTTCTAATGCGATTTTACATACAATAAAAAATTTACATACAGTCTTACATACCACATTTACATGAGATTTTTAATAGTAACTTGAATGACTTCTTAACTAACACTTTATGACATTACTTACAGGTAATGACATATCGTATGCCATTCTCTTGTTTCTCCATCACCTTCGTTGATCACTAACTGGACGACTGGTTAATAATTATACTGGATCACTGTTGTTGTTCATAAAATTTGTTTCATCTCTTCCTTAGCGATGTATACTCAATCTCTGACGTCTAATGATTCATCCCTCTCAGTCTTCTTATTATTATTTGCTTTAATTTCAAACTTATTGACAGTGGTTTTTTTTCTTCTTTTTTTTTCTTCAGATTCATTATTTGGAACAGTAGTATTTATATTATTTTGATGCTGCTTTAATTGAGTAACTTCACTTATCCTCTTTTTCCAATTATTTACACTTGCTTCATTAGTGTTTTTCTTTTTTTTTATCTACATTTGGCGTATATTTTTTTCCTTTATTCATCACAATTGTTTTAGATTCACTATTCATTATTATCACTATTCATATGTTTTTCCTTTATTATTTATTATTCATATTTTTACCTTTACTTCACTCTCTTATTTATTATTCTAACTATACTTCACATTGTCTTTTCCATTCGCTAATTTATCTTTATTTGACACTATTCATATGATTGTTCTTTATTATTGATATTTATCTTTACTTCAATCTCTTATTTATTATGTTATCTTTAGATTCACTTTATCTTTTTCATTCATTATTTTTTTATCCTTATTTTATTATCATTCGTTATTAACATTATTCTCTCTATTTTATCATTATTCATTTTCAACCTTTATAATATATCATTTACCTTTACTTTCACTTTCATATTTATTATATCAATGTTTTTTTTTCTTTTTACGTGAGTGCGTCTCGGCACTCAGTCAGTGTGGTAGCATAGGTTAGGACCTTCGCCGTCCCATCAGCAAACGGCCATGCGTGACCCGTGGAGCGGGGAGATAAGAGGAACGGGCAGTCTCGAACACAAGGCGTGACAGCGCGCGCGAGCGCCTCAAGGTTTTTTTCTTCTCTTTTTCTCTCTGGACAAGTCGGCGCGGCGCATTGTGACTCTTGTCACAATATATATATATATATATATATATATATATATATATATATATACATGAATATATATTTATATATATGCGCATAAATGCAGGTATCCTTACCTTACGATGAAGCATACGTGCGTGCGTTCACCGCTACGCACACGCTGGACTCACCGGCTACTGAAACAAGGAATGAGGAAACGGACAGGGGAACACGCTGTTCGATCAGTAACCGAGTATTCAATTATAATTAACATAGCAATTATTTGCACACAGATACGCATGTATTACAATGGCGTGCTATGACTCCTATTCCAATCACTCCTGTCAGATTCGGCGACACGAGAAAAAACGGCACGAATATACTTTATACGAATATACTTTTACGAATACATATGAGGCTAAAACGGGAGTCATCTAGCCTTGTCGATGCTCGTAGCCGCGAGGGTGCCTGCTAAGCCGCTTAATGTCCGGAGCTGGATCTTGTAGATGAGAGAGTCGTCGAAGGTTGCGAAGATAGCTACTCAAAGGCTGATAGCGTCTAACCTGTTCGACTGCTAGGGCGAGAAGCTTCTGATCTGTCTGAAGGCCAAGAGTAGAAGAAGGAACGCGCTCATTCCTTTTCAATTTTTCATCTTACTCCTTTCGCAGTGCGCGCACTCTCGCGGTTCGCGAATCCGATATTCTCGATCTACCGCGAACACTCGCCGTTTTGTATGAATATGTAATGCGCGACCGCCAAATCGGTGGTTACAAACTTCCCTTTCAAAACCGACGTGGGGAAGCGGTGGTTGTGTTTCCTTTCGGTGTCGTGTACTTATGGTGCGCAGAAGTTACGACAGTAACTGTATCGCGTATCCGGGAAACGCGTATCAGTAACGCATATCCGGCAAAAATGCGGAAAATAAATTACCTACGAGGAATGGTTTTTACTGTTAATGAAAAGTAATTGTTAATTAATACCCGCTGCTGTTTTACATGAGTCGTAGATTTTTTCCGCTGGTTCTATAATTTTGTATCCTAGTTCTCTTAATGAATAAATCTATCTGTGCTAACGCTAAAGGTATTATTTATGACGAACCTACTTTTTACTATTTATTAATCTGATTATTAATTATTAATGTAACTAATTATTAATCTACTGAAACTATGCTTACAACTTAATTAAACTATTCTTATTCTATTCTACCTATCCCATGTTGGAATATTGCTGACCTAAATCTAATACATCTAATATATCGTCTTCTTCTTGTACTCTCGCTGGCTCGGATGCTTGCACTTCTGACCTTTCTACGTATGTGCTGATCATAATCAGAGGGGGTATTTTCAAGTGAAGGTGGCCTCTCAATATCAATATTCTACACTTTCCACAGACCAGTCTCATTTTACTGAAGCAACACAAGGATTCCACTTCTTCAATGTCAGTCTGACCTATCCTTTCGATCTCTTTACGCGAGTCTCCCTCCATGAGGAGCGCGATGTCGTCTGCATAGGCAATGACTTCGCACCCTAGGCTTGAGAGCTGCTAAAGAAGAGGATCAAGGATAAGGTTCTACAGAGTTGGATCCAGTACGGTTCCCTGTGGGCATCCCTTACTGATCCCAAGTTGTACTTCCACACAAAGCCATCTCGAATGAGACCTCGACGGCACTTCAGGTAATCTCTTATTAGTTTAGAGAGACCCTTGGGGCACGCTTTGCTTTTGAATGCTGTTGGTTCAGCAGGCCACCAGACATTTTTAAAGGCACACTTGATGTCCAGAAAGATTGCTACAAAATATTTTCTACTCGTTTCACACGCAGACATACGCAACTGAACTATGGCGTCCTTGATGGATCGCACTTTCCTAAAGCCATATTTTTTTGGAGATAAACTTGTTTCCATGATCCTATTTAATTTGTTCAGTATTAGAGCTTCAAGGGCTTTGCCGAGTATTGGCAATAGGCAAATGGATCTGTAGGACGCAGGTTCCTCAGGTTCTTTATCTTCGCCCTTTTGGATTGTGACGACTTGACCGACCTTCCACTTATTGCGGAAGACCGAGAACCTTAAACACGTATTGTATATATTGATCAGGTCTTGCGTGATGATCGGCAGTACTGTTCGAATGATGGCTAAGTGAAAGCTATCTGGGCCGGAGGCTGTACCCAGCTTCATCTTGGCTAAGACCTGATCTAACTCAGCGAGATTAAATTCACCCTCTGCCCCTATGGACGGGAGGCTGTTGGTCAAGCACCTCATATCTTGTTGCTCTTGCGTTTCATCCTGTATATTGTCCGGAGTGAACAGGGTATTTAGTACTGCCATAGCCGTGCTCATCCAGTCCGTCGTGTAGGTGATATCATCCAGACGGACGTTACAAGCAACTTCTTTAGTGGACAGCTTACCCACTTAAGGCCAGTAAGCTATGCTCCAAGGTTTTTGATGATATCCTTCACTGTGACAAAGTCTTGCCATTTGGTATCTTTGGTACGCCTGAGCCTACGGACATAGACATATGGAATCAACAGCTATCCTACTCCTCGTTATGGCAGCATTGCTTGCTTTCCTCAAAGTGTCTGTCAACGAGCGAACGCTCTCAATAGTTCTCATTTTGAAGCCGAGCATGTCTTTAGGGACCTGGTCCCATTCATCCACGAGTACAATGCAGAAAGTACAGTTCACTTTCTGTGTGGAATATCGCTTTAGCTTTTGTCCCTGATTTTCAGCACCTGAGCTTGTAAAGGTGCCTGCTCCATTAAGATGGAACGTGATCGTTCTGTGATCATCGAGGTCTAGTTTTCTCGGACGCCCCATTCTGTGATGAGAGTCTCGAGATTAGTAAAAATAAGAGTTACATCCCCATTTCTTTCGCCAACGTCGTTGGAGATGGCAGCGATACTACCTGACACATTGGCAATCCTGAGATTTCACTGCGCTATAAAATTTTCTAGTTCCTCCCCTTGGCAGTCAGTGCAATCTGATCCCGCTACTGCGAAGCGGCTATTTTGGAGGTACGTTAATTTTAGCACGGTCACCTCAGAATTTGCCTACCATTTTGAAACGGTATTTGAATAATTCAGAGAATTATTCAAATTCTTCACAGAATTCTTCAGTTGTTAAGCCAGCCCTTCATTTTTATCATACTCTGCCGAAGTCACTTCATCTGGTGACATGTCCTTGGGCACATCATAGATGATGAGCCTCGACTTGTTCTTGTTAGGGCCTCGATTTAGAAAAGCTCAGTCAGACTTTTAGAGGCTTTTAGTGTTTCTAACCCCGCTTCCGTTGCTGTTTTCATCAGGATCCCTTTCTGGTCTCCCTCAGATTCTTAATCTCGATTTTTGATTTCCTAGGGTTGAAAGTCTTTTGCAAGACTTCCTTTGCCTTTCCCGTGGAATAGATTTTTTTCACGTCTCTAGGCTTTAGTAAAACCACCTTTGGGGGTGATCTTATTGTGGCTTTAGCAACTTGGGCTTTCAATGCAACCAGCTTCATTTTCTCGTCGGTGTCATTGGAGACCACAGTTGCATAGGTCTATGGCTTCTTCACCGTTTGTTTGGCTGCAGGATCGTGCAAGGCCTCCGACTTAGCCTCCGTCCGAGCACATCTGAAGGTCATTTCAGAAATGACCATCACTAACTCCTTGATGCTCTTGCGCCCATTCTTCCTCAGTTCAGGTGCCTCCGACGTTTTGAGGACCACTTTTATCTTTATATAGAGGTCCGCACTATGTGCTGGGATTTCTAGGTAGTCGCTGGTAAGATTTCTGAGTAGACTACCTTTAGAAAGTATTACAACGCATTTACACGTGTTTTGGTGAGCCTTACAAGTGGCGTTTTGCCGCCTCTGGTTTTGCTCGCTTCCGTTTTAATTGGCCTCCTCTCTGCAGTATTGGTCTTATCTTTCAACCTTCCGTTCTTTCCATCCTTCTCCTTCTCCTTCTTCTCTTATTCTTTTTTTAGTTTTTATCATTATATCTTACGTCCACCTACTGAGGTTGCTTTGCAGCATCCCTGTCTGTGAACAAAGTTTTTAAATTAAGGGCGGTATAAAAATATTTCTGATCTTCTAATCTTATAGTGATTTTCCTCGTATAGTGATGTTTGGGACACGTGAGGTGTGATCAGTATATATGTCGCCGGTTTGTGGAGTTATATAACTAGGTGTTTTGAAGTTGACTCCATTCTCCGATCCTTTTCTTAGTTTTCCCACACATGCCTATTTGGACCCAGCGTGTGCAATTAGCGGCTGTCACATCATTCTCTTCGCAATTAAAGCAGTGAAACCTGCGTTTATTGGGGCATCGATTCGCCTGGTGACTCGGTCTGCTACATATCCATCACGGTCTGACCCGGGGCTGTTCTTCCTAGCGTTTCTATTCGGTGATGTTCGAGGGCATTTTCGGCGTTACCTGTCATGGTTAGATGATCTGTCTCGTCTATCTTCCGAACGTGGCCGTGTGTACGTGACTGTGGCTGGTGTTGGTCTCGATACGATGTACGCATACATTCGGGACACCGTTGTGAGTACGTTCTGTTTTATCGGCGTGTGGAGCTCCTGTTTCGGCTTCATGATGTCCGGTAGGCGTCGTATGTATATCGGAACGGTGATTGTGGTCGGTAACGTAGTAAGGGCCTTCGATAGCATCTGGTTCGTTCAGGCTGCCTTTTCGCCGAGTGCCTTCTATTTCCATCTGTAAATGGTTCCATTTTCTCTGGACCTCGTCGCCTCTTTTCTTTCTTCGACAATATCGAAGCTGTTGGCTCGGCTAAAGTTATCTCTTTCCTTGTCTCTTTAGGTCTCTCGTTGTATAAGGTTGCCACTCTTAATCGGCTTCCTGAACTTACTCGGCGCGCTGAAGATCATGTAGCTGTACTGACCATGCATTTTCCTGGCATTATGGTCCTTTATACCGCTTCGTTAAGTCCTTCTTTAGCTCTAGTTATTGGCCAAGCTGCTGCAGTTCGTGAATTGAGTTGAGTGAATTGAGTGAAAAATCGTTACGATTGTTGATCGATAAAATCGGGGTGAAATTCGATAAATCTTGTCCAATTATGCGTCCAGGGGGATAGGTGATGCTGATTTCTTCAGCAACACATTCATGCTTACTAACTAAACGCCAATTGACTCGTTTTGTCCCTGAGTTCGGTCTCTTATTTCCTCCTATAGGCGCAGTACAAAATCCATCCGGCGAAATCGGCGTCTCGGTACCTTCGCTAGTTTTTATAAATCGGCCTTGCCCATATACGTACTGTTCCATATAAATTTACAGATTTTAACTTTAGCACATCCTCTATTGGGAGGTCTAAGTTCCCTATAGTCTCTTCTAATCTCTCAAGAAACTCATCTACATCTTCTCCTGGTGCTCCCGTCAAGCGCACTTGCCATTGACGAAGTCTTTGGTCTGCTCGACTATTATTCGCGGGTGATGTGCCTCGCGGTATGTGTTGATTATGTAGATTCATCAGAGTTAAATATTGCTTCATTGTTGCTGTCAAGGTGTTTGCGTTATTTCATATTCGAGGAATATTGTTGCCGTTATCTATACCGATACTATGCGCCATTAGTGCATATTCTATCATGGGGTTAACTTGTGGTTGATATTTTTGTTTCCGTACTGTTCCCTGTTCGGGGTTACGTTTATCAGGTGCTGTACCCATGGCTCCTTTTCATCTGACGTCGAAGTCAGTTGAGTTCAGTACGTGCGTGATGTCAGATAACTAATTACCTTCCGGTTCGTTGATTTCGACAGAGTCTTTCCATTCCGCTGCATCTCTTCCGAAAAGCCGACGTAATTCATAGCTTCTTAGTCTGTCGCGGAGGACATCTGATGACTCGTCTAGTCTGAAGTTTCGATGTCGGGCTTCTTTTAATAATTCTTCTTTGTTCTTCTCGGCTAACATGTTATTCAGTTGTCTCTCTTCACTTGCGACTATGTAGTCTTTATTCGGTGTTGATGCCATTTCTCCGGTTAATTTTTAATTCCGTTAAATTCGTTTAGTCTAGTTGTAAATTAGCTTATTGTGCACGATTTAAAATGAAAACATACTTCTGGCACTTAACTATCATTCTCTATGAATGTAATTTCACATGAGCGAGTATTTCTCAGTATTTGGAGTGAGGACCTTATGTATTACAATCTTTACCTACATAGGCTTAACGTATTAGCTTTATCCTTATACATGTATAAATATTGTAAGAGTCTTTTTGACCTTGAATATTATTATATAACACTGTTAATCATAAGGTGACCAATGAATTTATTTTAAGCAAATAAACTTTATACGCTTCATCTGTTCATATAGAATATACAAATATTATTAGATTGAAATATTTCAAACAATCATGAATACATTATAAATATTTGTCTATAACGATCAAGACAAGAGGAAATACAAGATTAATATTATTAAGCTGTCAGTTTTATTTTGAAGTGATGTCTACTAGAATGTCAGAGCAAACGAAGATCGATCATTTTACTAATACTTAACGTAGTTGGATGGCATAGTTCCTACATCAATGCAGGCACATATATACGTTTATGAGCAATAATCTCATGGTTTATAATTGAGGATTTATTACGATGACGGTAAATGCTAGCAGCCTCTCCTATAATACATACAAGTAGTTAGCATGTCAGTAATACACCTAGTTACAGAGGTTATTTTCTACCTCTCTCACCAGCTGTCACGCCGCGTAGCTATTACGCAATTCGCTGCGTCTCTCGTCGGGCCCCGCGTTGGGTGCCAATTGTAACCCGTGCTTCGCGTACGCACGGCTATACTTGACTCCGTCCTCATATACTGTTGCAATGCTGATGTGGGGATAGAGGAGGAATAAAGCCTCTTGATCTCGCTAGATATCGAGATATCCAACTACTCGAAATCCCCAACCGTCGAAACGGTGGTTATAATATATATATATATATATATATATATATATATATACTAGCATCCCCCATTTCGGCTTCGCCCGAGATAATAATTTAACCGATTTCTTAAACAATTCAATAATATGTAAGTAAAACGTACTCTATATATTAGGTTCTCAAATATCTCCCTTCCGCTTTTTTGCTCTTCATTCAATGCTTTATAAAAAGTGTTACAGTGGTCGGATTTCCTTCAAATATGCGCCGTTTTGTTCGATAATCTGTCTCCATCTAGACGACAACTTCATAATACCCCTCTCGTAGAAATCCCTCTCCTTACTTGCGATTAACTCGGACAGCCACTTTTCACAAGCCTCTTTTGAGTCAAACTTTACACCACCAAGCGCGTTTGACATGGACCGGAACAGATGGAAATCACTTGGCGCTATGTCCGAGCTATATGGTAGATGAGATAAAACCTTCCATCCGAACTCCCGTAGCTTCTCACGAGTCATCAACGAAGTGTGTGGTCTGGCGCCAGCTGGCTTATCCATGGTATCGTTTTCACCCGCTCTGAATCGTCGAAACCATTCCTCTGCGGTTCGAAGAGATATCGTGCCATCTCCTAAAACACCTTTAATGTCACGGAACGTTTGTCTAGTGGATTTGTCGTTCACGAAGGAAAACTTTCAAATAGCACGAATTTCGGCGTTAGTGAACTCCATGTTTACACATCTATAACTTTTGAACGCAATATCAAAACTAATCATGCATAGCGTCGTTTTGTACGTTATGTCAAGACCTTTCAAATGATGTATAGTATTGCCAGATAGGAGCTCTGTAGCGCTTTGTACATAGCCGCGAACTTCATAAGACAAAAAGGCAGAAGGGAGATATTTGACAACCTAATATAAAAATCTATATTACTGTAAATAATTGGCCGTAATTTATCTATACAGAAAGTACAACCGCATTTAATACACACATATATGCATATTATATACGGATTCTATGGAGAAAATTGTTTTTTTGATTTCGAGCGATTGAAAAAGATGTCCAAGTGTCTCGAGACGACGTTTACAGAGAGTATCATGTTCAAAATATAGGAAATGTCTTGGGACGACTGCTCTAGAGAGTTTTCTTTTGGAAAAGTTGAATACGAAATTTCCCGTGGAAGTTGTCCCACCATACCTGAACATCGTTTTCTACCAATTAAACACGAAATTCCCCGTAGAAGTTATCCAGTCATACCTGAACATCGTTTTCTACCAACTAAAGACGAAATTCCCCGTAGAGGTCATCCAATCATACCTGGACATCGTTTTCTAGCAACCGAACATGAAATTTTCCGTAAAAGTTGTAAAAATTATCAAAAAATACACTTCGCTAAAGTTTCACAAAATTTTTTTGTAATATTTAAATTACTTTCGGTATTGTTAATAAAAAATTTTATTGAAACTTTAGACATGTGTATTTGACAGTTATAGCGTTTAAAATTTTTTAACTATTTTTCTATTATTAAATAAATAATTTTTTTCAAATGGTGTTAATTTTTTAAGAGCTGTATGTGTCAGTGCTGACGGTAATAGTAATAGTTATAGTTATATTTATTTATAATTATATTAATTATATATAATTATAAGTTATTATAATTTATAATTATAAATTATTATAATTTATAATTATAAATTATTATAATTTATAATTATAAATTATTATAATTATATATAATTATAAGTTATAGAGCCCTTAGCAAAAATAACGTTGATGAACTACCTAGGTAACATAAACTTAGATAGTTATCTAATGCGACTCAAATCCAGAACAATCAACTCAGAACCAGTTCTGAGTGAGAATTTAAAGAAAACTTAGCGCAAACCAGAACCAAATAGAAAAACAAAGATAGCAAAATTTAAGTAACGAAATCACTAACGAACTTCCAAATTGAGCAGCTGTTTTTCTTTCTATTACGAACTCAAACTCTGTATATAGGAAAAACTCAACTAGTAGTTGCTTTACCCTCACTTTCCTATATTTCTCAATTTTCCGCAGCTACTCAACCAAACTGCCACTTCGCGAACGGCATCTTTATATATTAAATGGTGCTTGTTACAATATATATTGTAACCGCCGATTTGGCGGTCGCACGTTACGCATTCGTACAAAACCACGAGTGTTTGCGGTAGATCACGAATATCGCACTCGCGAACCGCAAGAGTGCGCGTACGGCGAATGGAGTAAGCAGAACGACCGAAAAGGAACGAACGCGTTCCTTCTTCTGGACTTGGCCTTCAGACCGATTAGACGCTTTTCGCACTAGCAATCGAACAGGTTAGACGCTTTTAGCCGTCGAGCAATCATCTTCGCAAACTTCGAGGCCTCTCTCATCTACAAGATCCAGCCCCGGACATTGAGCGGCTTAGTAAGCGTCCTCGAGGCTACGAGAATCACCAAGGCTAGACGACTCCCGTCTTAGCCTCCTGACATCCAGCAACCCATCTGTGAAATGCGCCACATCAAGGACGCCGAGCGGTCATACGCACGAGCGAGAGAGAGAAAGAGAAAGAGAGAGAGAGAGAGAGAGAGAGAGAGAGAGAGAGAGAGAGAGAGAGAAAAGACTGAGTGGCGACGAGGACGCCGCTCACGCACTACCGAGTGAGGACAGCCCAGCGTACAGCACTGTCAAGTAACCTGTTGTATTAAGATATTATGTATAACTCTCTTCCGAAAACGAGAGAGATGTAGGCTAGAGTCAGGTCCCGCCGCTGTATAGCGCGAGCATCCGCGTCCTTCGCGTCCGTGTATATTCCCGTCCCGAGTACCGTATTCTCCTCCTATCGTTCCCGGTGAACGACTGCGTGTAAATATATTCGTGCCTCCATTTCTCCTGTCACGGAACCTGCCAGGAGTGATTGGCATACGAGTCATAGTACTCAATTATAATACGTGCACATCTGTGTGAAATTTCTTTCGTTATTTATTACATGTGGAAGAGTGCGCTTCCTCGAGACTAGTCGCGCCATGGTCGTACGGCTGCTCCGCGTCCCCGCCGGCTAGAAGCTACGCACCGCGCTAATCCCACTCCCTGCCGTTCGATATTTCCCCGCGCCCGCGGAATCCGCTCCCGTAGGAAAAGGTCGTCGCCGCACGCTGAACTTGTGTATATGTATTGCATTACCGGAATTGTAGTTTGTAAATAAATGCGTATTAAATCTATACGTCTGTTCGTGTTATTTCGCATCTCCTCATTTCCCCATTTCAGGTCTAGCGCAGCCGGCCAGCAAAGTACAACGACCGTGTAAGTACACGTAACCGCGCATAAGTATGCGGGTATAAAATGGCGCCCAAGCAGTGTGGCCCGCGGGCATGAATGTTATGTCGCGGCAGAAGTCAACTTACGGACGGTTATGCCCCGCGCGACCGCGGTAAAATACACGCGGAAATATATGTGTCGCCCCGCGCGATCGCGTTAAAATATACGCGAGAATAAATATGTATGTAGTAAACCGTCCGCCGCAGTTTTTTTCCCTCCGCGCGAATGTAGAAATATCGACCAATGAGGTGAAAAACAATTAAAATCATAAAATACGTGAACTCGTGGCGAAGTGCGAAGTGTGGCCATATTGATGAGCTGCGCACGAGAATGCGCAGTAGCACCACCGCGAGCAACATACAGTAAAGGCATGTATGAGACCTCACCCCCCCCCCTCCGCAAACTGGATGCTTTCCGCTGAGGAATTTTTGCTGCACTGAATTCCTAATTGCACATTATTAAAATATTCATGTACATCTTAACTATTATTGGTACTAAAGAATTTTTTTTTGATATATGATAAAATGACACTAAACGGATAAACAAAATCTCTAACAAATGCAAAGGCTATGGATAGATGTGTGGTTTTCTTTTTTTAGTGAATTATACTTAGCAATGTTCAACTTGCTGCAAATTTGTATAGCCTACTTTCATACTTCTGTCAAAAATTATATAGCATAAGCTATCATTCTTATTCATACTATATGTTATACGCTCAGATTATTTTTATTTCTTATTTCACTATTCACAATCTTAAAAGTAATGAGTACTTGTCTATTTACATTTATTATTAATCAAAATTTGCTTTAAAAATAGTGTTATATAAGTACAATTGGCAAAAAGTTATGATATACGCATGTGTTATATAATATGCATATTAATTCTTAAATTCTAAATATAAAGCTTATTTTAAATTCTGACATTAATAAAGTACTGTGTTAAAAATAACAATAAAAGTACGTTTGCATCAATAGTTATGAATATAAGATGTACGAATATTAAATTCTTTTAAATAAAGTATAGTTGCATATAAAGACAAGAGATAGATGCAATTACTATTAATAATAATTCAGATGTCGATCAGCCCCCTTCAAGCTCCAGTAATATAGTTATATTATATATGTCAATATAGTGTATTATATCATACATGTGCAGCACCATATATCAAATCTTGTATATATTTATATATATTATTGTTTTTCATTATTCGTATAAAATTTACATTAGTGTGCTCATGTTATATATTTTATTTATATATATTTAATTATTATTTAAAATAACGTTTTATCAATTACATTTTTTTTTATTATCATATAATATTTCATTGAACTGTATATAATTATATATTTCACACCAATCGTTACATGTCTGAATGATGTACTTATGGCCCTTTCCCCTTGTCGTCCAGCTCACTAACTTTTAGAAGTCAGTGGCAAATACCCTTTTCTCGAGCCACCCCCTTGTAAGAATTGTATATTACTCAGGAAAGCAATAGGTATTGAGAACGCTTCAATAAAAAGAAATTTCACAACAATTTATGGCTGTCAATAGGAATAACCTGTTGGGAAAAACAGGCCCTCGACGAGCAATGTGTATATTGCTAACAAGCAAGATTTTTGCTTGAAATCTAATTTCTTGTGGCTAATTGACAGCTTGAACAGCAAGGAAGTCATCTGCACAACGAAAGGAGTCAATATTAAGTACATTTTATTGTTTTATATGGGATTAATGTGTTACAAATATTTGTAACACATTACACAAACTACATACACAAGTTACCCCTGTGCAATTCAGAAAAAGAAAAGGAGAGAGAAAACTCAGCACGAGACCAGCGAATATACGCTCTTGTGAACTAATTGTCCAGCTTATTTATTTAATACACAACTAATGACAGTGCAGTGAATGTGACACTTATAAAAAGGTTAATACCTGTCTGCTACGTAAGACAGTATAACCTATATGTCAAGTGTGATACATATAGGGGACAGAAATTGAAAACATAAAAAGGGTGGGAAGGAAAAGGAATTTTCCACTCCGGTAAAGTGCAAAAAACTTGTGTGGACCACAGCAATGGTGGATATCAAGATAATAAATATTCATAAATAATTATAAATTTTTACTAAGATACTTTGTAAGCATTTTTACACCATACGCTGTTGCTGCTTTATGTAAAGTACAGCCAGACAGATATAATTCAAAATAGCGCACATTCACTGCAAAGTACATTAACCATTAGCAGAGGAGCTGGATATGAATAGATGAGTAATAGAGGAGTAACAAATAAATAAGTTACACTTGCACGAGATGAAGGTAGTATAACTGTATTAAAAGACACATATGTATGTGAAAATGCTCTTATAGTATGAGGTAAGTTTTTAAAATAGCTATGCTATCAAAAAAAAATTAGTGTAGACACAAAATAAGTAAAATATTAATAGATACATCATAAATAAGTATAACCAATAAATAAACAATTAGCTGAATTAACCTGTGATCACCACAACATTGATATGTAATTTCTTTTGATGCAAATTGAAACGATTGCAGTAAAAATAGATGGTAAGTTATTCACACAAATTTCTCCCTGCAAATAAATAAATAATTAAATATATAAGTAATATTACAAAATATAAAACTCATATGGTAAGTCTGCACTTATATAAGGTCAAATGACAACAAGGTGCGTTAACACAAGATTGTAAAATCATAGCAGCATGAAGCCATAGAGGATATATAGAAGTGATTTACAAATAGAATAATAATTAATTAACGATAAAAACAACATCAATAAATTTACTATAGATAAACAAAGACTTTAAGCAATATATATACAAAGAATATATACATCAAGCAAATTTCAAACTCTTTCTTTTTGCCAGCGAGGGACACTATATATTGTTCAGTGTAATAACTGACACACAATTATTAATTAAATAACAAATAACAAATAATAAATAATTTAATAATTTATAATAAATAACCAATATCAAGACATAAAAATAAGGAAATTAGTGAAGCAGCAGCAAAATCAATTAACGTCAAAGCAAATAAGAACAATCAGGATAATAATAACAATAATAAATAAATAAATGAATAAACAAGATACCATTCGAAAAAGAAAATTTCAACAATAGCAGTCATCTTTAAAATAACTGATCAGAAGACAAACGAGAATATAAAATTCACTACTTAATAATAGAAATTGGTAAACAAGTAATAAATAATTTTTGCATAAACAATCAAAAAAAAACTTTAAAAAAATTTTTTTTTGAAATTTTATCTATATTTGTAGAAACAAAAGGAATGTCGGATTAAATTATTTTAACTTCAACATTTTTTTTTTGAAATTTTTCTAGTACTTTTTTTTCTTGTATATTGCTCCAGCTCACTAAACACCATAAGAACTTTCACACTTCTAAATCACAATAATACCAGCATTATAAACATCATAGTATTAATAATTAATAAATGTTATTAATTAATAATTAATAAATAAAATAATAATAATAATCAAAAATAAAAAGAGAGAGAAATAAAACAAATACTTACCTCAAGCAACGATTATTTGGTCCAGAGATAGAAATGCAATAAGAAATAAATAAAATAAAAAAAAAATAAAGCAAAGAAATAAAGGATAACAAAACGACATTTAAACAAAATAGGCTAACAATTATTTTTTTTATCTGTAATATAAATAGACCAACTATTATATAAAAAAAATATATATATAATAAAAGGAAAAAGACTGATAGTTATAAGTTAAAATAAAAATGAACATAGATAGACGTTTTTATCGAACCTTGAAAATCAGCGATCATCAGCTCGTTAGACGTATATACAAACAAACACAACAATAGGTCAAAAACACGTTCTTAATCTAGGATTGTATAATAAATTATACATAAACTAGATTTACATAATTATAATTTCTTTTATTACGGACATACCTACTTGAGCAAAATGGAGAATAAACTGTTGACAAGTCGGACATTAGCCGACGAGGAAAAAAGATTAAACAGCCTTTTCATGGTAATGACGTCTGAGCAGAGCTCGCTCAAGAAGCGAGGCAGCACAACATCGTAACACAGGATAATATTGAAGCTCTCCGCGACAGATTAGTCAGGTTTGAGCTGAGACGCCTCTTCGGAAACAGCGCTGCTGAGTGGAATGAGATGAATGATGAAATTCATCCAGACACCTCGGAAATATCGAAAGTTTTGAACTCCACAGAACTAGATAAGATAGAGAAGACGAAAGCTAACAAAGCGACAGCTGTCAACGTAGAAACACGGAATACTGCCGCTCAGCAGAGCCCACAACATCAAGCAAACACGACAACATCAACATGGGGTTTTCCCATCAACAACCCATTTGGAGGTTATAATATGGGCCCATGGCCATCACCACCGGCCCATAGCACAAACCTGCAAGGCGCAGAGGCAATTCCTGCACCCATGATAAACCCCTGGTATAACCTACCAGGACCATAGAACGATCCACATAATGCCTGGATGAGACAGTATGCTGCAAATATGCAGCATGCACAGCAAAAGCCGAATAACGCCCCAGCAGAAGACCCAGTAACACCATCACCATCCCCACCGAATGAAATTCCTCATCCGCCGAGCTGGCAGCAAAACAGATCGTACGACAGCTCGTATCTCAAGGAGACACGAACAGGACAACTACTGAGACAGTGGAATGTAAAATATTCCGGAACGCCGCAAGAGGATGTAGAGGAATTCATAGAGAGATTAGAGGAGACCTGCGAATGT
The DNA here is from genome assembly GCA_018907035.1 of Sycobia sp. Sy_11. Taxonomy (NCBI): domain Eukaryota; kingdom Metazoa; phylum Arthropoda; class Insecta; order Hymenoptera; family Epichrysomallidae; genus Sycobia; species Sycobia sp. Sy_11. Next base: position 385,932 of record JACCIC010000083.1, on the reverse strand, counting down.
CTCAATATACCAGCTGAAGACGTACTTAAGATGATACCCGGTATTTTATACGGATCTGCTCGCATCTGGACGAGACCGATATACAAGGGGTGGCACACGTTAGAGCATCTTAAGACGGCGCTTCATCAGCAGTTCAGGCCGATCGATTATACGTTGAGGTTAGAAGAGGAACTGCGAGAGAGGACACAGGGTCCTAACGAATCGATCGGATCATACTTGATAGGTATGCGAACGCTACTAGGTAAAGTGTCGCCACCGTTATCGCCGGCAGCCCAGTTAGATAGGGTCTATAGAAATCTACACTCTGCATTCCTCAAGAAAATCGATCGAAAAGAATTTAACACCGTAGATGAATTACAAGTATTAGGATAACAGATCGAACTGAAAAGAGAGCTCACTCGTCGATACAAGGAGCCACCAGCCGCAGAGAACTGCCTGGTGAGCAGCGCAGCATGCTCCTCGCCTGGAAGAACGACCAGGCGATCAAGAGTAGCAGCCCTAGACGAGGATCAACCTAAACGAGTTTCGATAAACGAACCAGCTACATCGATATTGACGTCCAGAAAAGCAGTTGACACGAGCCCCGTGATAATACCGCGAAGTAGGACGGAAGTCATAGCCCACCACCGAGGCACCCACGGGAAGAAAGACGATATAAGGCGGACGATTCGCGAAAACGAAGCCCGTCGCCCAGATATCGATCAGCAACACCCCCCCCCCCCCAACCTCGATCAAGACCAACAGACGCACCTCGATATAGACCTAGGAGTCCATCCCCACGAAATAGAACCTATACCACCACCAGCCCTTCCCGCGATTATCGCTCAGCTCGAGGGAACTACGAACCGAGACATTATCCCCGGTCGCCTAGCAGAGACCGCAACGACCGATACACGAACTAGGACAGTAAATGACGCAAAGTTTAAGTTGTTTACGAAAACGACATTCTAGTCGATTCATACAAGATTTGGCAATTTTGTCTGAACCTATCGGCTTAGCTTGATTGCAAAAAGGCAGTTTAACTATGAAGGCACCATCAGAATTTATACAATACGTAGTTTTTCAACGATCCCAACATTTTTACTCTGCAGGAGACATTATCTTTTCCTGAGAACTTTCATCTGACTCCCAGAAGTGAGTAATTGCCTCAGAAAGCTGATGATCTACTACTAAATGATGTGACGTTGTTTCCGTGGTATTATTGGTATTTGAGTTCCCGATTAAAACCAAGCCAAAAACAGATGATAGTGCCACTGGACCAGTATTTGGAGGTTAAGCTCAACGTATTTGATTGTCCAAAATGTGGGTCAGCTAAGGGCAGTCCATGTATGTGGTCCCAATATCCAGAAACGATTTTGTCTCTTGGCAGCAAATTGGAGACACGCTTCACTACTAGGGCTGTAAAATTAAGAGAAAACTCTGGATTCATTAGAGATTTCAAGGTAAGCAGTACTTCAGCACGAGCGATTGCATTAGTCGTGCCGTTCAATCAACGCACGGCAGTGTTTACTGGTTCAAAGTTTAAAGATAATATTGTAGCCATATTTTCAGATATGCATACTTTTTTGGCGCACGAATCTAATAAGACTCGAGCCGAAGTACGGGTACATTCATAGGATTCAAGACCATTACTGCTGTAGTTAACAACGGTTGAGAAATCGTTTTATCTGAATCCGTAAAGTGAATCGAAGTTGAGGGACCGGCTTTCGTTTCACGAAAACTTATAGTTGTCTTACTGCCGAATTCCTCAAAATGAAGCTTCGTATGATATTTGTGACCTCACATGTAACAGTTAGCTTTAAGGGATAGTCTTCAACTCTATGCTTAGAGTTTAGACAATTAAAACAGAACTTAGATTGTGTTGCATGTTCTTTCCTCTTGGCTGTTACGAGATCTGCGAACTGCTTACAATAGTTCACAAAATGCGGTCTTTGACAAAGGGAACAAGGTATAGCATTATTTCTTTTGGAATTAAAGGTAGTGACGTATGTGAACGTATTTTTATTAAATCAATCAGATTTTGTATCAGCTCTGTTGTTATTTTTAATACGAATTTTCTCATTGTAGCCATGTTCAGTTCGATGATGTTCGGTTCAAACTTTCGATAATATCTAAGCTTTGAATCCAAGCTTCTAAGAATTTTTTAAAGTCTACAAATGATGGGAATTCATTATCGCAATCTCTTTTAACTAAGCGTGTCCACTTTAGTTGTGTCAACGATGGCAATTTATTTTCAATGATTTGTACAAATATCATGTACCAATATTCAACTGGCAGTTTTAGAGCGGTGAACACACTTTTACTCTCCAAGGCAGTATGCATTTGTTTACTTAAACCCTCACTAGTTTCCATAGAGGATGCTTGAAGACGCACGAGAGTATGGCTAGAGAATCTTAATAGAGGATTATCGTAACGGCTACATAATGCCTCCCCGAGAGAAAGTTCTCATCCATCAAAATAAGATTCTGCGATTTTGAAGCTGCTTCACCCTCTCATGCATTGAGTAGATGCTAAAATTTAATAATAGTAGGAATCGCTGTATCGTGTAACACAAGGGACTGAAATTTGCTTTTAAAGCTTCGCCAATTACGCTGAGTGACATTAAACTTAGGTAATTTTACCTTTTCCAGAGAGACCTGTGATGAATGAATTATTGCCATCGTAGTTGGGAATACGTTCTGAATAGAATGCTAAATATTTCTGAGGCTGTAATGCGTTCATGTTGCCATGCCTTCGTTGACAAGTATTCAGATACTCCGTTAGTATATAAATCTAATATGAAATAACTACGTTCCTTAAGTAACTCCGAGAAGCAACTGAGTTGGAAGTCTCAATCACAAGAGCTATTCTATTATTATAATTAATAATAATTATTATTATTATTAGCTAATAATAGTCTAGCATAGCGATTCGCGACCGATAATTCTCAATGGTCATAGCTGCAGCAGCTTTCTGTTTAGAGGTATTGGATTTGAAATTCATCAATAACTCTAAGCACCGTTTTTGTTCTTTAACAAATCTTCGGTACCCCTTTCAGCCATAATGTTATTAGTATATACTCCATTTAATTAAGCAATATACCGTGCGTCTTGAATCAAACACAGCAAAGACGGAAAGCTTAGTCGAACGTGTATAGCCTAAATCGATACGTATTAATATATGTTCCTGCAGTTAAATCATATACTATGACAAAAATCCAGAAAGCCAAGTCGAACGCGTATAGCATAAATTTATACGTATTAGTATATGCTTCTGCAATTGAGCGATATATTGTGCGTTGATGGCAATAATTCGATTCGCTAAGCTAAAACGACATTTCCAAGTCTATAGTTGGATATTCTCACAAGAAAGTAAAATAAGTGTATTTAGCAACAGTCTAGTAGAACTCTCGAAAATCTTGCCCCCAACGTGGAAGTATGCCTTACTTATATATATATATATATATATATATATATATATATATATATATATATATATATATGTATTGATATATATTTATTTACCTATAAAATCGATCGGTGAAAGATATCATTCTTAGTCATTATGAAGTACATTGTAGACGTGCAAGGCTTCATGAACTGTTCGAATGAATTTATTCTGAAAGAAGTTGCGATAATTTCTATGGAAGATGAAGCGCCAATGTTTTATTTGTTTCGAGCACTGAAAAAATGGTGTAGCTTTTTTAAGAAAGAGAAGAGTGAGAATCGCTGGTTAGAATGTAATTATCATGGGCTACCGTGGAGTTCAGGTGATATAACATCTGAAAACAAAAAAAAAGTAATTATTTAAATAATGCTCGGATGATCTATGTAAAAGGTATTCGAAAAAAAAGATACCTGCAAAAATTTTCGAACAATGTTAAAAGTATCGAAGACTTGTAGTGTCCTTCATTATCAAAATTACAAGCTTGTGAATATAAGTACTGCACTTACCATACATTATGCTTTAAAGCAATATGTTCAGTATAGAATACATACCTACTGTAATCTAGGATTCTCAAACATCGTCCACCACCAGCACAAGAAATTAATGAAACAGGTTTATTTTCGATTTATACTTAATACAAATAAAATTCAACTTGAGGCATTTCTAAATTAGAAAAAACAACGAAAGAAACCTTTTATTGATGTATTGATTTCGAAAATAGAGTTTCGCCTAAGGAATCTACCTTGGGTACGGAGAGCTTCTTTGTCTGTACCTGATATGAAATAGAGAAAAAGACAAAAAAAATTATTACAGAAACGTTCTCCAACACTGTTCAAACCAATTTTAATCTATACGAGAGAGGTCCATGGATACGTATAACAACGCGATCGTCGCAAGTGCGGAGGAAACGTAAAAGAATTACGAATGAATTATGAGAGAGAGAATTAGAATTAGAAATGTATTTATTAGAGCCTAAGGACTCCTGGTCCTTCATAGGCCAAGAGAGAGAGAGAGAGAGAGAGAGAGAGAGAGAAAATAAGAGAGAGAAAGAAAAGAATATAGCGCTAGGGGAGACAGGTATAGCGTGACGTCAGGGTTATGAGCTAAGAGTGTTCATAATCACCGGAAGTCATGACGTAGGGGATCGTGACGTAAGGAAGCTCGCAATGAGTTCCGGTGATCCAAAAAACTCTTAGCTATACTACTGATGTCACACTTTAATTTGTAATCTAATTTGAAAGTGACATAAAAATAAAAATGCATTGTTAAAATTTTTGAACATTCCTAATTTAATGGCTAAATCTACAAAATTTACTTTTAAAAATGATTTGACTATTAGATCAGAAGTTATCAAATATTTTCAAAATATGTAAGTTTTGTAGCGCGTGGGCCACGCTGCACTGCCGATGTCTAGTACTAGTAGACACATTAACTTTACAAGTTATTTGTTTAGCGCATTTAAAAAATTATGCACATTTATTCTTTAGAGTAGCGCCTTTGTTCTTCATTCGATTATCTCAAAAGCCAATTTCATAAAAATATTGTCGATGTTAAATCAACAATTATTAAATATGTAAGAATGCAGCAGGCTGAATGTGTGTTAAAATATCTCATATGCTCGTATATATCTTCTAATTTCAATATTTATTATATTATATGACCACTTGGATATGTTTATTGATATTGTTTATTAGGTTTTTGAGTAAGATGATTAAAAAGCTTTTTGAATTCTCAAAATTGGTTGAGCTTATCACTCGTTATCGCAGCAAAGTTGATTTTCCTATTATTGAAATCTATTTCAAGTACGAAGGTTCTAGACTAAATCTACCAATTTAATAACGTGGGAATATTTAATAATGTGGGAATACAGTACTATGAAAATATCATTTAAGAATTATTTTGACATGTACTTGTGGGCTGATCTTTGAAAAGCTTATGGTAATTTAAAGGGTTATAAAATATTGAGGAATAGTATCTTTTGCAGAAGATTACGCAAAATAAACTATAGTTCCCAGCCCATAGAATGAATGAAAATTAATTAATTATAAGTTGAATATTTTCGAATGTTTTTGAAAAGACATGAAATAATTTAATTTATTTGCATTAATGTAAATGCTTTATTTTCTCAAAGAAACTTAAATCTACTACAACACCATCAATATGGATTTAGAGTTTATAAATAGTAGATGAACAGCTCAAAATTCAGTATTATAAAATTATTAGATTTATATACGGTCCATACTATAATATATAACATACATGTATTTAGAACTCCTATCTATTAATGCACAATTGTTTAAATATTGCAAACTTTGATAAGTAAGTCGAGTTATATTACGAAACAAAGAAGATAACTTCAGTAATGATTGTTGTCATCATGACTTTGAAATATAATTCAATTTTTCACATATATTTCGTTATATTGTTTTCTATAAAATAATCTATTGTCAGTAAATAAATTATTATTATTTTTTTTAAACTTATGTATTTCAGTATTTTGTATTTCGTGATGTAATCTATCACTTTGAAGATCACTATGATCTTTACTCGAGAGCAAAAACATTAATATTTAAAAAATCATCATTACTCAGATCCTCAATTACATTTTCTAACATTACAATTATTTTATCAGATAAATTTTCAGGATTTTCACAAGATGCTGTTACTAGTGATTTGATGGAAGATACAAAATTTATTGAAACTGAAAACTAGTTTTCAATTGATTTCAAAATGATTTCCAATAATGTTCTTCATAAATGATTTCGGTTATTGCAAGTGATTTTAACTAATTTGAAACAGTTTTTAAATGACGTATGTAAAAGATACAAATGATTTCACAGACTGAACAGGACTCCAGTGCAATTTTATATAGGTAGTTATTTTGGAGAAAAATGAAATAATTTAGTATCTATAATAACCTTTTTTACCAAAAAATTTTTCAAAGACGGACCCGCAAGTACATGTCAAAATAAATTTTAAATTTTACATATACTTGACTATATAAAAATATATTTCAATAGTTTCTTTTGTTTAAATTAAAAGCAATTGAACATAATCCTGATTAGTTATGTGACATGAAATATATTCTTGATTCCTCAGATAAATTTTATAGAAAAACATACTGCATATCTTATGAGTTTAGTATAAAAATCGATACACACAGTTTCAGTCTTATAGATCTGGGGTTAGATCGGTATAATTAATTATGTGACATGAAATCCATTTTTTATACCTGAAAAACATTTTATAGGTGAAAATATTGAATAATAAGATTTTAGTAAAGAAATCAATATTCATAGTTTTAATCCTATTGATATGGAAACAGATGGTTACGATTAATTATGTGACCAGAAATCGGATTTTGATAGTCTCAAACATTTTGTATCTACAAATACTGAATATTAAGAATTATAGAAATCAATATACATAGCTGTTATCTTATAGATCTGGGGAGAGATTGGAAGGATTAATTATTGAACATGAAATCTATTTTGGATTTGTCAAATACGTGTTATAGATAAAAATACTGAGAGTTTAGTATGAAAATAAATATGTATAGTTACAGTACTTAGAGCCGTAGAACCAGGACCAGTTTCAGAAGTTGGGGATTTTTACGGTAGAATCGGGAAAATAATAGAACTCAATGTTTAGTAACAGAAATATTCAATATATAGTCTTAAATTAATATGTATAAGTAAATACTAAGTATATATATATATATATATATATATATATATATATATATATATATATATTTATACTGGAACGCATACTTTTATTTATTCAAAATTATACGATTGAATGCGTGCATGTATTACAATTTATTTTTGGAGATCGGAGGTTAGAGAATAAATGAACGAAATCGTCGAAGCCTGCAGATCTATAACGAGGTATCCGATATTTATCTATTGCACGTGTGTTTACCTAGGATTAATTCTTTTAAGGATAGTAATACCGCTCGTCATTAAGTAAATACGAAATATATAAAAAACCATGCAACCCAGATTAAGCCATACTAGGAATCAGAGGAGATAGATTAATGGTACCTCACTATTGACATATCACTATTTTTGCGGTCATTTCTCCAGTCACTTTTGTTCAAAAACGATTGGGACACTTCTTTATCTGCAAAATTGTGCGATCGATGATCGGAATATCGTATTTCTTTCTAGTCTTTGAACCATTTTTCTATCGATCCATGACAGGGTGGTGCTTTTAAGCGTACTCTCAAGATTCATGGAATTGCAGCCGCATGATCCCGTGCTTACGCCGCGACCGTACATATTCGCATAGACGATATTAAAGGAAATTTTTGCATCTGTTCTTCAGCGGCGATAACGATAGCAATTGCATTCAAAACAGTTTGTCTTCTCAACTTTGAAATTGGCTACGCCAATATCTGCAATTCTGGAAGACGATAATTCTCCTTCGCCGCAAAACTCGTTTTTTATGTTCAGACTGAACTTCCTCCGCTACATGAGCACATGTGCACACGAAGGAGAATCTCGCTGGTTTAACTACTTAGAGAATAAAGCCTGCTGAGATACTACTTGGCACACAGTGATGTCATGACCTGGTCTAACTAATAAATGCGTCTGGTAATTGGTCTTGTTCATCAGAAGTTTCTAAAATCTTGCATTGATACGTTTGATTCGTATTGTGGCGCATGGCTTACGCCCAATATTTAATTTCCGATTATGCAAGCAGAAACTAAGCACACAGCCGAAATGTCTGAAGTCCGGGAAACTCCTACAACTTAGAATCGCAATTATTTGTTCAAACAACTTCGTTTGAAAAACAAATAACGATCCTCACATGGGATAAGTTGTTATCGAAACCGAACTCTTTAACGAATTTTACTTCATTCGTAGATGAAGGTGTATTACGCGCAGGCGAAAGGCTTCCTCACTCCGATTCATCGAATGATTAAAGCCATCCTCCTATTTGATTGCATGCATCAAATTTAAGACGACTAATCGTTGAAGAAGCAAAAGCTGCGTTTCTTCACAAGGGGCCTACTCGGACAGCAAGTTTTGTAGCCCAAAGAGTGCAGATTATAGACTCTGAGCGCCTCGTGAAATTCATAATTTGTAGATGTTTATCATGTCAGTATGTCCATCGTCATACAATGAGGCAATGGATAAGCAATTTACCTGCTGATCTTAATTAATTCAATCAATTCCGAAACTAACTCAGAGAGGGTGCTAGTAGTACCAAACTGACCATGTTTCCGTAGAGTGCCAATCTTTACATGAAACGTATGAAAAATTCACGTTGAACAGTGGAGTTATAGAGATTAGAGTAAAGTCACTTTGTAATTTAGTTGAAACATAGAAAAAGTGTGTTTTGCGTATTGATGCAACATTATTTTTTAATGGCTAAAAACGCCGTAGAAACCCGGCAATGGCTTGAAAAATATTATCTGGACTCCTTTCCATTCAAACCAACGATTTATCGGAGGTATGCTGAATTTAAACGTAGTCCTACGGACACAAACGATGCAGAAAATTCGGGTAGTCGTTACACCGGAAAATATGAGTGAAGGTTCGTGATATTGCACAAATGACACAGATATCATCTAGAACCGTATTTACAATGCTTCATGAAAAATTAAGCATGAAAAACACTTCATCGAAGTGGGTGCCACGATTGCTTTCAGTAGAACAAAAACAGCAACGAGTCGACAATTCAGAGAGCTGTTTATCGCTCTTTACTCGCACTAAAAAGGATTTCCTGCGTCGGTACGTGACCATGGATGAAACATGGATACATCATTTCACTCTGCATGCGAATCGGCAATCGTGGCGGATGTCTGGTGAAAACCGACCAAAGTGTCCAAAAATGCAGCCGTCTACTGGCAAAGCCACGGCGTTTGTTTTTTTAGATACATATGGTGTGATTTTCATTGTTTACCTGGAAAATGTAAATCCTCCAAAAAAGAAGCAAATGATAAATCCTTTTATAAACATAGTATAGAAAAGTTGGAAAGGCATTGGAACGATTGTATCACTGTAAAAGGAGATTATATTGATGAATTAAAATAATTTTTCATAAAAAATGTTGTTGTCGTTGTTAGCCTCGGGACTTATTGAACGTCGTGTTAATAACATTAATAACTTAATTTTATTATTTTTTACTCGGTTTATTCATATGTACGCACTAGAATTCACGTCTTGTACACATAAGCACTTATATAACACATTAACATGAGTTAGATCAACTCCGAAAATGAGTTCCTGGCTTGTAATTTTGCAAAAATGTCACCTATAGAGTACATCGTATATCTATAAATTATTATGAATTTATTTATTGTTGTTCTAAAATTACCGTACATCTAATTTTTTCATTGCTTTTGAAAACCGAAACAATTGATATTACCCAATAACAGGATGTTGCCCAATAACATTAACAGGAATCAAGTTACTTTTACTTGGTCGTAGACTACTGTATGTTTGTCTTACACCAAGCGTAACCAGTGCTGAGAATATTCTTCCTGTCCAAATTATTTCCATATAGCTGTGCTATAACTACTATACTAAACTATAATACTATACTTCTACCAAAAGGGTTACGTGAAGGGCATTGTTCGTTGTCACTTAGGGAAAGGCTTATGTTTTCTTTACATAGTGAATGTGATGAATACGTAATAATATTACAATGGTATGTTGAGGATTGATATCTAGGTGAGAGACTTTTTGGTTTTTTGTCGCCAAGTGCTACCAGCCTTAATCGTCTGTATGTTCGTCCGGTATCTAGGGGCAAGTTGCTTTGCTTACTATTCAGCTATCTACCAAATAAAGATAGTTCTTTGTATCGGCACGTGAGTTCTCTTTTATGTTCGATCTATGACCCAATTGATTGTAGTTCGTCTATCGAACAGAAGTCGTTAAGATTCAATAAAATAATCCAGTTTTCTGTATACATTATATAGCTGGGTAACACTCAGGAGTGGTGCAGATAATTTATCTAATAATACTAGTATACCTCTTAGGTATGATCTAATGGATTTATTTGGATCTTGGGATCTATGCCATAGTTCTACTTTTAGTCGTCAGGAGTAGTCAATAGGTCGGAATTCCATTGCTATGCCAGCCGTCCTTCCGTGTTTCCCTTCAAATATGTGTTATCGAAGGATCGGCTACATGTTGCCTGTATATGATCTCACTTGGTGATAAATTTGACGGATTTCACCCAGCAGGTATATACCAGCGTATACGTGGATAATAATTGGCATGTATATATATATATATATATATATATATATATAACGAGCATGGTTTTACTGTAGAGGGAGAAGGGAACAGGGAAAAAGACGTCCGAGCAGATGCCCTCTGACTCTCTCTACGAACCGGTTGGGGCTTCACGAACTACGAAGACATTGCGGGGTGAAGTGCAACACGGCACGGTACGATAAGGAGGGAACAACCACGGAGTGAGGACTGTTTATCTCTCGATTTTAAAGAGAGGCGTTGGAGTTGTGTGCCGGCGGCATCAAAACTGAATAGAATGGGATTTATTGTTCGCGAAACAGCAGTCAATATATCTCGGCCACACTCTTTGCCTGGGTTTTTCACAATTTGAAATTTATACTTAATATAAATTTAATTAAATCAATTTAATAAGAATTTATGTTTCTTTTTTGTTCGCAGACACTTTGCGAGTAAGCAGTACATGAATTAGACGAGCAATAAGCAGAAAAATAAGAAATTCATTATTCATTTTTATTATCTACTTTTTTATTAATTTTGTATTATATCAATATTATAATTTTTTGTTAATTTCATTAAATAAATTATTTTTTGTTATTTTTTCTTACTTACATTTAAGATAAAAAACAAGCTAACAAAATAAGTTCAAATTATCCCTAGGGAAAACTTAAGAGAATACAAATTCATTTCGAAGTCTGGTGTCATTTTTTTTTAGGTTAAATCTTAATTATAGTACACTATGACGAAAGATGATGCGTTAAATAACAAGGAGCAGAAGTATGTTGAACCGGAGCTGCTCTCTTATAATATAAGAACAAGCATCTTTTCGTGCTTGCTAAAAGAACTTAGTGGCGAGTTGAGCTACCAGAGATCGAGGTATATTGAGCCGTAGCTACGAAGTAATAATCACTAGAACACGTAACTGTTACAGTATATATTTTGGTGGAAGTGGATATATATTCAGATTTGTCATTGTAGCATAATGGTGTATCATTGCTGCACGTGGATACGTCCATTCTCCTGTTATATTTTGCCAGTTGCTTGTGGTGGTAAATTATTATCACTGGATATGTCCGTACTGTACGCAGCTGGCGATGGCTACTGTCTCAGATGATGTTCTGGAAATGGGAAAATGTTAGAGAATGGGGGCCAAAAAGACTCTATTGCCTGCCTTGGTTGCTTCATTATCCCCGCTCTTATTCCTTTGTCTCTTGATTTTTAATTTGTTCGAATATTTTGTTTGCGGTAGCTTTTGGTTCAAATCAAGTTCAATTTTTGAGGTCTTTGTTCTATTCGGCATGATATTAATAATCCAGTGACTTCTTTTCTAAAGAGGAGTCGAAGCTCTAATCTGTAAGCCAGTCCTTTAGTGTATTTATATTCTTCTCATCAGTACGTTCTCTTCCTTTACGACCCTCTTATATTGTGATTGAGACTTGTCATTTTTGTTTTTAATAATTAAAAATTGTTTCTTTTTCTTTATCTTTTTTCCATAAATTTTTCAAAATAAAGTATTTCGTTTTGTTAATATTTATAGACTTACTCTTGTCAATTTATAATTACCTACATAGCTTACTTCCATATGTAATTGTTTATTTACTTAATATTTATGCATTAATATTTGAATTATTTATTTACCGTTATTAGTCTTCTTTGATTAATAACGGTTTGAAATAAAAGTATCTCAATTTCTAATATGTCAGTGTACTATTACTGCTCAGAACTTATTTATAATTACGTAAAACATTAAGTGATATAACGGCCGATAGTTCAAATCCCATCCGTGATTGGCAGTTATTAATATTACGTGGCAATCTTTAACCGCGACTCTGTGCAAACATTATTATTCATTGGTACAAAGCTACAATTATTTAGTCAATTTGTTGTATTCAGAATGTTGAAAATTACTCGTCTAATTCTATTTTGGTTAGTGCCTGTTCCACGGTTGCAATACGTTTCTTATCAACCAATTCCACTGAATTCAACCTAGAGAGTACTTGTACTTTCGTTTTTAACATACACGTGAACACAGCTCTTAATTCTTTATTCTCCTTTTTCAATATTTCTATATCGTGTTCTAATAACTCACTACTAAGAACTTCTCGTGAAAATAAACTGTATTATTGTATGTTGCGACGGAAGCGTCTTGCAATTACTCTATTAATATCCAATTCTCGGCCGTTAGTGTGGAAGTCTTAAAAATTTTTTGCAACAGATATTTAATTTTGATATTGTCTCAATTAATTTACTTTCAGTTACGTCTCAAATGAATAAATTATCATGTGGTCCTCCTACAGAACAATTAACTCAACGGTTGTTGCTGTATTTTTATATTATGGAACTTTATTTTATAATCGTGCAATATATATATATTGTGACGAGTGTGACGAGACGCTCGCGTCGACTTGTCCAGGAGAAACACAGACGACGCGCACGACGAGAGAAACCTCAAGGCACGACGGCTCGCGCAAGCGCCTTGAGGTTTCTCATCGTGGAATGGCGCGCGCATCGTCTTCAATAATACTTGATAATACTATAAAAATAAATAGGGAACCTAACAATAATAGTGATAAATTTGCAAATCTGGACAGTGAAAAAAAAGTGAAAACAAAGCAACTAGAAATAATTGCACAGGTATAATAATTGAAAATAATCAATTCAAAACAGTACAAACAAATTAATAATATTAACAATAATAACAACAATGAAATATATAAATACTGCTAAAGGACAAAGAATTCTGGAAAACAACTATAAATAATGTAGATAATATCACAAACCAAAATACTGACTCTGTAGAGAAAGGGATACATAATCGTGAAATTATTATAAATAAATATACTAAATCCGGTGAAGGAACTTTAAATGAGTTGGGATATTAAATCAAATAATCATAAGAAATCTGAGATAATAACAATAAGAATAATAAGAAATTAATAATAGAAAAGGAAATCGAAACCTAGTAAAAAAAAATAATACAATGAATCCAGAAGTGTGTTCTAATCATAATAAATACGGTATTTTAGAATAATAAGCCTAAACATTTAACAATCAGTAAAATAAACAGTTTGTGAGGAAAATGATAAAACGTAGAAAGGAAGTGAGAATAGTACTGAAAACATTACAAAGGACAATAATGACTATTGAGGATTAAGCAAACATAATGAAACTTATTGTTACTAACTTACCTTAAAAAAAATAACTGTGAATAATTTGAAAATGTCATGAACCGAAAACAATAAAACCATAGCAATATTAAAACAAAATAATAATGCTAATGCTAAGAATAAAGGTAAGGAGATTGGTGAAACATTTTACATAATATTAAAGGTACTGTAGATATGGTAAAAATCATAAACCAAGAAAATGAAAAGAAAAAAAGATACAGTTCATATTTCCCCAATAACTCAAAATGCAAAAGAAAGAAAATAATAGTTCAGTTAAGAAAACATTTAGAAAGTTGTACAGTGAAAATAAAATTTGCAGAAAGGAAAGTGACAGTAAAAATATTGAAATAGAAAATTCAGATAACGCTGAAATTTGGAATCCAGATTGATGAATGATTTCGACGACCCAGATATTGACGACATATCGTTAAGAAATAAACGAAACAAATTAGTTTAAACAACAATATTGATCCAGTAAAACTGAAAGCCGCTAAAAATGTTATAGTTATGAGACCTCGTAGAAGGCCAGTACAACTATTAGCCAGTCCTCCAGTTTAATGATTAACGAAGATGATGTAGATAAACAAAGATGATTGTATACGTTGTTTATATATAAATTATAGCATAAATTATTTAGGTTCAATAATAGACTAATAAATAGTACATTCTTCTATAAGCGTATCATATAAATGTTGTATGTAAAATATTCTAGTATATAATATCATAGTATAAGCTGCTTGAAGAAATAGGGTAATAAAAGAAGAAAAAAAATAGAAATTAATTTGAGATTTTGTCTTATTTTTACATAGCTCATAAGGTTATTCAAGAGTCAAATATGAACTCATTAATAGATTATGTAAAACTTAGGATATTTGAGAGTACCTATCACTGTCATGGCGAGGCCTAGGAAAACTATAATTTAGTATATTAATATTATAAAGCGTACTTTTTGGTTGTCATTCTAATTTTTATATCATTTCGTGATAGTCACACACTGTTTCTGCAAAGTCTGATCAAATCAGAAAGAAAAGTCAAGAAGGAAAAAGGAGAGCAGAGTCAGCGGGAGGAGAACGAAATTTAGAGAGATAGAAGATAGAAAACGTGGAAAATGAAATTTAGAGATAGAAGATAGAGAAGAGGAAGAACGAGATTTAGAGAGAGAATATAGCAGATGAAGATACGTAAAAGAGAGAGCCAAGGAGCAGTGAGATAGAGATAGAAAGCGAAAGAAGAAATAACGAAGGGAAAGAACGGTCAAAGGAAGTAAAGAGGGAGAAAGGTAGAGGAGCGGAGTGAACCATAGAGATAGACGGCGAGATGAAAGAAATAGCCAAGAGAAAGAACGAAGGAATCAGAGAGAAGGATAGGAGTGGAGCGAAAAAGAGAGAAGGAGAGAACGAGAACGCCCATTTGCACCTAGCCTGTGCCTTCCTTCCACACTGTAGCAACCACCAGCTCCAGCCCCTCCAACATCCTCGGTGCAGGGAGTGCGCTCCACGCGGCGACGGAATCTGCCGACTCAATTCTGAGCCCTTGTGTACGTGTGCACGGTTATTCCTTTTTTTCGTTCCCTTACCCCCCCCCCCCTCGGGCGAGAGCGTCGAGTCGCTGACCGCGGTCGGGATGCACCGGGTACGCGGACCGGGAGTAGCCAAGACGATTGTATTCGAGACGGTAGTTTGTGTGTGCGAAATAAATAGAACGGAGCAAATTTAATGGCTGAATTTCTTTTTTGTATCATTTTCCTGTAATCCGCTTTCAGGACGGCGGAATCCCCCCAATGAAACAGTTCAGGTAAGTGTCATAATATACATATATACATAGATGGAAACGAGGACAAATTTTCTTCAAAAAATGCTACATATAGTATGATATTTACTCGGTATCGCTGTAATCCTTGCACCATCTCTTATGTTTCGTACTTCTTTCAAGACGAGACTTTCTCTGTTTTCTGGGCCCATTATTACTTGGAGTACCTGGTCTACCGCCGTTTCTAACCCAGCTATTACTTGAGCTGCTCGAATTGCTGGTTGAGCTGCTTGAGCTGCTTGAACTATTTGAACTATTCGAGCAGTCGCTCTCTTCGTGGTTCGCACTCGTCATTTCGTCCTTCTCGAGATCGCCCTTTGTATAGTCCGCCTTTTTATCTTGTTTCTATTTCGGCCTTTTCTCTCTCGAGATCGCTATACGGCCCGAAGTATTCTAATTCACTTTGCCCAATATTGCGACAGACGGTATTGTTGAAAACACATCGCGTTGAATATTAATTTTCATGAATAAATATCATCTTCACAATGAATCTATCTTAAAATCTCAATTTGATCTCTTTCATTCTATTGATTTCCAGTTTTACTTCCTCAATCTTATTTCCTCAATCTTACTTCCTCAATTCTGAATTTCTCTCTCTCTCTCTCTCTCTCTCTTTCTCCTTCCACACTACTTCTAGAATTTAATTATTTTTTTATACAATGATTTCTTATTAATCCCCACTCACGACCGATACTTAAATAAACACACAACAATTTGAAAATTCTCAAAAGAAAACTAAGAGAGAATCGCACAAAAGAAAAGAACTTTAATTTCTAAAACAATTGAATTGTACTTCTGTCGACTGCCCATATACAAATTAATAAATATTTTTTTATTGGTCTTACAGTCCAATCAATTTCAACCAAAAATAAAATAAAATAAAAATAAAAATAAAAATAAAAATAAAATAAAAATAAAAACTAAAAAATAAAAAATAAAAATAACAATAAAAAATAAAAAATAAGAAATACAAATAATAAATAATAAAAATAAAAAATAAAAATTAAGAA
Organism: Sycobia sp. Sy_11; assembly: GCA_018907035.1. Classification (NCBI taxonomy): domain Eukaryota; kingdom Metazoa; phylum Arthropoda; class Insecta; order Hymenoptera; family Epichrysomallidae; genus Sycobia; species Sycobia sp. Sy_11. The sequence continues at coordinate 369,312 of JACCIC010000083.1, read as the reverse complement.
TAAAAATTAAATTAAAAATTAAATTAAAATGATAATGACAGTCAGACTGTCCTTGTTTATATTCACCCCCGTAGACTAATCTGAAAATAAAATATTAGCTGAAAAAATTCTTTGTTAGTAAAGTGCAGTCTGACTGTCCCCAACACCCTTACCTAATTGAAGACTTGTCCTTAAAACAATTGAATTGTACTTCTGTCGACTGCCCATATACAAATTAATAAATATTTTTTATTGGTCTTACAGTCCAATCAATTTCAACCAAAAATAAAATAAAATAAAAATAAAAATAAAAATAAAATAAAAATAAAAACTAAAAAATAAAAATAAAAATAACAATAAAAAATAAAAAATAAGAAATACAAATAATAAATAATAAAAATAAAAAATAAAAATTAAAAATAATAATAATAATAATAAGGACAAGTCTTCAATTAGGTAAGGGTGTTGGGGACAGTCAGACTGCACTTTACTAACAAAGAATTTTTTCAGCTAATATTTTATTTTCAGATTAGTCTACGGGGGTGAATATAAACAAGGACAGTCTGACTGTCATTATCATTTTAATTTAATTTTTAATTTAATTTTTATTTTTAATTTTTATTTTTTATTTTTATTATTTATTATTTGTATTTCTTATTTTTATTTTTTATTGTTATTTTTATTTTTTATTTTTTAGTTTTTATTTTTATTTTATTATTATTTTTATTTTTATTTTTATTTTTATTTTATTTTATTTTTGGTTGAAATTGATTGGACTGTAAGACCAATAAAAAATATTTATTAACTTTAATTTCTTCTAAAGAAATCAACTACTTTCTCCACAAAGTTAACATCCCCTTTTCCTTCAAATACCGCCAATTTATTATTTCTTGGCGGGCACCAATTACCTTATTTAATTTATTAAACACTCTAATTTATTATTTTACCAAACAGATATTGGTTCCCACTTTTACTACTTAAGTCTTCATCCGGTTCCGTTTTCTTGCTATAACTCCTGATTAGAGCAATTAATCTGCCCTTTCAATTATTCATTTGAATTTCGCGCTCGAATGTGCTTAATTCATTTGAAGTCGGTAAGAAGGGTCTCCACTACTATCGGCCATCTATCGGACGCGCAACGACATTCCTATACATCTCTTTTTTTCTTTCTTTAATGCCTGAAACGCATATTCTATGCAATTATATACATTCCGGTAGTCCTTTTTCCGTTCCGCTCTCCACCTCGCCGCCTAAGTTAGCGAGCGCTACTGCGCAACTCGCACATTATATGTGATTAATATGTATGTCGTGTCATCGTGCATCTCTCGTATATCAGCGAAAAGAAGTCCTGCACCTTACAACAACACTTCATATGAGTGCTAACCTCCAAATGGTTTGATAACCTCAATTTATTTTATATATTTTGATAAAATTATTTTATTTCAATATGCTTGTTTTAATCATCTTTTCTTTTTTTCAGATTATTTAGTAACTTAAGTGACGTATCCCATGGTGAAAACTCGGTCACCTTGTGGCAATCTATATTTTACTAATCGCGGAAATATGAAAATAAGATTAACCAAAACTTAATGAACCAATTTACTTTCAACATATTACGTAAATACTTACAGGTACATACGAGGGTGGATTGATAAGTTTCCGGTCTGACCAAGAGATGGCGCCACTAGGCCTACTTTGAGGTGGCGTTCTATAGTACCATCCTTAGATACTTTGTAGCTATAGTTTCTGTCCGAATGCCATGTTAGTTCAGATTTGAGAGCATGCTAAACAAGACGCCTCTGTGTTTTAAAAATGGAAAAGCTGGAAAATCGTGCTATCATTAAATACTTTTATTTTTAGGGGTTAAATCCGAAGGAAATTAAGGAAGAAATGAACTCAACACTGGGGACACCCTCGCCATCATATTCAACCGTTAAGCAGTGGGTTTCCGAGTGTAAAAAGGGTCGTGTGAGAACCTCTGATGAGCCTCGCTCAGGACGCCCCATTGAGGTAATAACTCCAGATGTGATCGAAAAAATCCATCAAATAGTGCTGAAAGATCGCGGATTAAAAGTGCATGAGATAGCTGAGACCTGTAAGATGTCATATGAACGTGTACAAAATATTTTGCACTAACATTTGCATATGGAAAAGGTCTGTGCAAGATGGGTACCGCGTTTGCTAACAGTCGACCAAAAATTGATCCGAAAGAATATTTCTACCGCCAATTTGGCGTTGTATAAGCGTAATCCAAGCAAATTTTTGCGTCATTTCGTCACCTTTGCCGGAACTTGGATCCACCACTACACTCTTGAAACCAAACAACAGTCTAAACAGTGGATTGGGCCAGGGAAACCAACTTCAAAGAAGGCAAAAGAAATTTTTTCGGCGAACAAGGTTATGGCTACTGTTTTTTGGGATGCAAAAGGTATTATATACATTGATTACCTTGAAAAGGGTAAAACTATCACTGGTCAATACTACGCAGACTTATTGCAATGTTTGAGCCACGAAGTGAAAATTAAACGACCTCTTCTGGCGAAGAAAAAAATCTTGTTTCATCACGATAACGCACCAGCACACACGTCAATCCTTGCGAGGGCTAAAATCAACGATCTGAAGTTGGAATTGATGCCGCACCCTCTCTACTCTCCAGACCTAGCCCCGAGTGACTATTATCTGTTTCCTAACCTCCAAAAATGGCTTGGCGGTAGGAGATTTGCGGACAATGAAGAAGTAATCGAAGCTGTAAATGGGTATTTTGAGGGACTTGACGAATCAGTCTATATAGATGGCATTACTAGACTAGAACACCACTATGAGAAATTTATTATCATTGGAGGAGATTATATTGAGAAAAAAAATTGTTGTAAACGTCATTTTTCTTGGTCAAGCCGGAAACTTATCAATCCACCCTCGTATATTGCTCAATTTCTCAAATTAGGAACCATTTAGATGGATAATAAAAATCATATGCACTTGCTCCTGAGACCTCTGTTCTACAGAGAATATAGACTAAATTTATACAGAAAACAACACGGCGCAGCATGTTAATTCAGACCACATCACTTCAAATAGCGTTGTCCCATAAACATCAAAGTACAACATTTTGTATAAGAGAGGCTGCGAAAAGCGTATCCATACCCATTCCTTCTTAGCGAGCGATCATCATGTACAACCACTATCTCGCTTCCCATTGAGTAAGCGCGAGGATTCACCAGACCTGGAAATTCAGTCCATACCGTATGCCGGTAAATTTACCATGCTTTAGACACAAACGATGATTACGCTCTTGGTTTAACATACCAGAGACCTAGGCTACTTTTCCAATATGGCGTATATATGTCTCCAAGCTAGGGACTGTTTACATGCCAGTTTTCTTTATACTTTCTTCCGAATACATCGCTCGTCGCAGCCCAAAAATCTGTGTGAAAATGTTGTAAGAGCAAAAAAAGTGAGTATTCTTTCCTGTCATATTTCCTTACTCGAGCAAAAAGAGACTTTCGGATTCGATAATATACCGATTTAATGCCGCCAAGCTCGATTAAATAACTCCCCACCAGTACGTGACCTACGCTGAACTGCAGAACTTAGTCCGCAACACGAGTTCGGGAAATTTGAAAGAATTGAACTAGTTACAGCACTACTATAAACTATTATTATCTAGTAATACAAGAGTTTAAATAGTAACTCGCGATTCTATTTCCTGATATTGATAAACCTTTTTTAATAACCACGGATGCGTAGTGCTAGACGATCGGTGGCATATTGTCACAAGGAAAAATCGTTAAAGACCGCGTTATTGCCTATACGTCCTGCGTCGTAGGTAAACCCGAACTACAAAAAAAAAAGTTATGCTTTGTTACACATAAACATTCCCGGCCGCACCTAGCTTTCACTTTATCGGCCGTTGTGCTCCAAAACTTTTCATTGTTGCTGAACTTTTGTTTTAGTTGCAGATCTGTACATCATTGCAACTTTTCTTGACCTACAGTTTATAATGGGTTCCAAACTACTGTTTATCGTACTACATTAATCGAGACAAGAGCTCCTAGTCTAAACTAACCAGTGTATAGGCTGGTTAGTTCTTATTGCGGTTTCTTATTTGTGGGCCGGTGCATAGTGCCATTGCACTTATATAGGAATAAATAAAATCTATGTATATATAATATAGTTTATTTTCCAGTGTATATGATTAGAGTTTTAATTTTCTTTTGCTAACTGTTAAATCCCTACATACCCATTTAGGTTCCTCTGTTGTTTCTGCTAGTAGCAGATTCTCTATCACTTCTAGTGCCTCCTTGGTCTGGGGGAGTTCATTGACTAGATTTTCGAAGGCCTTACAAGTCAGGTGCCTTACTCAATAGAACTCGGACCTCAATAGAGGTATTATTATCTCTTTGGAAACTGATCCTAATTTCCACATATTTGGGACGTGCTCTGGTGTGTCCGCCTTTCTACATAAGCATGTATTGCTCTCTCTCTGAGATGAAAGCGAGAGAGATATGACCCGAAGTCTCCATGCCCAATCAAGAATTGAATTAGCCATCGCGATGGCCTGATTCAGTCGGCCTCGATCCTATCTCCGATACTAGGCAGGTAAGAATGTGTCAGCCTACTTTTTGTTGAGTTACCCAAAATTTCCTACCTGTCATGGAGATATCTTTATGACATGTCTTGCGCGGCACGACCTTGGTGCTCAGGTGACTCTGCACGTTTATGGTTTGCATACAGTTCCGCTCTACATCTGCACTCCATCACGATGGACAGTTTTTTTGTTACCACTGATAGGTCGTCATTCGATGTGATACTGTATGCACCGGTGACTTTAATGAGCGCGTGTCTTTGAGTACTTGCCAACTTTCGTTGCTGTTCTACACACATCAAATCGTGCCAACCGGTGTGAACAGCTCGGTATAGATATTACTAAGCACCTTAAATTTAAGGCCCCATTTCCATCTTGCCAGGCATCCAATTTTGTTAAACAAATCTACACATTTGGATTGTACCGCTTTCAAATGGCAGCCGATTGTTCGCCGAAATGGACTCCAAGGTCTCGTACACTTTCCAACCTCTGCACCCTCGAGTTGCCGATTTTAATCAGAAGGGTACTTTTGGGTAAGCGTGGCCTCTCAAGATCAACATTCCACACTTTTGAGAGGACAGCGTCATTTTATTGAGGTGATACCAGGATTCTACCACATCTTCAATGTATCTTTGACCTATCCTTTCGATCTCTTTGCGCGAGCCTCCCTCTACAAGAAGCGCGATGTCGTCTACATAGGCAATGACTTCGCACCCTAGTCTTGAGAGCTGCCAAAGAAGAGGATCAAGAACAAGGTTCCACAGAGTTGGGTCCAGCATGTATCCCTGCGGTCGTCCCCTACTGATCTCAAGTTGTACTTCCTCAAAGCCATCTCGAAGAAAGACTCGATGACTCTTCTGGTAATCTCTTATTAGTTTATAGATACCCTGGGAAACGCTTTGCTTTTCAATGCTGTTCGTACAGCGGGTCACCAGACATTGTCAAAGGCGTCCTTGATATCCAGAAAGATTGCTACAACATATTTTCTACTCGATTCACTCACAGACCTACGCAAGTGAACTATGGCGTCCTCGGTGGATTGCCCTTTCCTAAAGCCGTATTGTATTGGAGATAACCTTGTTTCAATGATCTTATTTAATGTGTTCAGTATTAGAGCTTCAATTACTTTGCCGAGAATTGGCAATAGGCAAATGAACCTATAGGACGTAAGCTCCTCGGGTTCTTTGTCTTCACCGTTTCAGATTGTGACGACTTGTCCGACATTCCACTCGTTGGGGAAGACCGAGAACCTCAAGCACGAGTTGTATATATTGATTAAATCCTGCCTAATGGTCGCCAGTGCTGTTGGAATGATGGCCAAGTCAAAGTTGCCTGGGCCAGGATCCCTTACCCAGCTTCATATTTGCCAAGATCCAAGACAAACTGAGCAAGATTAAATTCACCCTCTGCCCCGACGAGCGGAAGGGTGTTAGTCAAGTACCTCATCTCTTTTTGCTCTTGCGTTTCATACTGTATATTGTCTGGAAGAACAGGGTATTTAGTACCGCTGTAGCAATACTCACTCAGTCCGTCGTGTAGGTGGTATCATCCAGACGGACGTTGCAAGCAACTTCTTTGATGGACAGCTTACACAATTGAAGGCGGTAAGCTATGCCTCAATGGGGCTTACCCATCTGATTACCCTTCATTCTGACAAAGTCTTGCCATTTGGTCTCTTCGGTATGCCTGAGTCTACGTGCATACTTCTTCCTGCGCGCTTTTATTCTTTCTTGAGGTGATCCCGTACAACGGGATCACGCTCTCTCTGGAACACTCGACGGGCTCGATTTATAGACCTTTTCATCCTATCTAATTCAAGGTTCCACTAGGGAACTCTCCTCATAGCTACGCTAGTCGTCGCTATGGTAGCATTGCACGCTTTCCTCAAAGTGGCTGTAATGAGCGAACTCTCTCAATAGTCTCCATTTTGGCGCCGGGCATTTCATTAAGGACCTGGTCCCATTTATCCTCGAGTACAGCGCAGAAGGTTTCGCAGTTCGCTTTATGTGTGGAGTATCGCTTTAGCCTTTGTCCCTGATTTGAACACCTGAGCTTGCAGGTGTGTCTGCTCCATTTTGGTGGAACGTCATCGTTCTGTGATCACTCGAGGTCCAGTTCTCTCTCACGGTCCATCCCGTGATGAGTGACTCAAGATTCGTAGTAATCAGAGTTACGTCGACATTTCCTTCTCCAACTTCGTTGGAAACAGTGGAGATACTGCCTGACACATTGGCGATTCTGAGATCCCACTGCATTATAAAATTTTTCAATTCCTTCCCTTTGCGGTCGGTGCGATCAGATTCCTACAGAGGGGACCTGGCATTGGAATCGACACCAATTAGCACCATCCTCCCTCGAAGTGCGTGCAGCACTTTATTCTACTGCGTAAGGTGCCAAACTTTTTCGTGGCTCAGTTGGAAGTATCCACTGACCACATACATCGGCAAAGAAGGTAACCTCATCTCCGCTACAGCGAAGTGGGAATTTGTAAAGTGCGTTAGTTTTAGCATATTAGCTTCGGATTTGAGGACTGCTATAGCCGCCCAGGTACACCGACCCTTCCTGGTATACCATTCGATAGCTGCAGTCCGAACCCCTTTATTCTGCCACTACGCTGGTATGGCTCCTGAAGAAGCAGGATGTCTACTCCTCTTTCCACACGTTTTGATCTTATCTCTAGAGTGACCCTGCATGCTCTTCTAGTATTTAGCTTCGCGAAGCGCAGGACAGGTTCACTTTGATTATTTCGTGTATTACTGGCCATAGTCCGTGGAGTTAATTATTCTTTCCATGACAGCCTTATATGTTAGAAATTTGTTGTCCATTGTTTCATGGTTATGGAGCTTATTAGCCCTTTTATAAATTCATGCATTTTGGTTGCTACTCTTTGCAAGTGCAATCTTTACTGCTATGGGCGTTGTGAGCGCAATGAGAGCAGCCTTGTTCATTTTTGCAGAACTTGAGATATGACAATAACCTAGGCACTTATAACATCTGGTTACGCTAACAAAGTCTTGAATTCGGCAAGAGAGCCGTTCAAGGCTCTTCTTATCCAACAGAAGTTTACGGACTTTTGGTGTAACTTCGACTACACAGTTCCTGCTACTGCTGCGATCTTTTTTCCTGTGCTACCTTTTCCTTTCTCGAGGCCTCCTTAGCCTGTGCGATAGACAATAGGATCTCCGCGTCGCGAGGCTTAAGGAAAAGCACCTTTGGAGCGGGTCTGATAGTGGCTTTTGCAAGCTGTACTTTGGGCAGAGCGAGCTTTTTGCTATCTTTTCTAGCTTTTTTCTATCTTTCCTAGTTTTTTACTATCTTTCCTTGGTTTTTGTACAATTGTTGCTTGCAGCAGCAGTGTGGGACTGTGGTGCACTGGTTGTTTTGCTCGCGGCCAGCCCACGCAGCGCAGCAGCCTGAGATTCCGCTCTCATCCACCTGATGGCCATCTCTGGGATGTCACCTTTATGGCTTTTAAGCTTTGCAGGCCATATTTCATATAGTAGTGTCACTTTTTTAACGCTGTCAGGTTTTTAACGCTGCCTTCATAATATCATAAAAATAAAAATAAAATAATAACTAAAATAAAATCATAAATAAAATAAAAATAAAAATAAAAATAAAAATAAATATGTTCAGATTCGATAAAATATAATAAAAACTTGGGATAATAGGGTTGTTATCAAATAAAATGAGTTTTATGATATCTACACTAAAATTATGACTTTATTAAGAATTATATTAAGAAAAAGTTTTTAAACACAAAATACATAAGTCATCGAGCGTTAAGTAAATGCGCGACGTTTTCGCTTCGATGCTGGGACGACACTGCCCATCACTCCGACGCAGCTGCACGTCTGGCGGTCGCATCGGCGAAAAAGCGGGGGTGATCGGCATATGTCCATCCCTAAATTACCCTTGTGGCTAACGACCGTCTCAGGTATAAAACTAACTATACACTCAATTTTGTTAATATTAGCCGTTTCCCCGACATTCCATGAAGTATACATTTTCTTGTCTTTCTCGCAAACAATAAAATTCCTGGTTACACATTGAACTGCTCCCTTTTCATTATACGGAAATCCAACAAAAAATAAAATAAAAATAATAAAACTAATATTCTATGTTAGCAAAGGACAATCTGAATACCCCACCATCTTAAATTTAGAAGTATCTTCTCCGACGTTTCGAACTGCAAAGGTTCACCTTCAGGAACTAATCTCAATTGAAAAACCCAGCATGCTACTTTATATACCCCATCCCCACTATTATATTAGAAAGAAATATTTTAAAAGAAATATTAGAAAGAAATCTTTTCTATTAAAAAAAAAAAAATTAATAAATTTAGAAATCACATATAAAAATTATGAAATTTATGATTTATTAAAATCTTTATTAAAAATAGAAGGATATTTTTATAGATACTTAGAAAATGATGATTTAAACGAATTCTTTCTAGTTCAAAACACTTTAATAAAATAAAGTACGAAAAACGAAATAAACTGAAAAGTAAATTTGAACATTTAAAAAATATAAGACACTCTCAAACAAATAACACTTATAATAATAATAAAAATTGGTTTAAAAATTTAAGAAATATTACCATTCCAAAAGAAGTTGTAAATATCCTTTCAAAAGGTACTAAATTTGAAATATCTTATTCAAATAAGAAATTCCCTATTAAAGAAATCATTGCTTATATAGAAAATAGTATTGTTGCAATAATGATATGAAAAAATAATGTAGAACCTCATTACTGACGGTTATTAATAATGTTAAAAAAGAAAATAGATTTCAAAATTATATAAATAGTAACATCATACATGACAAAATAGCCAAGAATTTCTTAAAAGAGAACATAAATATTATACTCCAAAATGCAGATAAAGAAAATATTGGATTGAGTAGTAACATCTGAGGAATAAATTACAATGACGTTAGAGGAAATTTACTTACAAATTGAATGAAACTTACAAGAAAATTGAGACACCTCATATTAATAGACTACAAAATAAATTGAAAGAGTTAGTAAAAGAATGGAAAAATGAATCTTACATTAATGAAATTACTTTTAAACACTTAAAATGCGAAAAAGCAACAATAGCCAATGTTATAGGGTTCCCAAAATTCACAAATCGTTGGAAAAACCAACTCTGATGTTAAAGATACTTGGAGTTTTTATTAAGCAGTTAAACATATTAATATTCCGACTAATTATAAGATGATTCATTGGATGTAGTATCTTTATTTACAAATATACCATTAGATTTATTTTAAAAAATTATAGAAGAAAAATGGTCAGAAATTAACATACACACAAAATTAACAAAAGATGAATTTATTAAAGCAATAAATTTAGTTTTCGATAACACATTTTTTTTCTTTTCAAAATAATTTTGATGAACACATACATGGCTGTCCAATGGGATCACCTTTATCACCGGTGCTTGCTAATTTAATAATGGAAAAAAGTAGAAAATTTTAATTGTACTTTGATCGACTACTTATATACAATTTAATAAATATTTTTTTTTTCATTGGTCTTACAGTCCAATCAAATCAATCGAAAACAAAACGTAACAATATCAATAAATATCTACATTAACAATAATACATCAATACACAAAAATAACAAAAATAAAAATCAAAATCAAAATTAAATTAAAAATTATAATGACAGTTAGACTATCCTTGTTTACAGTCACACCCGTAGGTTTCTTCAAAATATGATTATTTTTAATATAAATATTTTTAATATAAATATGAATATTTCTCTTTTATATTTATTTTTAATTACATTGTTCCAAAATATTTACATTTTCAAAATCGGAAGAATGTAACTAGTTTAAACTAGGTTCTTTTAGCCCGGATGTACCATTTATGCTTCATTGACTATATTGATGTTCATATATTCTTTGTTTTAGGTATCTTCCCATTTGTTCAATAGAATATTTGTCACAATCTTTATAATTTATTTTGTTTACCAATCCTGATTTCAAACATTTATCATCATTATCTTTACAGTTATGAAATAACTTTCTAATATTATTACTGTTTCTAAAGTAAAGTTGAATATTATACTTTATTAATACACTTCTAATTCTGTCGGATAAACCTTTTACGTATGGTAATACGACGATTTAATTATTATTATCGCTCTTTTCTATATTAGATCTGATCCATTTTTTATGCAATCATTTTATCTATGAAATCTATTGGATAATCATTATTAATGAATATCTCGTTAATTAATTTAAAATTATATTTTCTATAATCTTTATGTAATAATTTGGTTACTCTGTCAAATTTTTTGGACGTGGATGTTATGAATTCATGAATATTTGTTACAATCTTTACAATTTAGTTTGTACACCACTCCTGTATTCAAACATTTATCATCCTTATCTTTATAATTATTAAATAGCTTTCTAGTATTATTATTGTTTCTAAAGTAAACCTCAATATTATGTTTGTTAAATGTATTTCCACTTCTTTCGGATAATCCTCTTACATATAGTAATACCACGATTTTATTATTATTATACCTCTTTGTGTAGGGGGTAAGGGGGTCCTGTAAATGTTATTCTAATAAATTTAGAGCGGGGATAGGGTATATAAAGTAGCATGCTGGGTTTTTCAATTTAGTTTAATTTCTGAGGATGAACCATAGCAGATTGCCTTTACTAACATAGAATATTATTTTTATTATTTAAATTATATTTAATTTATTGTTTTATTTTTATTTTTAATTTTTAATATAATTTATTGTAGTAATAAGTTTTTTTCAGATTCTACGGAGGTGAATATAAACAAGGGCAGTCTGACTGTCATTATTTTGGCTGTCAGTATTTAGTCAGCACATTAGTTGTAGTAAGCTTGTCGCCTTCCAGATCAAATCAGATATCTGAATCTGATCAGAATCTCAATCAGAAAATTTCTTACCACGATCGAGATTAATATTAAATTAGTAAATTGTAAAGACAATAAGAATACATCAAAAATAACGATAAATCATATATTGTCTGTACGTATGCGTATGCATGTGCATAAATTTAAGTACAATAATATGAATGATTAAACCAATAAATTTAGTTTAGTTTATCATATTAATATTGTTACTGTTATAATATTAATAGTTATGCACTCTATAGTATACGTAAATTAAGTTTAAATAATAGACTCAAATCTAGCTAATAAATCTAACTAATAGATCGTAGTATAAAGCTTAGTAAACAATCATACTGTTTAAAAAAAATAAAGAATTATAATAATTATATAAGTAAATCAAAGAATTTAGAGTAACTACAATGTCAAAGTTTTACGACAATATGTAAGGTATGATATCCTTATTATTATTAGGTGTAGAAATCAGTTTCCGCCGTTTTGAAATGATGGCGCCATCAAGAAGATGACATCAAAGTTGTCAGCTGTAAAATATCGTATAGTATTTGTTGACATCTGGAAACAATATAACCTATTAATACCTCTGAGTTTTTGCTAGCATCACTTAGTTTTCGTCGTGTGAAAATGTCAAGTTTTGAGCCAACTAAGCGTCGTTTGCGGGAATTGTTAATTTACTTCTTTCATTTAAAGCAATCTGCAGCTAAAGCACGTCGGCTATTCATAGAAGCATATGACGATGTTAATTCGAGTGAGAGAAGTTGTCGAAAGTAGTTCCAAAAATGTAAAAGTGGTGATTTTGACGTGGAGGACAAAATACGCAGTGCAAGACCCAAAGTGTATGGTGACACAGAATTGGAAGCTTTACTGGAGGAAGATCCATGCCAAACGTAAGAAGAACTTGCACAAGAGTTAGGAGTGACTCATAAGGCTATTTTACAACGTCTCAAAACTCTGGGTATGGTCCAAAAGCAAACAAATTGGGTTCCTTAGGAACTAGAGCTAACAGACGTCTAGCGTCGCTTATTCGCTTGCTAATAATTGCACCAAAGGCAAAATCGCAAAGGATTTCTATATCGAATCGTCACTGGAGACGACAAGCGGATTTACTATGTTCAGCCAAAGCGTAAGAAATCATGGGGTAAACTCGGACATGCCTCTACTTCGATGGCCAAGTGAAACATTAGGGCAAGAAGCTATTGCTGTGCATCTGGTGGAATCCGCTTGTAGTATTCTAGTACGAACTACTCCAACACAATCAAACCGTCACCGGGGAACGTTACCAATGATAGTTGATGCAATTGAGCCGGGCATTGAAGATTAAACATCCACAATATACCAAAAGACAAGATAAGTCATTTTTCAGCATGACAACACTCGGCCACATGTTACAAAAATCGTAAAGGAAACGTTAGAAGCACTGAATTGGGACGTTCTTCCCATCAGCCATATTCATCAGACATTGCTCCTTCACACTAACACCTATTCCTGTCGATTAATCATTGTTGGGCTGAGCAGCACTTTACTCCTTACGAGGAATTGAAGAAGTGGATTGATTCATGGATCGCCTCAAAAGACGAGCAATCTTAAACTTAATGAGCAATCTTAAATCCTTAAACAGGGCATCTACTTGCTGCCCGAAAGATGGTCGAAAGTAGTAGAAAGTGATGGGCAATATTTTGAATGACATTATTTCTACCTTTTTTTTTACAATAACTTCTTATTTCTTTATATAAAACGGCGGAAACTTATTTGTACACCCAATAGTAATTTAATATCCAAACTTACTACAATAAATTAACTATAGTTATATTATAATATTTCACTTTAAGTTAAAATAATTTCATAAAGAATGATAATATTTTGATTGATAAAATTACGACCATCCCGCACAATAAAAGCGACCTAAACAATGTAATATATTATCATTATAAAAATACGAGTTAATGCATATAAAATAAGACTACAAATTTCAAATCTTGGTATAGATTTGTTGCTCGTTATATTAATATTATACGGTCCCTTTTAAATTGAGCGACTCCTCCTTCTTGAAAAGCGTTTTCTGGAGGAGTAAATGAGGCCCACTTTCTCTCTTTGTTTTTCCTTGCGAATAGGAACGTTGCTGAGTTCATGGGGGGTCGTGAAGACCATGCACAGGAGCGGTTCAGATTTGGGAAAAGGGCGGTGCTAAGCGGGGGTGGTCCCGCTAAGTTCACTCTCTCTCTCTCTGAGATGGCGTTAGGGGTTGCCAAATCGTGATATAAATTCTCGTTTGTATTAACAATTATAATTAAAAACATTCTTACGTAAACCAAACAATTAAATGTTAGGTTATACCCGTATGTATAAATTTTGGATTTACCTTAAAATTAGTGAGATTACATGAATAACATTCATTTTATTTATATATATATATATATATATATATATATATATATATATATATATATATTATAACGCCGTTTTTCACGCCGTTCTCCTGACCTTAATTTAACGCTGCAAGTAACCGTGGATACTCTGCTTCCACCTAGAGCGTGATAAAAAAAATCGGGAGGGAGAAGAAATTAATCCACGCGGAGTTCAGATTTCACACAGCCTTCGCGCTGTTATTTAGTTACACACCCACTGTCACATACACGTTACACTGATACTTCACACACGCACGCAATCGTCTCACTGCGCGCACGCGGTTTTAAACGCAGGGACCATCGATCCGGACGGTTACAATATATATATATATATATATATATATGCACATTTATTCGTGCACACATAAAGCCATATTCATGAAGATATTTCTAAGATTTTATATAATGTTAAGTATTTAAATTCAAATATATAAGTTTTATTATAATGTAATAGACACACATTTAATTCGTGCACACATAAAGCCATATTCATGAATATATTTCTGAGATTTTATATAAAGTTAAGTATTTAATTTTTAACATATAAGTTTTGTTATAATATGACATATAATAGTCGCACATATTAAATCGTACATACATAAAAACCATGTCCATAAATATATTTGTATGTTTTTATTTTAAATGTATATAATGTATAAATTTCATTATAATATGATGTATAATAACAGACATATTAAATCGTACGTGTTAAAATATTCTATTATGCAATAATGTATCAACACGTATACATATACATGTAGATGTATTATTTTTAATTAAAAGAAAATAATATTTTAAGGAAAAAGAAATACATGTTGTGACGAGCGTCACAAGGCGCCCGCGCCGACTTGTCCGGATAACGACGACGCGCGCGCCATTTCGCGGACACACAAAACATACGTTACTCCTAGAATATATTTTTAAAATTTTTAATTATTTTTGTGAAACAGTTTTAAATTCAAACTCACAAGAGAGTTAATACTGTAATTTATTTTTTTCAACAACATTTTCAAAACGTTATTTCTTGGAAAAAAAAATGTTAATATCATACTGAAATAGAAAGGTACTATTGAAAATTGTGTAATAAATAACGAAAAACAATAGAAAATAAAAAACAAACAAAAAAATAAATTTAGGAGATAAATATTCTTGTGGAATCAACTATATATATTATTAGGCATTTAAACTAAGAATAGGATGTGTATCATCCTTATTTAAATCTGTAGTTTGGAAAATAATACTTAACTAATTATTTTGGTAAAAAAAAAGGAACAGGGATTCAGGTTATTACACACAGGTGAAATTTCCAATTAATAAATTCAGTACTTAAAGGCATCACTATGCTAATACAAAGTCAAGTTTATTATATACTTTTTACTTTAATAATCCTGTACTCTTTGACAATTCTTGAAATGATTTATAAACTATTATTTACATCGACTAATTACAATAATTGAGAAACAGTATAATCAATCCAAATTTCCCCTGTATGTAGACCTTAATGCACATTAAATTAATAAAGGTTCGAAAGCAATCTTTTTTTCTTTATAAATCATTCTGTGTTAAAGCGAGCGACTATTGATTTGTACATTTTGTATTACACTTTGTTATTACAATATTAGGTAAGTTTAAAACGAAAAATTTTGAGTTATTATTAATTATTATTTTTAATTTCTGTATAAAAATTTTCTATAGAGTACTTAATAAATGTATTTTTTTTTGTTCGTGCGCTGCGCGTAAAATGTAAATGTTATAGTGTTGTTAAACACTATGTACACGAAGGCTTATGAATTCAAAAAAAAAACTGAAAAGAAGTTGAGATTTGCATTTTATTTTATGAAGAAAACATAAAGACTTATAACTTATAGTTAGCTGACTAAATGTCGATGTAATTAGTAAATTAATCAATAAGATAGATAAATGGAGCTAATAGAGATAAATTAACTAAAGATAATAAACTATAGGATAAGATAATGAATAGATAAAGATGATAGTTACAATAGAAATAATTAAAGTAGAATTTAAGCGACAATAGATGATAATAGAAATATAGAGATAAATAGAGATAAATAGAAATAAGTTTAATTAGGAAAAAAGCGATGAGAAGAAGATAATACAAATAAATTAAGGTAGAAATTAAGCAATAAGATATATAAATAGAGCTAATAGAGATAAATTAACTAAAGATAATAAATTATAGATGATATAATAAGGCAACCGAATTCTTGTAAACGCGTGTTCGGCACGTCACGACCGTGGTCGACCGTCGCCGGCAGCTGCCGAATTTTTCCCCTCCCCCCCTCCTTCCCTGCGAACAAGGAGACGCGAAGAATCCGCGCGCCGCCGGCGAGTTGGAGAACAAGAAGGAACGGAGAAGAGCAGTGTGTCGTTGACCACCGAGGAGTAAGAGTAAGAAGTAGAGAAGGAGTAAGAGAGAGTAAGCAAGAAAAAGGATAGTGAGAAAGAACGTGAAAGAAGTAGGCAAAAAAAAAAAAAAAAAAAAAAAAAAAAAAAAAAAAAAAAAAAAAAAAGTGAGAAAGAAAGTGAGAGAAGTAGGAAAGTAAAAGAAAAAAAAAGGAAAGGAAAGGAAGTGAGAGAAGTGCAGAAGGTGAGAGGTAAAGAAGAGAAGAGCAAGGAAGAGGCGGAGAAAGGGCAGAAGAGAGAGAGAGGATGGAGCAAGAAGAAGAAGCCGGGCGGACGAGACCGACGGAGCCCAGAAGAACACCGGGGCAACCACCACCGCCGAGAAGGTGAGCTGAAGAGAGAGAGAGAGAGAGAGTGACAGCAGGAGGGACGTCAGCACCCTGGTGAGCGGCGAGCGCCCGCCGCGTGTGTTCTTCTCGTGTATCCCTTGTGTCCCGTGTCCCCTCCTTCCATTCCCCAAGCACCCTCCTCCCAAGTCGGCAAGTGCGTCGGGACGCGGGTCGCGGTCGTGACGTACCGAGCATGCGAACCGGGCGAAATCCGCCATACCAGTGTGAACTCAATTTGTGAACGAATAAACGGGGTGAAGTTAGTGGACGCAGCTTTTTTTTGTGTTTCCCCCTTTCAGAAAAAAAATTTTTTTTTTAATTCCCCTCCCTTTCCAGACCGGCGGGATCCCCTCTGCAGCAAGGAGGTGAGTAAGTGAGGGACAATAAATTCTCTTTTTTTTGTGTGTGTGCGACATCATCGGGACCGGGATAAATTCATCTCGGAGCGTGGATCGTCGCCGCATCACAATGTATACTGATAGACGTGTTGTTTGGGCGAGGGAAATTTCAGTTTCGAGGAGAAAGTTGACATTTCTCCTCCCCCCTTTCGTCTTTTGCTCAAGGTCAAGGTATGCGTTTTAGACATAGGGGCAGGAAGACGACGGGACGGTTGATTGGATCGTAAATTATAATGCGCGCACTCTTTCCCGCTTTTCTTTCCGGTGGGGTTCGGTAGTTCATGAGAAAATATTCGGAGTTTTCTTTTCCGAATATTTTCTCAATGAAACTGCGTTACGACGTAGCAAAATAGAGTGAGAAAGCAAAAAACAGTCCAGACCGAGTGCGCGAATTAGTTTAATTAAACGATCAACTCACAAAGAAATGATGAAATTAATTAAAAGTATTCTACCAATGTTACATTATATTTAAAAATTGCCAAAAATTAATTTGTTTCTATTTTTTTATTATAGGAGATATACACAACAATTCTATCCTATAGGTAAACTATGTTTTCCATGTATTTTATTTTATTTTTCATATTATTAATTTTGAAGAATATATTTGTTATTAACAGCTAATTTTATAATATAAGTTTATTAATGAGTTATTTATACTAGTTATACTCAATCGTGCCGGTACCATTTTTTGATCTTTAGTAAATCTTAAATTGAATATTGAACTATATTTCCCTTTTCTTAGATATAAAAGTCAAGAAATCTTGAGAAGAGAATAAATAAACCGTTATAGATTCATCGAAATCCATATTTTCTATTCTATACATTTTTCTGTAGAAATAGTAGTTTTTAAGAATATAGTCAATGCAACTGTTACATTCCGCGTGGTCATTCTATCACTACGTGGTCATTCCTTACACAGCCAACTAAGAATGTCACGTCACGCCTGCCTATGTACTTTCCGAAAGTTTCCACATTAGGGGAAGTAAGAGAAAAAGTTTTTATTATATATAAATTAATAAAGGTCCTAAAGGCAGGAAGAGAGATAGAAAAGAAATATGAAGATGCAGCAATGCTTCCCTGACATCCGAAAGCCTACGAGGGTGGATTGATAAGTTTCCGGCCTGACCAAGAAAAACACCGTTTTT
Organism: Sycobia sp. Sy_11; assembly: GCA_018907035.1. Taxonomy (NCBI): domain Eukaryota; kingdom Metazoa; phylum Arthropoda; class Insecta; order Hymenoptera; family Epichrysomallidae; genus Sycobia; species Sycobia sp. Sy_11. The sequence continues at coordinate 351,147 of JACCIC010000083.1, read as the reverse complement.
AAGAATTTTTTTTTATTTCTCAAAATAATCTTCTCCAAGGCTGATACATTTCTCATAGAGTTGTTTTAGTCTAGTAATGAGATGGCATTGGAAAAAGACATCCTGTTTGCTGGTGGACGGCTGAGGTAGCTGACTTGAGATGTAGGTGTTTACATCTACGACGAATGTCGCAGAGAACTCGTACACACGGAGATGACATCACTTTGACGAGGGCTGAATACAAGCTATTATGATGCGTCGCGTGGAGGGATGGATGGAGAGCAATGGGTTAGAACTGGCGGCGGCGAAAACAGAGATCGTGCTCCTGACTACGAAACGTATCCCAAAGATACGCCTTATACAGATTATAGACACGATGGTGAGTACCAAAGCAGCTGTAAGGTTCCCGGGGGTGACGCTTGATTACAAGCTAACCTTCTGGTACCAAATAAAAAAAGGGGCGGATAGAGCTGCCCGAGTGAGAGCGCAACTTAGCAGGTTGATAACCAATGTCGGTGGTTCAGCACCCTGCAAGCGGCATCTGCTCATAAAGACAGCTGAATCCATCATACTATATGGCGCGTAGTCTAGTAATGCCATCTAATAGATAGCTCTATAGACTGATTCGTCAAGCTCCTCAAAATACCCATTTAGGTTAGGAAATAGGTAATAGTCACTCGGGGCTAGGTCTGGAGAGTAGGGAGGGTGCGGCATCAGTTCAAACTTCAGATCGTTGATTTTAGCGATCGCAACGATTGACGTGTGTGCTGGTGCGTTATCGTGATGAAACAAGATTTTTTTTCATCACGATAACTTTTTAATCACGATAAATTCGTAGAAGATATAAAGATTCTAAAAATGAAACCTTAAACGATGTAATAGAATAATATTTGATTTCCGTCTTTAGAATGTTTGTATCTTCTTTTTAATATTATTATTAATGTTTGGAATCGCTGTAATTAAACTTGTATTATGAATTATATACTTCTCTGTTAATTTGCAGTAAGAAGATTGTAATAGATGACAAAAAGCTGTAGACATATAATCATGTTAATTACTCTTGTAATAAATATAAATAACGTCTGCATAGATATCAGGGAAACCCCAAAATTTATACATTGTTCAATTTATAACACCAAACAGCTGCGAAAATGCCTAATTAGACTCAAGCATTCTATAACGCGATACTTGCACCAACATGCTAAGCCCCCCCCTTTCATCTCCACTCCAAATTTAGCATACCTGCATAATATTCAATAGACCAATAGGAAATGTCTCAGCCCAAATATCTACTGTAGCTCCTCCCACGCACAGAATACGGAACTATTATGTTAAGTAAAATTATGTTAGACCAGCAGATATATTATAACACTCTTCCGTTCAATATCAATATTAACAAACATTGTACGCGGTAGTCTTGTATCATTTTATATATTGATTTTTCCTACTGATTAAAGTGTTACTGTTGTTTTATAAAAACTTGTGTTTTCCTTTGTTTCGATCCATCATCAAAAAATTGTACTGATCGCGATTAACGTTCACGATCAGTGTGAGCAATACGAGAAATATTCCTTTCACTCAGTTCGAAAGAACTGACTCTTTTTTTGCTCGCGCAACAAACAATTAATGTTCTTAATATTATTGGTATCGTTGGTATTATTGTTATTACTACTGCTACCACGACTACTATTATTACTATTACTACTAAGATTAATGTTTTTGTTTCTGTCCTACGTTTTCGTTTCGATATTGTTATTTTCATTATGTTTAGTATTATTATTGTTTATATAATTGTAGACACTAGTTTTCTATGATTACTATCGCTAACATTAATATTACTATCATTTTTTCGCTCCCGAGGGCTCCGAAGCACCGTCTTTCACAAGGGCGGAACTAGAGACAACAGTGCGCTCTCTGAAGAACAACATGGCATCGGGTTCCGACGGACTTCCACCTAGCCAGCACCAGTCATTCGGCATTGGCGAGTGCGTTCTGGCTCATAATGTCTACGTGACAGTCTCCAGAGAGTGGAACATCTTATCGTTGGGGTGTGAAGCTCGAAAGACCGGAGTTGGGAGCGTGACGAGGCGTGCTATATCCAACTCTGTGGAACCTTGTCCTACATCCCCTTCTTTAGCAGCTCTCAAGACAAGGGTGTGAAGTCATTGCGTACGCAGATGACATTGCATTCCTAGTGGAGGGAGACTCGCGTAGGGAGATCGAAAGCAATGGCCAGTGTTACATTGAAGAAGTGGAATCCTGGTGTCGCCTCAATAAAATGAGGCTGGCCTCTAATAAATGTGGAATGTTAATTTTGAGAGGTCATCTTCACCCGAAAGCCCCCCCCCCCTGAATTACGCTCGGCAATTCGAGGGTGAAGAGATTAGAAAGCGTACGATACCTTGGAATCCACTTCAGCGAACATCTTAAAATCGGTTGCCATTTGAAAGCAGTACAATCCAAATGTATGAAATTGTTTAACAGAATTGGACACCTAGCAAGATGGGAATGGGGCCTCCAATTTAAGGCGCTTAGTAATATCTATACCGGGCTGTTCACACCGGTTGGCACGATTTGATGTGTGTAGAACAGCAACGAAAGTTGGTAAGTACTCAAAGACACGCACTCATTAAAGTCACTGGTGCATACAGAACCACATCGAATGATGCCCTAGCAGTGGTAACAAAAAAACTGTCCATCGTGCTGGAGTGCAGATGTAGAGCGGAACTGTATACAAACCATAAAAGTGCAGAGTAACCTGAGGACCAACGTCGTAAGAGATGTCAAACAGATATCTCCATAACTGGAAGGAAATCTGGTATAACTCGAGAAAAGGTAGGCTGACACATTCTTACCTGCCTAGTGTCAGAGATAGGATCAAGACAGACTGGATCACGCCGTCGCGATGGTTAATCCAGTTCCTCACTGCGCATGGTGACTTCGGGTCATATCTCTTTCCCTTCCATTTGAGAGAGGGTAGTACATGCTCTTGTGGGGAGGTGGACACATCAGAGCACGTCCTGACCGTCTGTCCTAGATTCGAAGAAATTAGGATTAGGTTCCAGAGAGACAATAACACCACTATTGAGATCAGAGCTCTATTAAGCCAAGCACACTATAAAGCGTTAGAAAAACTAGTCAAAGAGCTCCTCCAAACAAAGGAGTCTCTTGAGGCAATAGAGAATCTGCTTCAAGCAGATATAATAGAGGAACCTGAATAGGTAGGTAGGGAACTGGCTGTTGGAACTGCAGGGCATGTATACAAACAATCATATACTGGTAAAAATTTTTGCATAAGCAAAAGAATCATACTCTAATATAAGTGGACCGGCGCCATACACCGGTCCACAAAACTGTAAATTAAGAAACCGCAATAAACTCAAACGCAATATTTATATATACCTGCAAACAAAATTTATTTATCTTTTCTAAATAAGTAGACCGGTACTATACATCGGTCTACAAACCGCAAATATACATTAGCAATAAGAAAAACCAGCCTATACACTGGTAAACAACTCTAGTCTGAACATACACGGTGCAATAAAAAGTGATTCGGAACCCACTATAAACTATAGGTGCACAAAAGTCGCAATGATGTACAGACCTGTACCAATAAGAAAGGATCAGCAATAATGAAAAGTTTTGGAGCGCAACCGGCCGATAAAGCGAAAGCTAGGTGCGGCCGGGAATGTTTATGTCCAACAAAGCATAATTGAGCGACCTTTGTTTTTTTGCGTATGCCTTTGTGTTAGTGGTTCTCATATATCCGGAGATCCATAATGGATTTTTCTTCTCTATGTTTCGGCGGTTTCCGGTCCCAAGCCCCGATAAAGGAGGAGAGTACACTTACGACAACTGGACAGAACATTCTTATAGTTACACTATTCACAACACTGACACATCATACAACATCAGACCTGTCAAAATAAGGGGTAACCATCGCCATGCTCGCGTGTGGCAGTTTCGGCTCGGGTACGGGATGGCTAGCACGGAGTGGACGAGATTGACAGACTGAAAATTGGGGAAGTGCTGATAATGCTAGTATAGCCGTCATTGAGCAAGGCTGTAGGCGTCATATCTGGTGAGGGAACTACATGAACGGGTTACACACACCTCGCACCAGCTGGGAAACTCTGTATAATAGTTCGAGCAGAGAGAGCGAGACACAGAGCGAAGCCGAGCAAGCACGGAGTGGATGAACTTTACAGGCCCTGAAAGGAACAGGAGCGACTGGAACTGCCAGCTCGTTTGCGGCGGAGTACGAGCCTGCTGTGTGTCATCGTTTGGCGGAGAGTCCTATAACCGAAAATCTTCCCAAATAGAAAGATATGGGCGCCACGCTTCCCGAGGAGCCCTTTCATAAGGGTAATCGAGTCGCTAGAGTGAAGCGCGGAGCGGCATTCTGGTACTGGGCGGGGGCAACATGCGTACGTGGTTTTACTGGGGATATCCTTCACTGCTAACCACACTTACATAAACATAATCCAATTCACCCACTTTAAAATGTTTGCTACCCACACCTGCTCCCTAAATTAGGGCGGAATGGAAGGGGGCTGGTTCCTTTCTGATCTGTAAGGGGTGCCCACGACGCTTGGGTCGTTTATTAATTGATGCAGATCAAAGGTTCTCGCCTGATTGTACCCCCTCCACTTTTGTCAGGGAGGTGGAAGGGTCTACAAATGGAGCTAAAGATGGTCCATCGCGCTTGCCGAGCGGTGCATGCCTGAGAGCTATCAAAGAGAGATGGGGCGATCTGAACCATCTTTGGCTCCTGCTGACGGCAAGACGGGCGGCTGGGCGCCTAGCCAGCACCAGTTATTTTTGAAAACGCACCGCTTTAATCTAAAATTTGAAAGCAACAGGATGCTGTTCCTAATAAATTCAGAAACTCATGCGATAAGCATAGATATGAATGATGTAGTAAATTTAAGATGAATTTCGAATAACTTAATCAAATCTCTGGGAACCGCCAGAATAAAAGGGTTCGAAAATTTCATAAAGGTCCACGTCATAGAAAAAAGATTGAAACTCCCACATGATGGTAGACTAGGGATAAGTTTTCTGATAAATACGATAACGAGGAATAACCGACTTTGAAAGAAATGTTTTGATCGGAGAACACGAATTTACGGTAAACGATAAAAATAACTCTGAGCCAACCAGTTAAAAATAATCAAAACTCATTTCGCTGAAACTCACAATAGATTTTTATTTTTAGACCAGAAAGGCGCACTTACACTGATTGACACAGGGTACGAGGCGAGCGTTATGAAAGTAAAAAGGTTGCTGACAGGAGAGAAAGTCGAAATTTACAATTCTGAAATCTATTTGAGGAGGCTTGATAGATTATTAACGCCAACATTTGGAATCGCCCCCCCCCCTCAATATTCTGGGCATAGCGCTAGGAGGAACGGTATAACCGTACTATACTCCCATGCCCTACAACCCATTCTGGGAATAGACTATTTGCATAAAACCAGAGCAATTATTAATTTTAGCGAAATGAACAATAAAACAACAAAACTAGAATTCTTTTGCGACGATGAGGTGTTCTGTCGATGTAGTAAACCGGTTGAAACTGACGGCGTTTATGATGCTAGATTTGAAAATATAAAGTCCTTAATACGATTCGACAATATCAATCTCAACGAATTCGATTGGTGTCAAGGCGATTACAGAAGCTTATATTTGTCATCCGAACAGCGTGAAAATGTTTCGGAACGCACTGATCACTTAAATAAATTAATCGATTTTACAGAAATAGATCATTTAGATAATCGATAATACCAGCGAGCCATTAAATTGTTAGAACATAATCCGGATCGATTTTATCTGGAAGGCGACACGCTTACTACAACTAATGTAGTGGCGAAGTTAATAAATATTTTTTTCGGTCTAACAGTCTTTATAATACAATACACCAGCCAAAATAAGTGTTGCCCAATTTACTTGATTTTAACATTAAATTTACATTATTAGGATTCTTCAAAATATGAAGATTTTTAAGAGTTTCTGCTTTATATTTATTTTTAATACATTGTTCCAAAATATTTACATTTTCAAAATCGAAAGAATGTAACAAGTTTAAACTAGGTTCTTTTAGCCCGGATGTACCATTTATACTTCGTTGGCTATATTGATGTTCATATATTCTTTGTTTTAGGTATCTTCCCATTTGTTCAATACAATATTTGTCACAATCATTATAATTTATTTCGTATACCACTCCTGTTTTCAAACATTTATCATCCTTATCTTTACAGTTGGAAAATAGCTTTCTAATATTATTATTGTTTCTAAAGTAAACTTGAATACTATACTTTTTTAATACACTTTTAGTTCTGTCGGATAAACCTTTTACGTATGGTAATACCACGATTTAATTATTATTATCCCTGTTTTCATGTTACGTTCTCTAGTATAATTATAAATCTGATCTACTCCCTCTGTACAATAATTTTCTCTATCAGGTATAATGGATAACCATTAATAAATATCTCTTTAACTAATTTAAAATTATATTTTCTATAATCTTTATGTGATAATTTGGTTACTCTGTCAAATTTTTTGGACGTGGACGTTATAAGAGTAATAACAGAGTAAAATTAAATTGATACAGAAAACCGATCTGGTCAGGTAGGTTGTTAAATTTTAACTCGCACCATCTATTCGGAAACAAAAGATAGGTACTGTAAAGGGAATGATTGACAGAGTAACCTCTATAACTAATTTTAAATTATCTTTTCTAAAATCTTTGTGTGATAATTGGAATGCTCCGTCGATGATTCCCTTTACAGTACCTATCTTGTTTCCAAATATATATTATGTTTATTCAATAGCCTTTGTGGATAAAATAGTTGCAGAGAGAGTGTGTCAGATTTATAATAGCACTAGAGAACGTAATATGGAAATGAATGATAATAATATAATCGTGGTATTACCATAATTAAAGCTATTGAATAATTGTAAAGATAAGGACGATAAATGTTTGAAAATAGGAGTGGTATACGAAATAAATTTTAAAAATTGTGACAAATATTATATTGGACAAACGGGAAGATACCTAAAGCAAAGAATATGTAACGTTCCTATACCTCTCGGGATAGCTTACGCGGTATTTTTGAGAGTAATTTGAGAGGGAAGGAAGTATATTCGGAATCGGGCGGCGGACCAGGAAAATAATTTTATAAGAACACAGTATGTTTGTTATAACAAAAATAAAAATAAATTTATTCAGTAAACCACTTATTGAATAGATTCTGAAACAAACAACAAAATGATAATAATTACTTAAATGAAAGAAAGAAATTAACTGAAGCTAGATATATATAGAATAGATTCTAAGTTCCCGCTATTTTTCGCTATGTTTATTTCATCCGGCGCTATTTACCGTGCGGATACCTGGTGCTAGTTTCCACGCGGGAAATTTAAACGAGACAAGTGCAATTTAATCTAGGTTAAAACTAAGGTTAGCTTAACTCCGCTGGTCTTTTGAACAGCGCCTCGTAACCAGGATCAAGAATTACGTGGACAGCAATTTAATTAGGATAAGAGAACGGCTGGACTTTTGAGGAGCGCCTCGCAACTAGAATCACGTTCACTTCAGGATAGGTAAAATTATTAACTGCCTGTCTTTTGAGAATCGTCTTGTAACAGAGATTAAGCTAATAATTTCGGAAGGATATTCAGGCAGGAATTTGTGAACTCTAGACAATTTATAGCTCCGGAAGGAGTTCAAGTGACACGACTTTAGGTTAGCCGGTTCACTGGACGAACTCCCTATTTTGCCTTTTGCAGGCCCTTTTATAATTAAATTGTTGGGTATTATCGCCGTCACTCATCTAACATCGGACGAGCCGCCAATTTATAATAATAATATTAATAATAAGAATAATTAATATTCATTATAATTTTCACAGTTAGAATTCTTATGGCAGTCGGTTTACTGCGTACAAATATTGTTTTATATACATACAATAGCGTGCATATATGTATGTATATATATATATATATATATATATGGTGTTAATAATATTCTAATGTATTTATAAATTAAATACAGCGGGTGAATTCGTTTGGGACACCAGTTGTATATCCTGGAATGCGTGCCAGTGTAGAGGCTTGCGCGTTCCCCTACCACGACATTCGCTGCTACGCGTGTCGTTCAACGAGAGAGCACGGTAGTGTGCGTGCAGCCATGTATTAGAGGGGGATATCTGTCGCCAGCCTAGTACACTTGGCGCAGCTCTCTCTCTCAACGCGCGAGGTGTATCTCCTTCTTACGCACTTTTCTACTCTTCCTAAAGGTGAAGAGAGAGAAGATGTATTGTGTTCTCTTTCTTCTTTGATTTTTGGCTGTTGCGCCGACTACTTTTACAGTAGTCGTCGCGACCGTTGCTCGTTCTCGGTATATTTACCGCGCGTTGTGTAATATATTAATTTAATTAGATATTCAATGAATTAATTTTCGTATATTTCAGCTTTACTTATTATTATTTTCGCGTGTGTGACGGAAATAAATAATTTGATCGTATATAAATTATTCTGTATTCTCGCGGTAATTTAATAAAAGTAAAATTTGTGTAACGGTCGTGATAAATTTGCGCGGCCATATTTTTGGTCGTCGCAAATATATGAATATCAATATAGTTTACAAAGTATGACTGGTACATCCGGGCTAAAGGAACATAGTTTAAACTTGTTACATAGATTCGATTTTTAAAATGTAAACGTACTAGAATAAGGTATTAAAAGTAAATATAAGAGAGAAACTCTTGAAAATATTCATATTTTGAAGAATCCCAATAATGTAAATTTAATGCTAGAGTCAAGTAAATTGGACAATACTTATCATTCATTATATTAATATAACATTTGTATATCGTATTTAAGTTAAGAAAGGGGGTCCTATGAATGTTATACTATTAAATTTAGAGTGGGGATAGGGTATATAAAGTAGCACGCTGGGTTTTTTAATTTAGTTTAGTTCCTGTGGATGAACCGTAGCGGTTCGAAACGTCGGATATCAAAGTTGATTCTAAAGTGAAGGTGGCGGGGCAGTCAGGTTGTCCTTTACTGACATAGAATATTATTTTTATTATTTTTATTTTATTTATTTATTATTTTATTTTGATTTTGTTTTATTTCTTATTTTATTTTTATTCTTAATTTTTAATATAATTTATTGTAGTAATAACTTTTATTTCAGATTCTACGGGGGTGAATATAAACAAGGACAATCTGACTGTCATTATTTTAGCTGGAGTATTGTATTATAAAGACTGTAAGATCGATAATATTATTTATTAATTTAATTTAGAACAGTCGACATAAGTACAATTTTTAATTTTAACGTAGTGGCTCATAAAAACCCAACAACAAATGATACTCCAGTGGTTGCGCGTCAATCCAGATTGCCGCATGCACTCAAAGACGAAGTAAACCTCCAAGTGATTGAATTACTGCAGAAAGGAATAATCAGGAGTTCAAGGAGTAAATATTCAACAAGTCGTACCAAAAAAGTAATTAGCTGATAAAAAACCACACTGGCGTGTCGTAGTAGATTTCTGTCTTCTGAACATGGAAGCGGTAATAGCGTCTCCGCTTCCCAAGATCGTCAAAATGATACTGTTGGTACAACTAAATATTACACCGTTATAGATTGCGTATCCGGATTTCATCAAATACCGATGAGTGCAGAAGACATGCATAAGGCTGATTTTCTACACCCAACGGGCATTTCGAATTTGTACGAAAGTCAATCGGTTTGAAAAACGTAAGCATCAGAAATCAGGGAGCGATGAACTTTACGGTCTTATTTACGATTTATTAACAAGAGTGTTCGTCTATATGGACAATATAGTCATCTACGCAAAAAATTGAAAAGAACGTGAAAGATTATTCAATGAAGTTATGGAAAGATTACACAAAGTGAACTGAAAACTCGTACCCGGAAAGTGCAAAATCCTGCCACGTAAAGTAACATACTTTTGAGCCGTATGTTTTCATGTGTACATTCACCCTCGTGACTAACTACCAATCGCTCGTGTGGTTCAAAACAGCGGATCTAACTACATGGGTGATAAAGAGGTTTAAGCTTTCAGAAAATGACTATAAAGTCGCTTATAATTCAAGGAAGACAAATGTGAACACTGATGCATTATCTCGTAATCCTCTTGAGAATGTGAACGCAGTCGCCCGATGGCAAAAGAAAAGCATCTTATTCTTGATATACCAACATCAAGCCTTGAAAATCTAAGCCCACACTGTACTGAACCTTCTAAGATATCAACAGAATATTCGAAGAACGTCTAGTTCAAAGGCACTAGAAATAGGAAAAGGTGGGGCATGCGCGGTCAGGCGGATCAGTTCTGCTTGAATTTTTTGTTATTTAAAAGAAATTTTTATTACTAAAACATGTATGAAAGTATTAAGAAGGATATAAATTTTTTGTATACCAATAAATTTTGATCAAATATATTATTTTATTTCAGTTATTAATAAATGAAAATAAATGCTAAAAATTTCGTTGACAGCTATCCTAAAAAACACCCGATTGAACAAGAAAATTGCATTTAATATATTAAATTAATACATTTAGAAAGCTGAGGATTTTTCCTATCGTTTCATATATTTTTAATTTTCTAATATTGTTACAAAATATGCAATTATTGAAAAATTAAGAAAAGTTGTTGAGCGAGGTCTGAAAAGGTTGGCATGTTGTGCACACGCGCTGACTGTGTCTACATCGAACGTGCGCACATGTGATCTTTTATAACATGCTAGGGGACTGCGCTGCACATGTTTTATGATGATCTGCGTAAAGATTTCGACATTCCCTTTTCGTTTCTAATTGGTGTCTTCAATTTTTATATTACCTGCAACCGCAACATACGAATAGGATAATAATGCCTAAAATTTCTTATTTTTGAAAAGCCTTCTTTTCTTATTTTTGAAAAGGCTTTTTGACGGAAAAAGAACATTTATGATGGAAAATGGATATACGTTAGCTTAATCAAAATATTTTCCGTCATTCTACTTTTTCCCGATCTTTCTAGCAATATGGCGATATCGTGGCGGAAGAACGATGGCGATTTCGAGGCGATCCAAACATCCACAAATTCTCGCACTTCTTGAACATGTCAGAAGTGCGTAGCAACGAGGTCGTGCTGCAATGATCGGAATAGGTGGTAATCAGAAGGTGCTATGTCTGGTGAGTACGCCGGGGTGGTGATGTGACATGTGACCGAGCATTGTCATGCAAGAGAATGGCTATTACTTGCATTTGCTGATCTATGTTCGATCAATCCGGTAGTAACGGTTTCATTCGGTTTTAGCAGCTCATAGTACAACACACCCTGTTGGTCCCACCAAATGCATAGAAATACTTTTTGGCCATAGATATTCTTTTGTTACACATAAACATTCTTGACTACACATAGCTTTCGCTTCATCGACCGGGCCGTGGCTGTTTTGGTGTCGATCTGGATGGTTGGCCTGGGTCGACCCATGACTTTCTATGCTTCGGATTGTCGTAGTAGATCCAGTTTCCATTACCAGTCACAATACGCCACAGAAAACTCTTCTTTTTTCGCCTGGCAAGCAAAGACAGTGCGATGTTGTATCGATTCACAACACACTTTCGGTGAAATCGTGCGGCATCCATTTTCCTTCTTTATGAATCTTTCGTATCGCATGTAAACGTTTGCTAACTGCTCTGTCACTGACTCATAACTTATTATCGAGTTCTTTTTCCGTTTGAGCTGAGTTTTCGTCTAATAATGCTTGCAGTTTACTACCCTCAAACTTATCCAGTTGTCCAGAACTTTCTTTATCATTAACATCAGTATCTCCGCTTCTAAACCGCTGAAACCACTCTTTACATATTTTAAGCAGTGGAACTTGTTTGCCATAACATTATTGAAACAATCAATAAGTTTTTGCTACACTTTTTTTGAAATCAAAGTAGTACAAAAAGACATGTCGGAAAAACGATTTATAACGATTCATTTTTAACTAATATAAATTATTATAATGTTTGTAGAAATAATGTGCGCTTATTAATTGAATTTTATTAGTAAATGCCAAAACAAAAAAATAAGTACTAGATCCGAAACATTTAACTCTTAGTACTACTTATTAGGTGTACAAATAAGTTTCCGCCGTTTTGAAAAGATGGCACCACCGAGAAGATAACATCGAAATTATTAGCTTTAAAAAGTCGTATAATATATGTTGAAATCTGGAAACAGTGTAACCTTTTAATACCTCTGACTTTTTGCTAACATCACTTAATTTTCATCGTGTCAAGTTTTGAGTCAAGTAAGCGTCATTTGCGGGAATTTTTAATTTACTTCTTTCATTTAGAGCAATCTGCAGGTGAAGCACATCGGCTACTCATAAAAGCATTTGATGATGTTAATTTGAGTGAGAAGTTGTCGGGAGTGGTTCCAAAAATTTAAATGTTGTGATTTTGATGTGGAGTACAAAACAAGAAGTGGAAGGTCCAAAGTATATGGTTACACAGATTTGGAAGCTTTACTGGAGGAAGATCCGAGGCAAATGCAAGAAGAACATGTACAAAAGCACTCAGCAAGCTATTTCACAACGTCTCAAAACCCTGGATATGGTCCAAAAGCAAGGAAATACGGTTCTTAACGAATGAAGCTAAGAGACGTCGAGCGTCGCTTATTCGCTTGCGAACAATTGCTCAAAAGGCAAAATCGCAAAGGAATTCTACATCGAATCATGATGGAAGACGAAAAGTGGATTCACAATGACAATCCAAAGCGTAGAATGTCATGTGCCCGGGCATGCCTCTACTTCGACGGCCAAGCCAAACATTCATGGCAAGAAGCTAATGCTGTGCATCTGGTGGAATCCGCTTGTAGTATTCTAGTACGAACTACTCCAACACAATCAAACCGTCACCGGGGAACGTTACCAATGATAGTTGATGTAATTAAGCCGAGCATTGAAGATTTATTGTCCACAATATGCCAAAAGGCACGATAAAGGTATTTTTCAGCATAATAACGCTCGGCCTCTTGTTGCAAAAATGGTAAAAGAAACGTTAGAAGCACTGAATTGGGACTTCCTACCCCATCCGCCGTATTCGCCAGACATTGCTTCTTGCGACTACCACCTATTCCGGTCGATGACTCGTGGTCTGGCTGAGCAGCACTTCACTTCTTACAAGAGATTGAAGAAATGGGTCGATTCGTGGATCGCCTCAAAAAACCAGAAATTTTTTAGACGGGGTATTTACTTGCTGTCCGAAAGATAGTCAAAAGTAGTAGAAAGTGATGGGAAATATTTTTAATGACATTATTTGTACCTTTTTTCAATAAATTCTTATTTCTTTATAAAAAAACGGCGGAAAATTATTTGTACACCCAATATATCGCCATCTAAACGTGAAGGTTGAGCACTATGTTCGCCTTCTAATAGTAATACAGTCGGCACGGCTGTTCTTAAAAATGGTGGTATAGACGTTTCGCGATCAGGAGATGTAGACAAAAATTCAGAATCGAAGGAAACTAGAACGTATCATTTAAGGGAAGGTTTCCGAGTCATCGAATACGTATGAAAACCGAAAACATCCACAATATTCTAAAATATATAAAGCGAGAAATAATAGAGAACATCTAGCTAAAGGAATAGTGCGACGGAAATTTCGGAGAGAAATAGTGAATCTACGAGCGAGTCGGACGACGAATCGTTATACGCCCCTCTGTATAAACCCAAACAAAAAGATAGAAGACCTAAAGACAAAACTATGGTAACACCCACAGATAATACAGATCAGTGTATTAGCGATATAGACTCTGCTAGTAACGTTAATTCAATAAAACTAGAATCGATCAAATTGTGTATTTCATTAATAGCAAGTGTGAATCTTGCAGCGTAGCAGTACGGAAACTTACCAAAATGTATAAGTTTCCGGAATAACAATACATAGAAGAGGCCAAGATATGTCCGTACAAATGGTGCAATGGGAAAATTCTAATTGATCTAAGTATTAAGACAGATCTAAGTATTATTACAGATAGTGTAAAGGCGCATCCAGCAATATATAGAATGTCAACTGAAGAAACTCGTTCGGGTAAGAACAAGACAACCCATAGTTATTACAGACACACCCGGTTCCACATTCGAAAAAATAGCGCTCGATATCGTAGGCCCATTATCAAAAACTAGAATCGCAAATGAATACATCCTAACTATGCAAGATCAACTATCCAAGTATGGTATAGCCATTTCACTGCCCAACCTACTAGCGTCAACAATCTTCGACGCGTTTATAAAAAATGCATCTGCATCTTCGCAAGACTACCTTGGACATCAGAGACGTGGACGGCTGCGCGATACTCGAAGAAGTGAAGACAGCCCTTCTTGGCGTTTACGGGACTGTACTGGCCCCCTCGAGGTGAGGCTTACGAGGGAGGACAAAGTCGGCAAACGACTCACCCTCGTGAACCTCTCTGAGGAAGCTGGCCAGCGGTTACTAAAAGTCGGAAAGGTGGCCATTGGATGGGTTCTATCCGGCTTGTGGTGGTGGGTCCAGGTCGAGCGTTGTTACAGATTGTCTCGGCTATGAAACACCCCGGTTCGGGTTGTGATGGCCCAGACAGGAACACCGCCTGCTTCAGGTGCGGGCAGCAGGGACACAAAGCGTCTGACTGTAGAACGCCTGCACAGTGTTTCTTTTGCCCGGGGACAACGCTCGCAGCGTTAAATCACGTTACGGGGTCTGGGGCTTGTGTGGTATTTCATGAAGCCCTTACCAGGTCTCGCCAAAATCGTTAAAGTCCTACAGGCGAACCTGAAGAGGAATCGGACGGCGAGCAAGCTACTTACGCAGATCTGTCTTGAGAAGGACGCTGACATCGTCATCATTAGCGAACAATATCGAGATGGAGATGCGGAGCTCTGGTACCGCGATGACCTCGGTACCGCGGCGATTTAGATTTTGAACCCGCACCCCTTTCGGCTGGAGCGCCACGGATCTGGCCGCGGCTTCGTATGGGTGCGGGGCAACAACGTAAATTACGTCAGCTGCTCTCTCACCCCAAATAAGACCATCGGGGGTTTCCAGTCTAAACTGGATACCCTTCAGAATGTGGTAATAGAAATGGAGAGGGAGCTAGTAGTGACTGGAGATTTGAACAACAACGATCTCGATTACGGAAACCCTTGCCGGACTCTAGAGGAAGACGAGTTATAGACATGGCATCCAAACTAGGGCTGGTTGTCTTGAACACCGGATCTACCTCGACCTTTCGGAAACCTGGCTACAGGGAGACCATCCCTGATGTATCTTTCGCGACAGAGATTCTGGCCGTACGAGTGCGGGACTGGCGGGTCATCGAAGACTATACAGCCAGTGATCACCAATACATCACCTTCCGCATTGGTGATGTCACGCGAGTCAGGGCGACGGCTGAACGTTGCCCAGCCAGATGCACCATCGCGAGGATGGATCACGAGCAGTTTTCTCAGGCGCTAGAACGCGGACAGCGCGTCCTGGTTGAATTACCAAGGAGCGCAAGGCTTGGCGAGCGGGCGAAAGCGGTAACGAAAGCTACAATGCATCTGATCCGCCAAGCCTGCAAGCAAGCGATGCCGAGAAAATTCGCGGGTCGTGCTCGCCTTCCGATTTATTGGTTGATGGACGATATTGCGGAGCTGCGGCGGCATCGCCTACGGCTGCGCCACGTAGCCCAAAGGGCTCAAAGGCGCTACCGTGATGCCGCTATAGGATTAGATAGAATGATCCCGCTTAGGATCGCCCAAGATCTAACGGCCAAGAAGACTCTAAAGCGAGCCAACAAAGCTAGCAAACACGGTTGCTGGAAAAAGTTGGGAGGAGATCTGATTAACGATCCATGGGGATTAGGGTACAAAATCATAGCCAGCAAATTAGGCATATTCCGTAAAAACATGCCTATGAGCGCGGAAGTAATGGACAACATCGTCGAAACCCTATTCCCTACTCATCCCAAGCGAAGGGATGAGCTCCTGGCTCCCGAGGATCTTGAGACACCGCCTTTCACAAGGGCAGAGCTAGAAAGAGTAGTGCGTTTTCTGAAGAACAAAAAGGCACCAGGACCTGACGCACTTTCGGCGGAAGTGATGAAAGCGGTGGTACAGGGTCATCCTGAACTCTTGCTTGGCATGTGCAATTTGTTGGTTCCAACCAAGGCATCTGTCAAGTACCTGAGGGTGGTGCTAGACATGAAGCTTACGCTTTGGGAACATAATTGGAAGTCGGTGGACATGGCGGGTATAGTGGCGACCTCCCTTTGCAGGGTCATGGCCAACGTAGCAGGACAACGCCCCTGCATTAGTCGGCTGCTACTGCGGGCTGCTGAACCAGTCATGCTTTACGGCGCTGAAGTTTGGATCGACTCACTCCGTCACAAAAAGTAACGCAGGCGCATGGCGGCTGTACAGAGGAGATGCGCTTTTTGTGTAGAGTGTTCGTACCGGACGGTCTCGGAGACGGCTTTCCTAGTGGTTGTCTGGGTCCTCCCGATAGACCTCCTGTCCCGGGAGCGGACGTTCGTTCACCAGATAAAAAGGACACTTCGCTAAGCCGAACCAGAGAAGGAAGCCAGAGAGCGTTGCCTGGCTTACCAGCGGAAGAGGTGGGAGTACGATACGCACGGAAGGTGGACCGCAAGACTTAAAAGTCTGGTGGCCCCGTGGATCGGTAGGCAGCACGGGAAGATAAATTACTCTCTCACCCAGATTCTGAATGGCCACGAGGACTTCCGCGCGTACTTGGACAAGATGGACAAAGTCGCGGATTCCGGTTGTATATACTGTCGATCCGTAAAAGACGATCCAGATCATATTTTTTTGTGCGGGCAGTGGGAGCAACAGAGACCGCTATTGGGGAAGGATGCTGGAAGGGTCACTCCGGAAGGCATAGTCCCCCTGATGTGCTCCAGCCAGGAGACATGGGGAGGGGCTGCTCATTTTGCCAAGGATATCGTCAGACGGAAGAAGGCGGACCTTACCTAGATTCTTACTTCTGGCTGAGATCTGACGGAGCCCAATGGCGAACATCCTTATCCTCTCTCCGAATTAATGTCTAATGGCGATGTCCGAGGCGGAGAGTTGAGCCAGATAGATGGCAAAGGAGGTCTCCTCAGTATGCGCCTGCCGACTCCGGCTTGGAGTTCTTTTCAAAGCTACGGAAAGCAGTCAAGGCAATGCACCAAAGATATAGTTTTTTAGTTTTTTAGTATGCCTTTGTGTAAGCGAATCTCACATACCTGGGGATCAGTCCCAGGAATCCCTAAAGGATTTTTCTCCTCCTCTATAAAAAAATTATAATTATTATGACTACTAGCGTTACTATTATTTCGTAGACAAACAATAATAACAGTTAAGAGATCTATCTTTCCGTAAAAATTAATTAATATGAAATGCGAATCTATAGGTCAAAGGCTATTAAAAATTCGCGATGACGACTAGGTTACATTCACATCTAAAAGCATTAAATAATTATGGTAAAATCATTAAAGGATAAATAGAAATTCAAGGACGAATAATTATACTAATATTAAATCATAGTAGCAAATAAGTTTATCTATAAAAATGTCATATTGTTAACGTACGATTTTAATAATCTAAATATATCAACAACGATTCCGAAACTAGAATAAGTTGTAAGAGATGAACGAAGGCTAAACCTTGTCCATTCTATCTCCCCCACTGTCACGAAATTTTCTGCGGAGAAACTTTCGGCGGCGTCGGGTCCGAACTATAAATACAGGCCCTCGAACATGTGGAAGACTTTTTGAGAATTTGTAAACGGGAAATTCTTCCTCATCCGCATTACAGTCCAGACTTAACTACAACTTGTTTCGATCAATGCCGAGTGCTCTTACGGGAATACGATTCAGTATAGTAGAGAGAATCAAAAATTAACTTATGATTAAATACGTTCTTAGTTTCGACAGACGGAAAATTTGTGAGGCCACAATTGATAAATTTCGAGGAAGATGGGTGAAAGTTATTGCATCTGATGCACATTGTTTTACATAAAGGATCTGAACGATGTTTTCACAATAAAATTTAATATTCTGGAAAAAATGCTGGAAATTTGTGCACACAATACTTACAAGTTAGTTAATGAGAAGGGCTAGATAGATGAGCTAGTTCACTTCGAAAATTTTAAACCATTCGTCAAATCTGATGTAATAAAATTTGAGATAAATGACGAAGAAGCTTTAGAAGATTTCAATTCTTACCGCGGATTAGTCGAAGTTATATTTATCTATATATTTTCATCTTACATTCTATCTGACAGGATAATTCGCGAATATAATAGTTGAGCAATTTTTCGAAATTATAAATGAACACCAATATTGTGAAATGAAGAACTCTACATAAACCTACTTTTCGAAGTACAATGCATATTTTCAGAAAATATTAGACACAAAAAATTACGTTGTAAATTTTTATAATAATCCTTGATACCAACGAAAATATTTAAATAGTCATAAACTGGTAATAATCCAATAAGTTAATACTCTCTATTATTTATGCCTATTCATAAAGTTAAGTCTTCGTATCTATTATAGAATACAACGTAAAAAACAGTAACAACATTCTTCTTACCAAAAATGTTTTTTATCAACTATTCTGTTACAAAACAGAGCAATCTATCAATTTCATTATAAGCCCGTGATCTCGACATCAAAAATTCCCTTAGTAAATTCGTCGAGGGGCGTAAAATCAAGAATTTCTCTCGGGAGTGCGCTATACTCGAGGGCATGCGGGGCGAGATCGTTATTTTGATGCCGTACCTCGTTTTTCGTCTCTCTCTCTTTCCCTCTCTCCTTTCGTATCTGCTCACCGATCTGCCGCTGCCCCCTCACAATCTCTTTCTCTCACTTTCTTCTGTCGTACGCCCGTACAACGCTCTTTTCCTTTTAATTTTCTCATTTTCTATTTTTAATCATTGCGAGCGCAAATATTGCGTCGCGACGAGAGCTGTCTCTATGAAAAAACAGGGAGAGAGTAGAAGATAGATAGATTGATAGATCTGTAGTTATTTGTAATCTTTAGTAAACAATAAATAGCTACCCAAGGTATGTCTTCAATTGCTATATTTTAATAAAATATTAAAATAACGTAGAAGTATGATTTGTATATACCAAGGCTACAAGTCAATGTTATCAAAATTAGACAGACTTATAATGTAGCTGAGCAGAAGACAGATTCGTAGGTTCAACTTGACGGTTGAAGTTTTTGGTCGCACGAGGAAGGCGTCAACTTAATTTAATTTTAGATATTTATTTTTGAATAATGTGTACTGGATATACAACTGGCATTAAACATGGATATATCCTATTTTACGTATAAAGTCATAATAACATCTCTGTCACGGCTTCCATCAGCGGATTCATGTCGAGGTGGTGTATTTTCGTCATCTGCGGTGTTTCTCCATATAGGGAGTAAACGCCCCTGGGGAAAAGAACATCACCAAGATTGCCAGCTTACTCATCTGCTATTGGCCGGCATAAGCATCGGTCTCTTTTTTATTATTTTTATTCCTTGCATTATGTTCCTGGTCGCTTTCATCAGAGTCTGTGAAAGATGAATGTGTAACTTTAGGGGAGTGGAATTTTTTCATATCTAATATGTGGACTTTTCTCGTGTTCATACTGGCCAGATCTTCGAATTTGTGCAAGACAGGGGATGTTTTCTTGATTACGTCACAAGGGGCTCAATATTTGGACGTTAATTTGGCCAAAAAATGATCTCCGTTTATTGTTGTATCGTTATGCTTGATTTTTCTTTGCTTTTGGTAGATTTTGTCTAACCAAGCCATGGGCGGCTGGTAGTCGCGGTCTAGCCAGCTTGCTTCCATTGTTACGGTGTTGCTCGGGGAGAGAGAAAGAGGTTCTTTGAGCTTGGAGAATGTAGGTGCGCAGAAATCGTTTAGGGCTCTGACAAAAGCCGTTTACCTCTAGCGCCCATCGAGGGTGATAACGGGGAGGAATCCTATATGGCGCGACGTACGGAGGTGGCCGAAGCGTTCGGACAAACCGCCGCCGGCCCGCATTGCGACTCCGATGAGAAGCGACCTCTTCCAGTAGCTCAATCGTGAGTGTGACCTCGGGCTTTCTGGCCTTCAGTCGCCCGCAGACGGAAAGATCCCGCCCCGGGAGCCTGAGAACGAGGTGGGCGCCCGTCCACTCCGCAAAAGAAGATCGAGGAGGGGGAACGACAAGCGTGAGTCGGGTGGGCCGACACACGCCGATCATCGTTGCGAAAGCTTTTATAACGGTTGGTACCACGACAAAACTCTTGACGGCCCTTGATGGGTCTTCCTCCTCTGAACATACCTCCGAGAATTGTAGATTTGGAATCCCTAGGCTCAGATTCCGGGCGTCCAATGGAGGGAATCCACGGTAGGCCAGCCTGTGCCGGCGACGCCGATTGTTTCTTTTCGCCCGCTGGCTCCTCAATGCTGGCCTTTAAAGGACATGGCCATCTATGCCCTGAGCCAATCTTCCAAACCAGCGTCGGCTGGTCCGTAAGGAAGGATGAGAGGGAAAAGTCATCTTTTGCGTTTGGACACTGTCCGCACTCTATTGAAACGGTAAAATGTTTCCCCTTAGCCGATCGACCTGCCGCCGCTAGAGAGGCTCGACCGGAGCTTTCTTAAACCGGACTGCGTCTCCCGTAGGCCTTGGGAGTCTCTCATAAAGAGAAGGTATCCCTGCCTGGAGCCGTTCCAATTCGGCGTTAGGGTCTAAGAAGCACGGTGCTCCTCAGCTGAGCGGGTTTCAGTACAGTTCAAGGGAGGTAAATTTTCTCCCGGCCGGCCTTTGAGCCCTCCAAGGGACTTATCCCTGGACAGTCTGCTTCGGCGGCGTCTTTCAAAGCCCTGACGGGCCTCCAGAGGCCTTGGGCCTTGTTCCAATTGGGAACTACTAGGAACCTTCAAGGTCGCCCGTAACTCCGTTTGGAGACACGTCCTGTCCGGAGGCCACACCAGATGGAATTCAGTTCGATCCGGGTTTCTGGATCGGACGCGGGCTTCCGAAAAGTCGTGGATCGTCGACGGCGCGGGCCTAACTTCCAGTCGAAACAAAGGCGGCTGACTCACCTCATCCCGAACTGGACAGCTCTGAATGGAGCTGCTCAGGAGGAAGCCACCCACCTGTGCAGGTGGAAGGAGGAGTGGTTTCCCTTATCCCCAACGTACTCTTGATATTACTAGTGGAAGGTGACGGCGTAAGGTTGCTGCCTCGGCCTGGCTATGGCTGCTTCTTGTGCACAGCGTCAAACGCTCAAGATGGTGTGACTGTAGCGCCACACTCGCAGTTCATAGCTCGTGGGCTCCTTTAACTTTATTATAAGGCTTTATTATAAGGCGTCGATCACTTGACTCTCTCCGCGACTGCAGCTACTAAAGGCGCCCGTACTGCTCGACTGTTCGGTAGCGTCTCTCGCACCAAGTACTCGAATGCTCGCCGCGCGCATCGTCGTCGCATCGCAACGATAAAGAGTCAAAATCGATCGATGTATCTATATATATTGAAACTGCAATATCAAATGGACTAGTCAAATCAGCGCAATGGACTGGCCAAGTATACTGATGCAGAACCGGTATGCAGCAGGGGATGCATCCATTCGGTGGGCAAAAAAATTTATGATGTGACTATATAAAATAATCCGCGTCTGCCTGACTCTGGTCTGATCTGCACTGGATAGAGTTCTAACTTCTGGTGAAAATTGAGGAAAAAAGGATTTGGCGATTTTCAATGTTTCGAGCATTTTGAATTCTCTTCGAAATTTGTGTTCTTTCGCGTTGCGATTAATCGCGAACCCCGCATAATGCCTTTACAGTTTATTAGTTGCATATTATTGCGTGTGCCAATTGGATGAATATTTAATCCAACAAAAAAAATCGTTAATAAAGTATAAAAATTTCTAATGCTTCTAATTGTAGTTAAACAAACTCTTACGCATGAAATTCACAAAAAATCACTAGACTTTATAAACAATATTGTTTGAAATAAGTTCAAAATTTATATGATTATAGTGAAATCTTTAATAAATATATAGGCTAATTATACAAATGACCTACAATATATCAGTACAGAACCAAAAATACAATTATAATTTTATATTAAGATGTTAAAATATAAAATATTAAAATGAATTTATGTATAATTCTAATATTCAAAAATTCGATCCTTTTTTTAACTTTTTTGGAGTATTTTAATAATTCATAATAAAACAAAATACCATTAGCTAAATGGCGAGTTAATTATACTATATATACACATATGGGGCATTTACATAATTTTAACGTCCCAATACATCACTAACTTTAGCAGATGGTGAAGAATAATTACTAAATAGATTGCAAAGATTTTTATTTATTAAAAAAATGGAATGTATTTTTGAATACTAGAATTATGCAGTAAAATAATTTTAAATATAATTTAATATTTTAAAAGTTTAATATAAAATTAGAATCGTATTTATGGTCATGTACTAATATATTGTTAGCCACTGTTATAATTTGCCTATATATTTAATAAAGATTTCGCTACAATCATATAAATTTCAAACTTATTTCAAATAATATATTTTTTTTAATCCAATGAATTTTCATGAATTTTATGCGTAAGAATTTATGTTTAATTACAATTAGAAATATTACAAAAATTTAAACTTTATTAACAATTTTTTTGCTAGAAACTTTCAATTCATCTGCATATCCAACAATACGTAAATAATAAATTGTACACGCACTATGCTGGAATAGTGATTGATCGGAAGCGAAGGAACGAAAATTTCGAAGGAAATTCAAAATGCTCGAAACATGGGAAAACTCAAAATCCTTACTTTTCTAAATTTTTTCTCATCCACATAATTCTGTAAGAATTCCAAAATCAGAGACAGAAAGCCTTGAATTATCTTATAGCACATCGTAAATTTTTTCCCGTGTGAACGGATGCACCCTCCGCTGCGTATCTCCTCCGCGCCGGTATGCCTGACCTGACTGACACGCGGCTCGATGAGACCAGCTGCTATTGCAGTGTCTATATATATATATATATATATATATATATATGGAATACAATATATAGATATACCTGAACAAGGTTTACATGAAATACATATTTCGTATATTTTCTAGTGGTTCGGTAATCCATTTACGAAAAGTTCCCCAAAGTCTGAAAACAACGATTTGTACAGAAATGTTCTTATAGAAGCGTCGATGTTCTTTGCTGTTACTTGTGTTCTTTTATATGCGTCTTTGTTCTTTGAAAACTTTATAACTTTAGTTGAGCTCAGGATTTCGGGACAGATTTGGTCACAAGGTGGCGACACCTTGTGAGATTACTCGTTGAAATACGTGCATTTGAAAAAAGGAGAGTGGGGAAATGCAGTGAGAGTAGAGAGAGGGGTTAAATCTCTGCTGCACGCAGAACCATCGAGAAATTTACAAGGCAGCGACGTATAGCGGACAAATCTGAACTACCATGGCTCGATGATTTTTCATAAGCTTTTCCCACCCATTAGCACAGAGATAACTATAAGGCTATTTATAGTTAACTTCGAACAGATAAAGAGCACTTAAAGGATATTTTAAAAGACGCCTTATGGGTACACAACAGATGTCTTATTTCCACCTTAAATATACGTTATAGTATCTTCAAGAAATCTTATACAAATCTAAAGGTTTATTTAACAATTTAACAATAATTTTGAAAATGGTTTCTTACAGATAACTAATCCACTCCGCTTCGGTATATGTAATTTTCTTTGACGTTAGCTAAACGATGTCTTAATAAGACGAATGATGGATGTGCTATAGATATCATAATTCCTAAATTAATGTGCGTGATAGATATATTTACGGTATATTTTTTACATAATTTTACATGATTGTTCAATTAAAAAATTATTGTGAATGCGAGGAATGTTCAAATAATAAGCTGACACTTTTTGATTTTCTCAAAAAATAATTACTTAAAATGATTAATAAATACTTATGTTGTCTCCTTCAAAGTAAGCATCTCAGATATAATAGATGTGTGCTAGAGCTTGTTCCAATCATCGAAGCATTTTTTGGTATAGCCTTAGTTTTTTCAGCGATACAATTTTTATCTCCCTAATCATTGAAAACCGATGTCCTGTCATAGGTTTTTTCAGTTTTGGAAAAAGAAAAAAATCACTGGATGCCAAATCTGGTGAATATGAGGCTGAGGCATGATTGTTGTGTTGGTTTTGTCCAAAAACTCTCTCACAAATCTGCGGACGTTTTTTACTTATCGCCTCTCGTAAACGATGCATAACATTAAGGCAGTACTCTTTATTGGCCGTACTACCTTGTGGTAAAAATTCACTTGCTGTGCTTTCTTCGGTCTTGGTTATTCTGAACTCTTACATTGGGACGATTGGTCATAAGTTTCGACGTCATAATCATATACCCACGATTCGTCACCAGCTATAACCCTTTTTAGAAATATTAGCATCATTAATGACTTCAATCAACGTCTCCTGAGCTATAGTCATGCGATGGTTCTTTTGATCAAAATTCAGCAATTTTGGAATGAATTTCACTGACACGCGTCTCATGCCCAAAACATCCGAAAAATAGCATGCCATTAGCCAACTAATATTTGAACATCTTTAGCAACTTCTCTGATAGTAATTCGACGATTTTTTAACACAATATCTTTCACTGCTTGAACGTTTTCATCTTTTGTTGCCATGCTAGGACGTCCAGGGTGAGGTTCGTCTTCGACATCCTTTCGGTCTTCTTGGAACAGCTTATACCACTTATACACATTCTTTGTACTTAAAGTAGACTCAATGTATTCAATCGTGAACATTTCAAGAGTGTTTGAGCAATGGATTCCATTTTTGACACAAAATTTAATACAAACTCTTTGCTCCATTTTTTGCTAAAAGAAAACAACAAGCACACAAAACAATTGTTTGCCTGTAACAAATAAACTAATAATGATATTGAGCTGAAGCCGTTAATATATGCTCAGGACTTCTGTGCGAACACAAAATAAAAAAAACGATAATCGAACGGACGCAGATCGATATTTTCAGTCACCTTATTATTTGAATACACAACGTATATTCAATAACAGGATAATTTTTTACACATTTTCATACATTAAAAACTTGCCTTTTACACTTCTTTATTAATTGAATCTGAATTATATTTAAAAAAATTTAATCGAAACTTGGTGTTACCTATGTATATCAGTAAAAACTTGTACATCAAAGGAAACTTTTCTTTATATATCGCTAGGATAATCGCACTGCATACATATAAATTCTAAACATTACTACAAATTATGTCTAAGAAACTCAAATTCAAACTAATACAAAGTTTGTAGAATTAATTTCAATTGATTTCAAATAATTTTTAGAATTAATTGAATTATACTTTTCTCGACTGCCCATATACAAATTAATAAATATTTTATTGGTCTTACAGTCCAATCAATTCAATCTAAAAATAAAATCAAAATAAAAATAAAAATAAAAAATAAAAATAAAAAATAAATTAAAAAAATAATAATAAAAAATACAAAATAAAAATAAAATTAAAATTAAAAATATAAATTAAATTAGAAATTAAATTAAAATTATAATGACAGTCAGACTGTCCTTGTTTACATTCACACCCGTAGACTAATCTGAAAATAAAATATTAGCTGAAAAAATTCTTTGTTAGTAAAGTGCAATCTGACTGTCCCCAACACCCTTACCTAATTGAAGACTTGTCCAACGTTTCGAGCTCGCTACGGCTCCTCATCAGGGACTAATCTAAACCTTATATTCTAATCTATATATACCCATCCCCACCACCAAATTTAGTAAATTAAATATAAATTCCCCCTTTACTCAAATTGTCCAAAACCAATCAATTTAATAAGGAATGATAAACACTGTCCAATCTACCAGACTCTAACATTAAATTCACATTATTTCGATTCCTGGAAATGTGAATACTTTCAAGACTCTCCCGTTTATACTTATTATTAATACCATGTTCCAAAATATCCACATTCACAAAATCAAAAGAATGTAAAAACTTTAAACGATGCTCATTTAACCAGAAGTAATATGTGAGCTACGTAAACTATATTTATGCTCATAAATTCTCTTTTTTAAATTCCTACCTGTTTGTCCAATATAGTATTTATCACAATCCATGCAATTAATCTTGTAAACAACTCCTGATTTTAAGCATAAATCATCCTTCTCTTTGCAATTATTAAACAATCTACTCAAATTATTGCTATTTTTAAAGAAATTTCAATTCTGTACATGACAGAATTAAATTTACAAGGGAGGTTGAAGTTAATAGTCAGTTAAGTTTTCTGGACATTAATGTAATTAGATGTAGTAATAATAAGGTAAAACTTAATTGGTGCAGAAAGCCTACTTGGTCAGGTAGGTTTTTAGATTTAAATTCACACCACCAATTCGGAAACAAAATTGGAGCATTAAAAGGTGTCATTGACAGAGCAATTATATTGTCACATAAAGATTTTAGACAAAATAATTTACAGATAGTAAGAGAGGCTTTCATTAATAATGGTTATCCAATTCAATTTATTAATAGATTAATTGCTGAGAGATTGATGACATTTATAATACCGAAAATATACATATTGGAATTGATGTTAACGGAGGCAAAATTATTGTCTTGCCATATGTACGAGTATTGTCTGAAAGAATAAAAAGAAATTTTCGGAAATATAACATTCAAATTTTCTTTAAAAATAGCAATAATTTGAGTGGATTGTTTAATAATTGTAAAGATAAGGATGATTTATGCTTAAAATCAGGAGTTGTTTACAAGATTAATTGCATGGATTGTGATAAATACTATATTGGACAAACAGGTAGGAATTTAAAAAAGAGAATTTATGAGCATAAATATAGTTTACGTAGCTCACATATTACTTCTGGTTTAAAAGAGCATTGTTTAAAGTTTTTACATTCTTTTGATTTTGTGAATGTGGATATTTTGGAACATGGTATTAATAATAAGTATAATCGGGAGAGTCTTGAAAGTATTCACATTTCCAGGAATCGAAATAATATGAATTTAATGTTAGAGTCTGGTAGATTGGACAGTGTTTATCATTCCTTATTAAATTGATTGGTTTTGGACAATTTGAGTAGAGGGGGAATTTATATTTAATTTACTAAATTTGGTGGTGGGGATGGGTATATATAGATTAGAATATAAGGTTTAGATTAGTCCCTGATGAGGAGCCGTAGCGAGCTCGAAACGTTGGACAAGTTTTCAATTAGGTAAGGGTGTTGGGGACAGTCAGACTGCACTTTACTAACAAAGAATTTTTTCAGCTAATATTTTATTTTCAGATTAGTCTACGGGGGTGAATGTAAACAAGGACAATCTGACTGTCATTATAATTTTAATTTAATTTTTAATTTTAATTTTATTTTTATTTTGTATTTTTTATTATTATTTTTTTAATTTATTTTTTATTTTTATTTTTTATTTTTATTTTTATTTTGATTTTATTTTTAGATTGAATTGATTGGACTGTAAGACCAATAAAATATTTATTAATTTGTATATGGGCAGTCGAGAAAAGTATAATTCAATTAATTCTAAAAATTATTTGAAATCAATTGAAATTAATTCTACAAACTTTGTATTAGTTTGAATTTGAGTTTCTTAGACATAATTTGTAGTAATGTTTAGAATTTATATGTATGCAGTGCGATTATCCTAGCGATATATAAAGAAAAGTTTCCTTTTATGTACAAGTTTTTACTGATATACATAGGTAACACCAAGTTTCGATTAAATTTTTTTAAATATAATTCAGATTCAATTAATAAAGAAGTGTAAAAGGCAAGTTTTTAATGTATGAAAATGTGTAAAAAATTATCCTGTTATTGAATATACGTTGTGTATTCAAATAATAAGGTGACTGAAAATATCGATCTGCGTCCGTTCGATTATCGTTTTTTTTATTTTGTGTTCGCACAGAAGTCCTGAGCATATATTAACGGCTTCAGCTCAATATCATTATTAGTTTATTTGTTACAGGCAAACAATTGTTTTGTGTGCTTGCTGTTTTCTTTTACCAAAAAATGGAGCAAAGAGTTTGTATTAAATTTTGTGTCAAAAATGGAATCCATTGCTCAGACACTCTTGAAATGTTCACAATTGAATACATTGAGTCTACTTTAAGTACAAAGAATGTGTATAAGTGGTATAAGCTATTCCAAGAAGACCGAAAGGATGTCGAAGACGAACCTCACCCTGGACGTCCTAGCATGGCAACAAAAGATGAAAACGTTCAAGCAGTGAAAGATATTGTGTTAAAAAATCGTCGAATCACTATCAGAGAAGTTGCTAAAGATGTTCAAATATTAGTTGGCTAATGGCATGCTATTTTTCGGATGTTTTGGGCATGAGACGCGTGTCAGTGAAATTCATTCCAAAATTGCTGAATTTTGATCAAAAGAACCATCGCATGACTATAGCTCAGGAAACGTTGATTGAAGTCATTAAAAAAAAAAAAAAAAAAAAAAAAAAAAAAAAAGTGAATGTAAACAAGGACAGTTGCTTGGCGTTAAGAGATTTGCGGACAATGAATAAGTAATCGAAGCTACAAATGGATATTTTGAGGAGCTTGACGAATCAGTCTATAGAGATGGCATTACTAGACTAGAACACCGCTATGAGAAATATATCGGCCTCGGAGGAGATTATGTTGAAAAATAAAAAAAAATTCTTAAGAATGTTGTTTTTCTTGGTCAGGCCGGAAACTTATCAATCCACCCTCGTATTAAATTCTTTAGATTTTGAATCGGATGTGGATATTTTGGAACAGAGTATTAAAAATAAATATAAAAGAGAAGCTCGTGAAAATATTCATTTTTTGAAGAATCCCAATAATGTAAATTTAACTTTAGAGTCAAGTAAATTAGACAACATGTATCATTCTTTATTAATATAAAATTTATATTTAAGTCAGGAAGGTAGGGGGTTCTATTAATATCATACTAATACAATTAGAATGGGGATAGGGTATATAAAGTAGGATGCTAGGTTTTTCATTTTAGTTAATTTCTGAGGATGAACTGTAGCGGTTCGAAACGTCGAGCACTAAAGGAGAAAATAGGGTGAGGGCAACGAGATTGTCCTTTGCTAACATAGAATATAGTTTATTATTTTTATTTTATATTAGTTTATTATTAATTTTATTTTATTTTCATTTTTAATCTAACTAAATTTAGTAATAAGTTTTATTTCAGATTCATCAGGAGTGATCTTAAACAAGGATAGTCTGACTGTCAATATTTTAGGTAATATATTATATTATAAGGACTGTAAGCAGATAAAAATATTTATTAACTTAATTCAAAACAGTCGACTTAAGTACAATTTTCATTTTAGTACAAAGTTTGTCCGGTAAGCGGCAACGTAACGATACCTAGTGAATGATAATTTTTTGTAGGTAACGAAAATTATACTGTAAAAAGATAAAGTAATGGTAACATTTTCAGGTGACTTAAAATAATCAATAATATGGCAGATGCAAGGTAAATAACTAAAGTTTTCCTATAAATGTCGCCATTTAGATATATGTTAATTGTGCGTTATAGAAAACTTAAGTCAGACAAAAATCAGATATCTTATAGTTATCTATGCCAACTGGGTAGGTAAGGAAAACACGATCGTGTGGTCTCTCTTACGAGCGATAAAGTGGGGGAGGGAATAGAAGAACAGTAGCAATGGAAATGTAAACAGCAGAACTATACGCCTGTCCTGTACTATATAATATTGTTATTGATGGACTGCCTCCCTACTCTTTACCAGGAGCAAAAGAGAAAGCACGATTCCAGGCCTAGCTCTGTCCTTTAAGATGGACTTCAGAGCATTCGTTTGAGTGTGTAATCTAATATATAAGTTTATGAAGGTTAGAGAGAAAGAGTAGACACTCGGCTCACTTTACATGGTAAAAGCTTATCAAAAAGTCGACGGAGATGGTAGTTCAGATTTCTCCAGTAGACTTCGCTGTATGGATGGTAGAGAGGTGTGAAAACTCCTCTAAAATCATATCAAATTACCCAACAGGACATCGGGACAGAAGTGACCGCATGGTGGCGACACCCTGTGAAGTTGATCTTCCACATGCTTGTATTTGAAGAAAGAAGAGTGAAGGTATACAGTAGCGTGGACAGAGGGAAAAGTTAGATAGCAAAGATCTATCTTTGCTACCCTACTTTTGCTCTTTCTCTTCCCTTTACTTTTTTTCGCGTTTGCTTTCTCTCTCTGTTGCATGCAAAACCATCGAGGGACTTCCAAGACAGCCACGTCTACCAGACAATATAAATTACCATCTCTGGCTAGTTTTTGATTCACATGTAAAGCGAGCGAAGTTTTCACTTCTTCTCCTACCCCGCCTGCATACTCCGCTGCCTTGGAAGTTGCTCGATGGTTCTGCGTACAACAGACAGAGAGCGAGAGAGAGAGAGAGAGAGAGAAAGCAAAAACCAGATCGAGTAAAGGGCAGAAAAGAAGCAAAAGTAGAGAAGCAGAGATTTAACTTTCTTCTCTCTCCACGCTACTACATACCCCACTCTTTTCTTCAAATGCATGCATTTGAACGAGTAACCTCACAGGGTGTCGCCGCCTTACGGCTAATTCTATCCCGAAATCCTACCGTGTAATGTGTCATGATTTTAGCGGAGTTGCTACTTCTCTCAACCCTCCATAGCTGATACGATAAAATAAGGTAGTTATACTTAACTGTTAAATTAAAAATAAAATAATGTAATAAAAATTTAATAAAAATGACACCTAACTGAAGATTCCACAAAGTAAATTCACTGAAAGTATGGTACGTGTGACGTTTTTGCACCCAGATTTAGGAATTGGCGGGGCCGAGAGGTTAGTTATTGACGCAGCACTTGCGCTCCAGCAAAATGGACACGAAGTAGATATCGTCACGACTCATCATGATCCTGGACACTGTTTTACTGAGACCAAAGATGGTACGTTCAAGGTTGTCGTTTTTGGCGACTGGCTTCCAAGACACATTTGCGGAAAATTTTTCGCCTTATGCGCCTATTTGAGAATGGTAATAAGCATAGAATATATACTTTGAATTAAAGTAAATTAAACTAGTGTAACTAATTTTTATGCTGATACTTTGTATTAATAAATATTTATAATCGTCACATTACAAATATAAAATTTTTTTAAGCTCTTTTTCAATGTTTCTAATAAAATACATCAATCAATAACTTTTAAAAATTAAATCTTCAATACATTTTTATTTTTACACAAACTGATATGTTACTGTTATACAAATTAAATTTTTTTACAGTTCTGGGCAGCACTCTGTATAATTTTTCAAAAGGATCAACCCAATATAGTTTTCTGTGATTTAATATCTATCTGCATTCCAATTTTAAAATTGCGTATACCAGTGATTGTCTTTTATTGTCATCATCCAGATCAACTTTTAACAAAATACGAAAGCCAACTAAAAAAATTTTATCGTGCTCCACTCAATTTCTTAGAAGAAATTACAACAGGTCTAGCTGATAAAATATTTGTAAATAGCCTTTATACAAAGACAGTCTATAAAAATACTTTCAAGAGATTAAATTCAGAACAAACAGAAGTATTATATCCATCCATAAATACATCTTTCTTTGATCGAGTAGATATGCTCACAATGGAAAGAATTTTAGGTAGAAGATTTCTACCTGACACTTGCTTTTTATTATCTATTAATCGATATGAACGGAAAAAGGAGCTTTCTACTGCAATTGAAGCCTTAGCAGACTTAAGAAGATATTTGACTAAAGAAGAATATAGAAAAGTACACTTAATAATGGCTGGTGGATATGATAAACGAGTTGAAGAAAATGTTGAATATTACCTTGAACTAACACAACTTGCTGATGAAATGGGAGTTTCAGATAAAGTTTATTTTTTACAATCTCCAACAGATATCGAAAAAGTATCGATTCTTGTAAATTCTGATATATTAATATATACTCCACCTAATGAGCATTTTGGAATAGTTCCTTTAGAAGCCATGTATGCTTCAAAACCTGTGATTGCTCATAATTCTGGTGGTCCAAAAGAATCAGTTAAAGATAATATTACTGGCTATCTTGTTGAAAAATCGAATTTTGCTGAAAAGTTATCAGTTTTAATCAAAAATAAATCTCTTCGAATGCATTTTGGAACTGCTGGTAAACAATATTTCATAAACAAATTTAGTTTCCATGCATTTAGTATTAACCTTAATTCTGCAATACTTGACGTATATAATAAGAAAAGAAATAGCATTTTGAGATAACATACAATATTTTTTGTGTAAATTATTTAAAAATTTTATTAATTATGATAATTTTAATACAAATAAATGAAATATAAACAAATAAATAAACGTTTCTTCTTTTTTATTATGAAATCAGCCAAAAATAAAATTGCATGAAATTATAACTCATTTGGTTACCGTTTTTGTCCAATATCTGTGTCAAGTGCTAAAATTAAAGAATTATATAAATTCCAATAATTATTTTAATTGCAATTAAAATACAATACAAATTCATTACTTACTTTTTCCATCACATGCAACTATTTTAACTTTATCAACAATAGCAACTTCTTGAACTTCTCTAAATTCCACATCATTAAGCATAAATGTCCATACATTATCACAAAATCTATAGGTATTTAACTTACCAGCCTAAAAAATAAAGTTAATGAGAAAACAGTTATATGAAATAAATACTACTTTGGTTAATATATTAATCAGGTGGTAAAAAGTGTATGGATTCGTCACTCAGCTGACGAAAGATGAAATTTCTCTATATTGTATCATCTAATTTCAAAATTTTTTAATTTTATACTTCCTTAATAAATACAATATATATTTTACCCTGAAACTGAGTCTGGATTTAACTCTTGTTGCTAATGCTTGGTTAATAGCTTTGTCAAACTGCAATAATACTTTAACTGCTAATCCAGGAGTAATTTGACCATACTATAATAAACAGATTTATATAAAATCATTCTAAAGTATGCTTACAATGGAAGTAAAAATAGATTCATTATTTTTATTAAAGATATAAACAAGAGACATATATTCAAATATTCTTAGAAAAATATGTAAATCAAGAATTATCTTACTTGTATTAATTCATCTAAACTTTCCTGTAAAGTACTTCCTATTGTTGTATTTCTATATAATTGGTAAGACATTTTTAGTATCAACTTTTATCACTGAAAACAAAGATTTTAAATTAAACCTATTACTATAAGTAAAACTGTAATAATTAAATTCAAGTAACATTTGGTCACACGTATTATATATTATTAAATATATGGAGGGTAGACGTGAAAACTCCACTCATAGAGAGGAGTGGACACTTTGCTAAAATCGTTTCTATGGAAGGTAGAGAAAATGAATGGAAACTTCGTTCACTTAAGAGTGCTACATACCGCGATCCCAGCGCCACGATGAACTATTAAAAAGGAAATGAAAATGTGTAAAACATAGATTTCGTTTTGCGTCCTCATTTTACGTTTTACAATGTTGAAACAAATTTTATACGAATCTTTGAAAAATTCTACAATCGGGGGTATCTCTTATTGCTTTCATAATATGTTTCAAAGTTAGTTAAAAAAAAAATAAGAAAATGTTTATCTAACTGTCGTCTGCACTATAGACATCGCCGCTTTGCAGTAACATCAAATAACAACAAATATTATAAATTTTATACGTATAGTACAGATAAAACTTGGATAGCCCCGAATGTAGAATTTAATAATGAATCGACTGAACTTTGTTTCATCTTTCTATTCATAGAATTGAGGGAGTAAAACGAAATGTAAGATTTTATTACGGTTATAATGCAAGTCGTCAATTCTGTAGATAAAAAAGTGAGAACTTTAATTTCTGATTTTTTGAATAGGTGGCGCTGAAGAAAATATTCAATGTCGTACAAATCAAATAAAGAATTATGAAGCCTGGTGCAGAAAATATATATGTATATATATATATATATATATGCACATAAATCAATGCATACATACACACATGCATGCAAACATATTGCAAACATAGTAATGTAATACGGAAATTTGAGATTACAGGGAGGTACAAGATGTACGAGCTTGAGCCAATAAATATATATAAAAATATAATAGGAAAGTAATTGTTTTTTTCCTAACCTAAAGTATATATAATATTTATGTAGGCAAAAATATTATTATTGAGCCAATAAATATATATAAAAATATAATAGGAAAGTAATTGTTTTTTTCCTAACCTAAAGTATATATAATATTTATGTAGGCAAAAATGTTATTATTGCCTAGACAGAGTTAATATTTATACACATCCTAAAAATTTTTTATTAAATAAATCGTTTCTTATGACAACTAAAGCTCTTTAATTCCCAAAATTTCATACATGTTTATTTTTTTGCAGGGTAGTCTTTTAGCTACAATTAAAACTCATAATTTTAGGAGGAAACGAGAGTTTTGAGTGTTCACACGTGTAATTGATGCATTTGAGTTATTACTTCGATATGCACTCCTATTAGATAAAACGAATAAGAAAAAGTAACGTGAAAAGAATATATAATTTTTAATTTAAATGTAAAATATCATAAAACCATCATTATTTTGGAATATAGAAGAGTATGATTGTGTATTTATAGTACTGAATTGTGTGTAAGGAGTAAGTACAACTCCTAAATTAATATATTATATTATAAATATTTAAATATATTAGTTATCTATATAAAGCAATTTTTAAATTTATTCTTATATTACACATAATTATACAGTGATTGGCACTTTGTACAATTTATACAATTTATATAATAAACAGCTTTTATAGAAACTTTTTGTAATAAAACTGTTACAGATTCAATTATTAAACTAATTTTTAATGAAGTAACACTATTTGACAATAGCACTTATATATTAGAAATTACTATCTTTTTCAATAAGTATCTTTTCAATAGTTTCATTACTATCTATTCAATAGGTAATTATAAAAATTTTATTTTAAAATACATTCTTGTACGGTTAACATTTTCTTTAGTATTTCATACATTGTAATTTTTTGGAATAAATATGTCAGATTAAATAAAGTCAATATGTCAAAATACAAAAATTATACATATATTGCCGCCAAAAATATCAGGATATATAATATAGAAATACTTTTTGTAAAAACATATATATATATATATATATATATATATATATATATATTGTTTTTAAATAATTATAATGTAGAATATAATATGCAATTATATTTAGAAGCTGCACTTGCTCCCTATGTAAAAACCAATCCTATTAAATATACAATCATAGTGTTCTGCTTACTTTCCCAGAAGATGGTGATTTTATATTTTTCATTTAAAGTAAAAATTATATATTCTTCCCGGTCTAATTTTTCACTATTTTGCATACTGGACACCTTGCAACTAAAATAATAGTTATCTTTATTGCATTAACATCAGATTATATCTATAATATTAATATTAGCACTTACGAACAATCAAACCTCCCCCTTCAAAACTTTAATTTATCATTATTTTTATAATTATTTATACTTTAAATGGCCCTTTAAAATTAAAAATAAAGAAGGCGATACGTATTATACGATTTGTTTACTTATTACTACGTAATAAATTAATATGTTTGTACTATTACCTTATTTTTATTTTCTTTACATATATATTATATATCTTATTATATAAATATAAATACTTCATAGCTTCGTGCCCACTCTGGGGAAGGGGAGATGAAGCTAATTGTCTTTTGGGAGGCTTTACATTTTTGATGAATTTATTTAATAATTTTTTTCTTCAAAAAAAGCACCTTAAATTATAGGTTTTTGTCTATCACTTGCACATTGAAATTTAAAATAACTGAACTTATTTGAATTTTGGGTGCCCGTCATGTCTCGTTTGTATATAACCGTTTGTCTCTACTTTTTTAATGAAATATACACTGATATAAATTATATATATTAATTTGCCATTAATAATTAATAATTTCTATTAAATTATTGTTTACATATTTATTTAATTAATCATTAAATTACAATTATTATTAAAATAAAATTTTAATTAGCTATTATTTTTAATTCATAAAAAGTTAAATCTGGAGATAATTAACATTATAGGAGAGAAAAGAATAATCCATCAGAATACATGACCAGGAATTGTATCAAGACCCATCTCTCTCTCTCTCGCTCTCTCTCTCTCTCTCTCTCTCTCTCTCTCTCTCTCTCTCTCTATATATATATATATATATATATATATATATATATATATATATATATATATATATATATATATATAATCGGATCAGCTGTACGACATTTTTTCGAGAGGTAGGGTCGACTCTGATCGGATTTGTGGTTCATTCGATTAGAAAATCGTAAACACTTGGATGCTGTCTATCAAATCGTATGCAATGCGATGTTGCCACTACTTTTTACACGATTTTGGAAACAGTGTAACGAATTGATAGAATACACCAGCTGTCAGCGCAATGATACGATTTGCGCGAACGTGGACCGTGATGCCCGTAATACAGTTATTGACCATATACTCAAATACATGATTCTTTAATCTAATCATTACAGTTTTAGTATGGTAAAATAAAGTAATTTATCAACACAAGCTATTGTATTAATTAAAAATAATGATTAATTAAATTTTCATTTAATTATAAATTGAAAATAATACCTTACTAAATATATATATCGATAAAAATTAAAAAGTAATTATAAATTATTACAAGTTATTTAAAAAATATCTCAACCCTGAGACACGTATACCTAAGGGTATATATTAATGTAGATTCATAAATATTTTTATCGGTCTTACATCCTTTATACAATAAAATATTATACTAATAAAATGACAGGCAGACTCTCCTAGTTTACAGTAACCCCTATAAAATTGAAAATACAAATTACTAATAACACATAAAATAAAAAATGAATTAAATTAAAAATTAAAAATAATACAAATAAATTAATCTATATTCTATGTTAATAAAGGAGAATCTGATTTCCCCCACCAGCTTAAATTTAAATTTACTTTTCATTTCCGACGTTTCGAACAGTTCCGGTTCATCTTCAAGGACTAAACTCTAATATAATTATTTAATTCTAACTTTTTGTTTTATTTTTTATTTAATTTAATTTTTATTTTACTATTTAGTTGTAATTTCTATTTCAGATTGTACGGTGGTGATTATAAATAAGGACTGTCTGATACTCATTATATTAGTATATTATATTATTGTAAAAAAAACCGTATTTTTTAACTCTATTTTTTAAATAACTGTATATTTTAAACTCTACCTTTTTAGCTGAAGCATTTGCTTCAGATATATGCTAAATACTTCTTGGTAACAGATATGCTCAATCCACTCGACACAGCTCCATCTTATATATGTGCGGATTCAAAATGTGTACTAAATTCACTGCACAATCTCAGCGCAATAATTAAGAAGTTAATGAAATGAATTATAAACTCATAAAATTCAATAAATCAAGAAAAGAAATCAAAATAGAAGTCTTAAGGACATCTTAAGGACATTGCCAGCAAAGCAGCCAAAGAAGCAGTTCTAATACAGCGTAAAAAATAAAATATAACAACACCGCAAATATATTAATACGAAAAAGAATGGCACTATATGCAATAGAAATATATTTTAATAACATATGGATAGAGAATAAAAAATAAAGACAAATTTTTTCGAACCAAGTTAAATTCTACAATAATAGTTATTTATTTTTGAAAGTTCTTAATATTTTAAAAACATATCAAACTCGCCTAGTTATTTTGCTTTTCTTGAAAATTTTATTATAAATGTATACTTAGTCATTAGTTTTATTTTTTAAGTAGTTAAAAATTGAATAAATTTTTATTTTTTATTAGACCAAATTTCTGAATCTAAAATTTATGTTCCTCGAAAAAAGTCCTATTTTCGTAACATAGATGAGGGCTACGCCGTGATATTATCACCAAGCCACGTAGAACCTAAACTTGCTAGTGAATGTATCTGTTTATAAAATGTTCTATATCGTATTTAATTTTAAATAAATGAAATATACAAATTGGTTTTTAAACGTACTATTTTTATTCTTTATAGTTATTGTATCATTTTCATATTGTAATTAAATTTTTGGTCATTCTTACTGTTGTAGGTTGAAATTTTAATTGCAATATTTATTGTAAAAACTAAGTGAGAAAAATTGATAATGAAAAATCAACTACGACTCTTAAAATATTAATCCAAAGATCTTATTTAACCTATAATTAAAAAAAATAAAAATAATTAAGTATAAATAAATAAAAAAAATGTTAAAAACCTATTTTTAAAAAAATGATTAACAAATTTAATTAAACGGTAAAAAAGAAATTACAGAGAAAAATTTAACTAAAAGTTAAAACATAAAACTATGCGTAGAAAATATTAAATATGAAAAATATTAAAATATAAAATATAAACAAATTATGCTCCAATGAGCAAAAACATCCGACTAAGTTTAGGTAATCTGCAGGTATCCCCGTAAAAAGGATCCATTCAATTTCAGATAACATTATATCATATTATGTTGCAAAATTCAGAAGGAATTTTATATAAGACATATATATATATATATATATATATATTGAGGTCTACGATGGCTAGATAGCTAGAGCGAAGGACTAGTAACTTGGTGATCCGAGTTCAAATTCCGGTCTTGGCCGATTCACACAAGCACCGCTGTAATAATTTACATGTGCTTTGTTTACAAACAGATCGTAGACCTCCGTCGCTGATTAGCACCAATATTTGGAAGCATAAATAGAGCGACGTTAAATAATATAAAAAAAATATATATATATATATATATTGTAACGGGGTACTTAATTATTAAACACCCGGTCGAAGTACCCGTTAACAGAGTTGCAAAGAACCCCGAACGGATTAAATTATTTAAAACAATCTTTTTGGACCGTAGGTTCTTTGCGGATATTTCTTCCTCAGACTTACCTTTGTTTACCCTGGAAATTATATAAATGATAATATATTATGATAAATTATCAGTAATCCAGGTAAAATAAAGAACGGATTAATGATCAGGTATAGGGAGGAAAATGTTTCTAAGATTTTCTACTATTAACAAAAAAATCAAATGTAGATTTGTTTCATTAACCAATAAAATAACTTAAATTTTTATTTAATTTAATAAAATTATAATAATTAATAATCTACCCCTACCTAATACGCACCCGCGATCGACTCACGCTCGAATCCGCTCACACAGGGTGTAAGAGAGACATATCTGTAAGTATAATAGAGAGATTCAGCAACAAGAGCGCCACCTTACGAAGAACAAGGTGTACTACTAATGCAAATTGCGTGTGCGCTTGTTACTCTTACGATTCCTACTCTATGACTATATCTCTCTGTCTCTTTCACACTTCTAA
Organism: Sycobia sp. Sy_11; assembly: GCA_018907035.1. Taxonomy (NCBI): domain Eukaryota; kingdom Metazoa; phylum Arthropoda; class Insecta; order Hymenoptera; family Epichrysomallidae; genus Sycobia; species Sycobia sp. Sy_11. The sequence continues at coordinate 311,619 of JACCIC010000083.1, read as the reverse complement.
AGCTAACTTATAATGTCTAATATTGTTAATCGAAAAAATTGAAGAAAAGAGTAGAGATATATACCACTCTACTCAAATTCAAAAATACAATAAATAAAGGAAAATTCACCAACCTTTATAACTCGACGCTGAAAATAACACGACCCAACGATATATTTGGCGTGAGCTTAGTATTTGAAGTACCGGCCGTTTGGTTGTATCCTTTACTCGGCGAGAATCTTCTTTTTAATATTTTGATTGTCTTTCGAACAAAATGAATTCAACAGTATATCTTCTTTATATATTCCCAAACTCTTTAATTATTCGATTTAACAACTTGAGCAACGATGGCCACAATAATTTTAAGAAAGAAAGTTTTATCAACTTCACTAACAGCAAGGTATTTTTATTCTATCAATTTTCTATACTATATTATTTTTATTCTCCTTCTCTTTCTCTCTTTTTCCCTTTTCCCCTCCCTTTTTTCCTATTTATTGAAAATATTAACATATATAGGTCGAACTAACCTATACATGTTACAATATATATATATATATATATATATATATATATATATATATATATATTGTGACGGGGAACGCAAGCACTGCGTGCGCTTGCTTTCCCCGTCCCGTTGCTCTCTCTCTAGCCGTAGCCTGTAAATATGTATTTGTATATTTCCATGTATAGATGTTTATCTATTACAGGCCGACGCACAACTACACCGGCGGAGAGGTAAGTGAGAGAGAGAGCGGGGAGTGGGGAGAGACGGCCGCGCGCGCTAAGAATTGGACAGAGAGAAATCAGCGAGCTTTTGACGCGCGACTTAACCCGCCTTCGCTCCACGCACGTTTTTTTTTGCTTTTACTGTGTCGTGTTTGATCGTGTACGGGAACACGCCTCGTGCTCCACGTGTTTCCCCTCACAACGTACCTCTTGTTCGGGGAGTGTACCCGATCGGACGCGCGTGTTGTGCCACGGTATTGTGGGTGTGTGCAGTGCACACGCGCCGAGGACGAGTCCAAGCGGACGAACTGTCGTCCGACCCCGTCTCCGCGGAATAACCGCCCCATCCCGGGGTTTCTGGACGGCGACGTCACCGCCGCTCCCGGTGAAGAAAGGCGCTGCTGCCGGACGAGGACGCGCTGCGGGATCAACGAGCTCCGACTCGCTGTAAGTGGCAGCCCCTTTTCTCTATCTCTCTCTCTTCCCTAGCTCCGCGCGCGCCGTCGTCTCGGCGACCCTCGGTCTGCTATCAACGCGCCTTAGCGCAACCGTCGTGTAAACCCGCGAGACATTAAAGCCCCTTGAATTTTACCTTTTGTCTTCTTATTCCGAACAAATCCTGCATGCGAGCCTTCGCCCTTCGCGAACCGCCCCTTTCCTTTGCAGAATTCTTTCGGGGCTAAGCCCAGCCGGGCACACCTTTTGCAACGGCCGTGCCCGCTGTCTTCGTGTTCGAGGTGGACACGCGCACCGTTACATGGCGCCCAACGCGATCTCGGGATCGTACTTGATATAGGAATATATATACATTTATAAATTTATGCATATTTAATTATATATGCTATTATGTATTTTATTATATACTCTATTGCATATATATATTTTATAATATATATGGCATAATATATTGTATTATATTTAGTGCCCCGGCGAATATTCGCAAGTGACGCGGATGCGCGGAAATAATTTAATAATTTTATTATATCGAAAATTGTGATATTACAGAGTGCGAACGCACAGCACATCGCGAGTGTTTACATTGCGAGTTCGTAGATGTAAACACTCTCGAAGTCGGCCAAGGCCAACGGCAATTAGGCAAAAGCGGCTGAAAAGCAGCACAAATGAAATATAATACCGAATACGGTAATATAATATTTGTGCAGTTTTTCAAGCAAAACTAATTTTGAGTTAAATACACACATATACATTAATTTATATAATACTGATATATATATATATATATTAATTGGATGTAACTTTAAAATTTAACTTAAATTAAATATGCGAATTCCATCTAAGCTAAACTAAAATTAATCAATAATTAATTTTTAAGATAGCGTAATATGAAAATATAACTGATATAAATAGATTTACATTCGCCATTATAATATAATAATAAATTTTCGCCGTTACAGGCATAAGGAACATTTAGTGTAAATTAAATATAATCAAAATTTCTCTTCTTTACACATAGTCGACTATAAACAGCGAAGTCAGCGATCTGTGTATATTCACATACACACACCACCGCGACTCTACGCTGTACATACAGTGTACATTCGACTAACGCAAATTTTTCTTTGCTTTCAATTTAATTTGATCAAAATTGATTGTTCCCTTTATGCTTTTCGCTTTCTGATCTTCATTTTGATATTGTTATATCTTTAATATTTTTGCAGTATAAATTTTTTTCCCCTTGTTTCAAAAATACAAAAACAAAATTTGTCCTTTTTTTAAAGGTGCAAAATAAAATTATTTTGAAATGAAAAATCGGAAAATATTTAAAAATTTTTTGAAAATGTTTTTTTTTTGAAAACTAAAAAATAAAATTTTTTTTTTGAAAACTGAAAAATAAAATTTTTTTAGAAGTTATAAAAGGACTAAAAATAAAGTATATTTTTATTTTTTGTTTTTTTTTTGTATTTTCTTTTTTTTGTATTTTTGTATTTTCTTACATTTCTTGAAAAATACAAAAAGTAAAAACTATTACAATTTCAAAATAATTTTTTTTTTGGAAAATCGAGAATTCAAAAGACAAAATAAGAATTTTGGGAAAATTTTTGGTAAATTTTTTTGAAAATTTTTGAAAATTGTTGAATTTTTTTTCTCTTATATTTTCTGGTTTTTTTGCGTCAGTCGCCCCTAATTTTTGCGTTTTCGCCCTCGCACTCCACTATCTCTTGAGATTGCCGGCTTTTAATCATTTGCAAAAAAGTTTTGGCTGTAGCGTTCTATTTTTCTCACGTTGTATTTTTTTTTCTTTTTCCGTTTGTTCGTTTGGCTTCTTCTAATTTCCAACTGAAGAAATAAAAGATGGCAAAACCGCCAAACGACTTTAACGACTGGCTTCAAAGCCTATGTGAGGAAGAAACAAACATAATTACAGCGGAACTAGAATTAAAAAATGAGGGTTCCCCATTTCAAAGGGCTGCTAGGCTATACCACAGACTAGCAGGAAATTATAGCCTAGGAGATTTTGTGGAATGCGAGAGTGACAATGATATTATAAAAACACGCGCGCGCAGAGATAAAAATCTGTTAAAGATAATCGTCATCTCGACAATGCGCGACGCAACAAAGACTTATATTTTGGATCGAATGGAAGCGACGTACGCCGAACAAGCGGATGAATCAGCTGACATAAAGCAGGCTCGGGAAATTTATCTGAGCACAGACCAAAGAAATAGCACAGCAGCTGTCGATCACCAAATACAAAATCTGATCGACTTCAATTTGGCTGAGATAAACAGGCATGAACAGCTCGCATGGAGCACTGCCAACGAATCGCCGATTCAGGCAGCCACCACGAGCGTAACTACGCCTCCCGACTCGTGTGTCACGATTGACATCACACGTCAGGAGCAAGTCTCATCTCATACGACGAATACAACAGTCGAGCCTCAACCTACTGACTTCGAAAACAATGTAAACTTTCGTCAGGGATTACATGGCCTGCAAAATATGCTGCAAACTTGGATGCAACACCAAAACTGCACTGTCCAAGATTTGCAGCAGAGACAAAATGAGATGCACGCTACGCTAGCTAGCATTCAGGAACAGCTGTAGAAATCGGCGCGCCGCGACCGTGTCACTTTCCAAGACACGTACGATCTGCAATACTTGGAAAGTAACAAAAACCTCAACAGTAATAGGTTAGTAGGGTTGACCACCGAACCTACGTTTTCGGTTCCTTGCCACCCTCGGTACCAAGGGCCTGGAAGGGGGGGCATCACATGGATCGAGATGTGATGAGCTCGCCCGCGAATATAACGCGATCAACGCTGTCAAGCACCTTGGCCCAGCGCACGGATATTGGTAAGACCGTGCGCCAATGGAAAATTAGATTCAATGGTGCCAAGGGGAAAAGCGTAGAAGAATTTCTGCAGAGGATCGCGGAATGTCGCAGGTTGACACCGCTCACGGACGAGGACATGCTCAATGCCATGACGGAGCTTCTTGACGGTGTCGCCCTGCATTGGTACCGTCTATCCCGGAAAGACTGGACCACGTGGCAAGAGTTCTGCCACGCAGCCCGGAGCTGCTACGGCGTCGATCGACGCTTCCAAGCTGAGCTAATCAGCGAAGCGCAGCGACGTACGCAGGCGAAACGCGAGCCAACACGTGACTACGTGTTTTGTTTGTTAACGATTCTCAATCGGTTCGAAGAAGCATGGTCGGACGACAAACAACTCGCCCTTATCTACCGTAATCGACTCCCGGAGATACAGAAGTTAGTTCCGCGGGAGAAGATTACAAGCGTCAATCGGCTAATCGAGCTTGCTCCAGAGGCCGAATGCGTCCTCGATGCGGAGCGAAATTATAAGCCACCGCCGTCACCCGAGGACTGCATAATGCCCGAAGTGGCCTTCCATGCGGCAGACACGTCTCGAATGCTCCCGAAACCAAGGATCGCGGCCGTGGACGTGAAGCCGCTCAACTTCAAAGCTCTGGTGCGAGAAGTTTTGCAAGAGGCTGGCTTTAGAGCCACCTCACCTGATTTAGAGGCGCCGGGCGTCGCAGCACTTATCGCGAAGAGGAGCGGTCGCGATTCACGCCCGAGGTCGCCGCGTACAGGAAAGAGCAGAGCGTCGACCTCACCTAAGTCGGAGAGGAAGCCCTCCTTCAAAGGAAAGCTGGTGCGCGAGCCCCTCAGTGACAAGAACAAAGATCGGACAGCAGGTCCTGATCCGCGGTTCTTGTGCTGGGGCTATAGTTGGCCTGGCCACACCTTGCGCAGCTGTTCCGAGTGCTCGGGAAATGCGAAAAAGGGCGAGTAACTGAGGTCCAACTCGCCCCTACGCTCTGTGAGACCTCTGAAGATCAGCATGCAGCTCCGAGGACAGAGGGTAATGATGATTGCCCCCTCCTGTCTGTAAAGGAGGAACATCACGACCGTGACTTCGCTGACTCAGCCACAAGTGTCGACCCCGATCGGTATTCACGATGGTGGGTACAGGTAGGCACAGGCGAGTTTTGCATTCATGCACTGCTTGATGCAGGAGCTGCTCGTACAGCTCTCGGAGCAATCGGCCTGCAGATTGCATCTGCCCTCGGTCGTTTAGTTCGACCCTTTCCTGGATTTGGCGCTCGAATCGCCACGGGAAAAATTGAGCCGATAGTAGGCCAGGTGGCCCTTCCGTTTGCCATAGCAGACGTAGAAATGGAGCTAGACGTCATCATAATTCTAGACTTGGAAAATGACTGTCTGCTCGGTGCAGACTTCTACCGCGCCTTCAATGCGGTCATCCACCCGCGCGACAACACCATGTCGATCGAGGGCGCTGCGAATTTCGTTCCGTTACAACTCTGCACCGTCTCAGTTACCTCGGCGTATTCGCTTGCCTCTATAGGCTTGACCGATATTGACTATAGTCAACGTCGAGCTCTCGAGGAACTTCTCGACCGGATGCTGCCTCCGGCTGATCAGCCTCTGGGCTGCACGCATCTGACCGACCACGTGATCGGTAACGGCGATCCTAAGCCGATTAAGCAGCGTTATTATCCGGTCTCTCAGAAGATAGAGCTGGAAATGCATGCGCAAGTTCGCAAGATGCTTGATCAGGGCGTAATTCGCAGATCAACCAGCGAATGGTCTAGCCCCGTCGTGATGGTTCGCAAGATCGATGGGAGCTACCGATTCTGTGTGGACTATCGCAAATTGAACTCCGTGTCCAAGGTCAGCGCGTACCCGCTTCCTTACATGGAAGTCATCTTACGGAAACTGAGAAATGTGCGATACATCTCCACACTGGACCTCAGCAGCGCCTACCATCAGGTCCCCTTCGTGAGGAATCGTGACACCTATCTGCCTTCACGGCTCCAGACATGGGGTTATTCGAATAGACCCGTATGCCATATGGTGTCGCCGGTGGCCCCGCCACCTTTCAGCAGTTAAGCGACAAGCTGATCGGCCCTGAAATGGAGCCGGTGGCCTTCGCCTATCTCGATGATGTGATCATCGCTACGGAGAGCTTTGACGAGCACCTCAGGTGGCTCGAACATATCCTGCGATGGATTTCCGATGCCCGCTTGACCATCAATCGGCAGAAGAGTATATTCGGACTCGCAGAGGTACGGTTCCTCGGCGTCCTCGTGGATCGTGACGGTTTTCGACCCGATCCAGATAAGATTGCACCAATCTTGACTTACGCCGTACCAAAGAACCTGAAGCAGCTCCGAAGGTTTTTAGGCCTTGCGTCCTGGTATCGCAAGTTCTTAGAGAACTTCGCAACGCTTGCTGAGCCTCTCACCCGATTAACCAAGGAGAACATCAAGTACCATTGGGGAGAAGAGCAACAGCAAGCCTTCAAACAAATCCGGGCGCTCGTCGCATCTGCACCCGTCCTTTCTCGACCGTCGTTTGGAGAAACGTTCGTCTTCCAAACGAACGCCAGCGACTCGGGACTAGGCGCCGTGCTCACGCAAGCAGTTGATGGCGTGGAGCGCGTGCTCTCCTACGCTAGTCGCACGATGACTGCGGCTGAGCGTAACTATTCGGTCACCGAACGTGAGTGCCTCGCCGTGCTATGGGCTGTACGTAAATTCCGCCCGTACGTCGAGGGCTATCACTTCCAGGTGATAACCGATCACAGCAGCCTTCGTTGGCTGCACTCATTGCGCAATCCCACGGGCAGACTCGCCCGTTGGGCCTTCGAATTGCAGGGATATGACTACGAAGTCATCCATCGGAAAGGTACCTTGAATTGCGTACCAGACGCCCTCTCTCGTTTGTACGAAGACGAGCCGACCTGCGAAGTCGCCTCCCTCGGCGTCACTGATGTGCAAGATCCCTGGTATTTGCGCCTTCGTAAGAAAGTGGTGAGCCATCCGACCGACTTCCCATGGTGGAAAGTCGTTGGGCAGCGACTATACTACTACCGTCCCGATCTTGCCGTCGAAGATTTAGTAGATGACCAGGGTGCGTGGAAGTTAGTCGTGCTTAAAGAAGATCGTCGTACCGTTCTTCATGAATGTCATGAGGCCCACAGCTCGTCATTTCGGACGCCATAAAACGTATGACCGTATTGCACGATCATACTATTGGCCATCAATGCACAAAGATGTGACACAATTTGTCCGTGACTGCACCGTGTGCCAACAATTTAAGGTACAGCAGGCTGCACCAGCCGGCCTGATGGGCCATCGAACGGTCACCCGCCCTTGGGAAATAGTAGCTGGGGATGTGATGGGTCCATTTTCACGATCTACACGGGGATACGAGTATTTGCTCGTCGTCATGGATCTATTCACTCGCTGGGTAGAGTGTATCCCCATCCGAAAGGCGAATGCGCAAACGATTCGCCGCGAGTTGAAAGATCGCGTATTTTTACGCCTTGGTACGCCCGAGGTATTCTTATCGGACAATGGCACCGAATTTCGTAATAAAATCATTGAGAAATTCCTTGTGGAGCGTGGGGTGGAGCATTCCACGATACCTCCTTATCACGCTCAAGCCAATCCGGTAGAGAGGGTCAATAGGACTCTGAAGATCGCGATAATCGCCTTCATTGAGGAGTCTCACAGTACTTGAGATGCGCACATCGCCGAGCTGATGTTCGCGTACAATACATCCGTACAAGACTCCATTGGCGTAAGTCCGGCCTTCCTTAACACGGGTCGTCACCCCTCAGCCCCTGGCACACATCGTCACCAGGAGGAGCAGCGCGCACAGATTGCGCAAGAAGGGGCTGCTCTACAACATTGGAAAGAGCGCATGGAGAAATTATCTGATCTCCATCTAAAGGCAGTGGAAAACTCGCAGAAAGCGCAGGCAAAGCAAGCTCGCTATTATAATGCGAGACGTCGCGACGTGCATTACGCGATTGGCGATCGCGTATGGCGGCGTAATCGCATCCTCTCCTCAGGCATACAGGGCGTCAGCGCCAAGCTGGCCCCGAAATTCGACGGGCCCTTTACCATCATGGAGAAACTCGGCACGAATGTTTATCGACTGATCGACTCTACGGGAAGAGATACTGGTAAGCATCACGTCGCCGACCTGAAGCCCTACCATCGAGATCACGACCCCGAAGATGATAGCAGTTCCGACACGGAAGAGCCTTCGGGCGAAGAGCGTGACTGCGATGCGTCGAATTGTAATGTCGAGGCGAGCGAGCGAATCCGCATTGTTACACCACTGGTGAGCGTACGGCGCCCCGACGACGCGCCTCATTGTAATTCCGATACGAGCGTGCGAAGCAATACCCCCGCGGGCAATGTCACACGATCTAACACCGATCGCACCGCGTAGATTAGGGAGACCGCGTAGGACGCGAATCGTAACCCGTCGAAGAACTCAAGCGCGAGCCCCTGCGGAGCCCAATAACAGCGAAGCCGCCTGTCATAACGACGCGCGCCTGGTGAGGCGAAAAGTAGGTCGCGCCAGGAAGAGCGGACGCTCAACCCCGCCGCGGGACCAATCCCCCCGCCGCACTCGGGCCCAAGCCCGCGCCCGTCAACGGGCCGATTAACTTCCGAACTCGTCGACGGTATGCCGGCGAATCCGGCCCTCAAAAAACAACTGCGTCTAGAGACGGGAGTTCTTTACCCGTCCTTCCTCATTCCGGTGATCCCCAGCGGTAGACCACAGCCACCCCAGTTCCTCATCCTGACACGATGGTCGATCCGAGAGAGAGATGTTGGGTCGAGCTGTCACGCTTCGGCTACCAGCATCTGGAGGGAGGCGTGTGACGGGGAACGCAAGCACTGCGTGCGCTTGCTTTCCTCGTCCGGTTGCTCTCTCTTTAGCCGTTGCCTGTAAATATGTATTTGTATATTTCCATGTATAGATGTTTATCTGTTACAGGCCGACGCACAACTACACCGGCGGAGAGATGAGTGTGAGAGAGAGCGGGGAGTGGGGAGAGACGGCCGCGCGTGCGAAGAATTGGACAGAGAGAAATCAGCGAGCTTTTGACGCGCGACTTAACCGGCCTTCGCTCCACGCACGTTTTTTTTTGCTTTTACTGTGTCGTGTTTGATCGTGTACGGGAACACGCCTCGTGCTCCACGTGTTTCCCCTCACAACGTACCTCTTCTTCGGGGAGTGTACCCGATCGGACGCGCGTGTTGTGCCACGGTATTGTGGGTGTGTGCAGTGCACGCGCGCCGAGGACGAGTCCGAGCGGACGAACTGTCGTCCGATCCCGTCTCCGCGGAATAACCGCCCCATCCCGGGGTTTCTGGACGGCGACGTCACCGCCGCTCCCGGTGAAGAAAGGCGCTGCTGCCGGACGAGGACGCGCTGCGGGATCAACGAGCTCCGACTCGCTGTAAGTGGCAGCCCCTTTTCTCTATCTCTCTCTCTTCCCTAGCTCCGCGCGCGCCGTCGTCTCGGCGACCCTCGGTCTGCGCTCAACGCGCCTTAGCGCAACCGTCGTGTAAACCCGCGAGACATTAAAGCCCCTTGAATTTTACCTTTTGTCTTCTTATTCCGAACAAATCCTGCATGCGAGCCTTCGCCCTTCGCGAACCGCCCCTTTCCTTTGCAGAATTCTTTCGGGGCTAAGCCCAGCCGGGCACACCTTTTGCAACGGCCGTGCCCACCGTCCTCGTTTTCGAGGCGGACACGCGCACCGTTACAATATATATATATATATATATATATATATATATATATATATCATATCATATCAAATTTCATATCATATCAGATCATACTTCATATCATATCATATCATATCATACTAATTTATAAAGACAAAGCGTGTTTTTGTTTGTACACGATTACCAAACAAACTATTGAAACAATTGTTCTGAAATTTGGCATATAGATCTTATATTATCTTGGGAAGGACATAGGCTATGTTTTTTTATTAAAAACCATTTTACTTTCATCAATAAATTAAGTTAATGATTTTAAAAATCAGTTCGACCAGCGGCCAGTAGGTGGCGTCTTGAATCACGAACATCAACTCAAAGTAGTCCCCTTAATGTATTCATACCAGGCCAGCTCAAACGAATGTTTATATCCAACTTTGGGATTCGTATCCTAAAGAAGGTGTGACGTTAGTCGATATTACCTTTTTTGTTCTTCAGGTTAATCTGACACTACACTCACACCTTATGGATATCTTTTGATTTTTGTGAATTTTATTTTCTCTTACGTTAGAAAATCTCTCTCTCTCTCTCTCTCTCTCTCTCTCTCTCTCTCTCTCTCTCTCTCTCTCTCTCTCTCTCTGTCTCCCTCTCTCTCTCTTTCTCTCTGTGTGTGTGTCTTTCTTTCTCCTTCTCATATAAATTGGTTCTATATGCCAAATCGTACTGAATATAGTTTGTGCCGATAAATTATATTTTTGTTTTTATATATTATATTAACTTCAGAATTGTGACAGAGACTACATTTTTTTTAGTTTGAACGAATGAAATGATGGCAAAACAGGGTTTTTTTACCAACTTTGAAACTATTTATATATAGATCTATATCGTTAATTTTGCATAAAACGGCAACGTTCATTGTCTGCTTAGAAAATATGCTATTCACCATACCACTTTGCTTGAATTTCAGTTCGCATCACTACGAAAATATTCACGGTATTTAATTGAAAAACGAAAATATACGCAATATGTAATATATATTGTATGTATATTATATTGTACATATTATATATACACATTTTAAACACGGTTTCTAATGAGAAATATTGTATTGGCGTCTACGGGCGGTCGATTACGATATCCCGTTACCTCAAGACGATTTATATGGGCAGTTGTGTGTTCGGATGATAGAATGCGATGTCCAGGTATCTCTGAACGATTTGTATGGGGAATATTATATTTAGTTGATAGAAAACGACGTTCAGGTATGAGGAAATCAACTTCTATGGGATGATTCGTGTTGAGACGGTAAAATATGATATCTACATCTTTCCGAACGACTTCTACTGGGACTATCGTGTTTAGTTGGTAGGAAACGATGTCCAGGTATGACGGGACGACTTCTACGGGGTGTATCGTGTTTAGTTGGTAGGAAACGATGTTCAGGTATGTCGGATTAACTTCTACGGAGAGTTCGTGTTCGAATGATAGAATGCGATTTCCAGATGATTTGGATCGACCTTTACGGGGAGTGTCGTGTATAGTTTGTGGGAAAAAATATCCAGGTATGTCAGTACGACTTCTATGAAGAGATTCGTATTCTGCCATTTGAACATGCACACTCCCAGTAACAGTCGCCTCGGGATAACTGGATATTGTATTCTACCTCCCCAATAGAAAACTCTCTATAGCAGTCGTTCCGAGACATTTCCTATAGTCCAAACATGATACATCTTTTTCTACCGCTCGAACTCGAAAGTATACTTTTCTCCATCGAAGTCGTATTTTTGAAGTGGACGCTACATTGAAGCAGCTTTTGAGACAGAAGTGACGATAGGTAAATTACGGTCAGTTATTTGTAGAACATAGATTTTTCTATATAAAGTACTTTTTACTTAGATATTATTGAATTATTTATCAAATCGTTAAATTAATATCTCAGGCGAAGCCGAGACGGGGATGCTAGTATATATATATATATATATATATATATATATATATATATATAATATATAATAGACACAATCTTTATTCGAATTTGTTTTTTAAATTTTGTAATATAGATCGATAAAAACAATTGAAATTTGTTTTCAAATATTATTATTATTATTATTATTCCAAAATATGCTTATTTAGAATAAGTAATTTAAAAATAATTTAATACAATAAATAAAATAATCTATTTTATATAAATATGAAATAATGATTTAATTATTTTTTTAAATTACATAATTTTATATTAAGAATAGTCTAGAGTGCTATTATGTTCCATATAATTAGTATTTTTATATTCTTTACCTGGTAGAATCAAGTACGGTTCTGTCAAATGATAGATTACCATTCCAATTTTAATAATAATACAATAAAAATTTTTATAAAATGAAGAAGAAAAATTCCTTAGACTACATTCCTGGTATTAAAAAATAATTCCAAATTTAAGTGTAGAATAAAGGAGTTATAATGGCTAATTTATTGCGCAAGAATAGATTAAAAGTAGAATTTCACAGGAATACTAAAAAATTAGAAACAAATCAAAGAATGACCAACAAAAGCTGAAAAAATACTTTCAAAACTTTCAGAACAGAATCGAAAATTAGCGTTATACATCACCTCATAGACTACGAACTAAAAATAATTGAACTATTATGGTTATAAAATAGACAAATCTTAGAATGAAAAATTTCAACATTGTTATAGTAAAATTAAGAAAAAGGTATAAACTAAGTCCTTTTATTTCTGTCTAGTAAATAATAATTTTATTTCATATGCAAGTTTTAATTACTATACTGCAAGAAATTACTCTTTATAGAATAGTAATTTATTATGTTATTTGTTTAATACCAAATAATTTAATACAATACATCAACTAACAGCTTGAAAGAAATATAAAATAATAAAGTCTATTGTGTATTGGATTTTATCATCCTAAAAATTAAGTATAATAATTAATTTTACAATTGTTTACCTTAAACAGACAATTTTGTATATCTATATCATTGGTAAACAAAACTCAATATGGAGTTACTATATATATATGTTACTATATATATATATATATATATATATATATATATATGTTACTATATATATATATATATTAATCGTTTGCGACCACCACGGCCCTTGACATTTTTGAGTAAGTAATTTGGTTAGAAATTAGGAGTACGGAGATTATATATGTTAATGTGTGTGTAGATACGCATACATATATGCGTATTTCAATCAAACGCTGGATGTCGAGCTGATGTTTGTTTATTACTGCTCGCGCCTAGTATCCTTATCTTCTACACTTAAATATACTATATATATATATATATATATATATATATATATATATATATATATATATACATATCTCTCTCTCTCTCTCTCTCTCTCTCTCTCTCTCTCCCTCTCTGTGCATTTGTATGTGTATAAATTTATATATATATATATATATATATATATATATTATAAACTTCTTGTGACAAATGATCAACTACTTCGCTACTTATTTCATAAGAATATTATAAAATATAAATTTTGTATGGATCATTTATAATTTACATATATAACTTGGGCTACTACGGCCCTGATAAATACTAGAACAATCGATAAAACAGGATTTTTCGTACACTTCGAGTTCCGTAAACTTCTACAGTATATTAAAAATCAGGCGCTTCAATCGATTTTAACTTCCGTCAGAGGCATGGAGCACTCTTAACATGGGAAAAGATTATCAAAAATTAGTTGGAGATGGTAGTTTAGATTGTCCGGCAGACGTCGCTGTCTTGGAAATCCCTTGATTATGACGGTTCTGTGTGCAATAGAGAGAGAAAGCAAAAGCGAAAGAAAGTAAGGGGAAGAGAAATACTGCTTCTACACAAAAAAATATTGAAAAAGTTTTATTTTGATCTAATTTTTTAATTATGTAAATAAGTTTGATTTTTTATCTGATTTTTTAATTATATAAATAAATTTTGTTTTAAATATTTTATTCAACTTTTGGTGTTTTCCGCAAACAAACGACATTTTTATGATTAGTGAATAACAGTTGAATTTACGAATACATTGCGATATTCGTAATCAGTACGCAAAAATACACAAGTAGACACTTTTTCAACATCTGGTGACGGAACCAATCGAATATTTATCGAAATGAGCATATTTATTATATTCTTATATATTCAATACAAATATTAGTTTTTAACGCATAGAAATGCTTATTCTCAAAAATATTAAAATAAAAATCTTATGATAAAAATCTTATTGTATAGTTATTTCAGCGAGTTTTCTAGTTTTCATAACAATTCTTCTTAGGGACCTCTCTGAGTACGTTTGTCACAGATTTTTGGATGTCTTCAACGGAGTCAAAATATCGACCTTTGACGACTTTTTTCAAATGGAGGAATAGGAAAAAGTCGCAGAGTGACATGTCCGGTGAATAGCGCGATTGTGGTAACGTTTCAATAACATTAGACGCCAAAAACTGAGAGACACTGAACGCAATGTGGCAGAGCGCATTGTCGTGATATAGAACCAGAGTCTTCGCGATCTTTGATCGCACTCTGAATACCAAGGTCTTGTTGTTTTTGTCGTGGTTCGCCAAGTTTCACACAAAATTTTATCGCGCACCGTTACTCTAAATTTCTCTGTTTCATTTTCGTGACATGGACTGCCGCGCGCTGCTACAGAAAAACTAAACAGCTGGCGAAAAAATTATCATATAAGGGTCGTCAAAGTCTCAATCAAGAGAGTAAGCATATACTATTACGGTAGCGGCATTGCAGGTTCGCAGTGTTACCACAGGCCGAGATATAAAATCGGTCGCATTACTTAATTGTCTGACCTCGTATACTATTATTAATTATACGAAATTACATTATCACAAATATTTATATTTTTATTATTATTATCGATCAATGTACATTACAAATAATATGATTTTGTTAAAAAAAAAGAACATTCGATCGAATGAACTCGAACCGATGACACTATGTTTAACAAGCAAACGCTTTATCCACTACGTTACAGTTTACACATAAATATTATGAAAACTAATGTACTGATGTCGATTCGATTATATTTTTAATTTTTAATTTTTAATATAATATATTGTAGTAATAAGTTCTATTTCAAATTCTTCGGGGGTGAATATAAACAAGGACAGTCTGACTGTTATTATTTTAGCTAATATATTATATTACAAAGACTGTGAGACCGATAAAAATATTTATTCATTTCATTTCATTTTCTAGAAAATTATATATTTTATAGCTCTTTACATATCATACAATTAATATATATATATATATATATATATATATATATATATATATATATATATATATCAGGTACGTGAATAAGTCTTTCCCGTTTTTTTCAAATTTTGAGCCTTTATTGTGAAAAAATGGTTACAAATGAATTATTGAAAGTATTGGCCATCGCTAGCTACAACTTTTTCCCATCTTTCTGGCAACATACGAATCCCGTTGCGAAAAAATTCGACCGGTTTGGCCTCTATCCAGTCATCCCCCCATTTTTTGGCTTCCTCGTAGGAATGGAAGTGCTGGTCAGCCAGGCCATGCGTCATCGATCTGAAGAGATGGTAATCAGACGGAGCAACGTCTGGACTATACGGCGGGTGGGGTAGGACTTCCCATTTGAGCGTTTCTAAGTATGTTTTCACCGTTTTCACCGGCGGTGCAACATGTGGGCGAGCATTGTCATGTTGCAAAATAACTTTGTCGTGCCTGTCGGAGTATTGTGGCCGTTTTTCTCGCAGTGCGCGGCTCAAACGCATCAATTGTCGTCGATAGACCTCGCCTGTGATCCTTTCATTCGGTTTCAGAAGCTCATAGTAAACCAAACCTAGCTGGTCCCACCATATACAGAGCATGAGCTTGGCGCCATGAATATTTGGCTTGGCCGTCGATGATGATGCATGGCCGGGTAGTCCCCATGATTTTCTTCGCTTCGGATTATCGTAACCTATCCACTTTTCATCGCCAGTCACGATACGATGCAGAAAACCCTTTCTTTTATGTCGCTGAAGCAGCTGTTCGCAAGTGAAAAAACGCCGTTCGACGTCTCTCAGCTTCAGTTCGTACGGCACCCAATTTCCTTGCTTTTGGATCATTCCCATGGCTTTCAAACGCTTGGAAATGGTTGTTCGGTCAACTCCCAATGCTTCAGCAAGTTCTTCTTGCATTTGACAAGAATCTTCATCAAGCAAAGTCGCCAATTCTCGATCTGCAAAGATTTGCGGCCGCCCGGAACGCTCCTTGTCTTCCACGTCGAAATCACCGCTTTTGAAGCGTCGAAACCATCCGCGAACACTTGAATCATCGACACAACCTTCTTCATAAGCCTCCTGAAGCAATCGATGCGTCTCGGCAGCAGATTTCTTCAAATTGAACCAATAAAGTGAAACTTCCCGCAAATGACGTCGACTCGGCTCAAATTTCGACATTTTCACGATATCAAAAATTTATGATGCGAAAAAATTTTAACTAATGTGTTAGTATGGAATTGTTGACATATGAATAAGCTTTGATTATGACATATGTAACCATTGATACTCGCACAGTATTGGTGGCGCCATCTCTTACAAAAAACGGGAAAGACTTATTCACACTCCTAATATAATAGTTCAGGATTACCAAGGTTACGTCGAATTACGAGCATCACGTCAAAACAGTAGATATTTCCTATCTCTAGAAACTCACATTCGAAAGGATCAACGGAACTCGAACCACCTGTAATTGTAATCTGTAAGCCGCTAAAACAACTCACTTAGAAATATATAAGTCCGCAGAATTTGGCAACTAACGCGATTTACTCTAACAAAGATTTAGAAAAATTAAAAAATAAAATTATGTTTCCAATTGAAAAGGCATGATTATTAAACGGGATAACTTGAGAAATCCACTGTAAACCTGCTCAGCCGACTGAAGATACAATGTCGAGATTGTTCGACGAAGGTACTATACATAAATTAATGAATTCCTAGAGTAAATTATGGAGAAATTTAACCTTTAAAGGACCCGGTTTTGAGGTTCCGAAACCTCCTTTGAAAGTACTCAAATTCATATCTTGCATCACCCATCAACTATGTACAATGGTCCTACCATGGACCGAGCCGATACATCGGCTGTCCGGCCCTGGAGGGCCATGCAAAATTTTTAGTTTGGTAAAATAGGAATAACATCATATTCTAAGGTTTTGAGATGTACTGCATCCAAATCTGGAGTCTGGTTGGTAGTAACTACTCATAATCATGGTCATTCAAGGTCAAACAATTGGTCTTACAGTCCAATAAAAAAAAATATTTATTAATTTTAGGCCTTATATTATTTTTTTTAGAATAAATTTCTAGTTATAATTGTACGATCTAAATTATCATGAAATATACGTTTCTAGCAAAAATTAGTTCTGTAATTTTACTGGCAAACTACTTTCACCAGAATAGATTCAGAAATGTATCTGAATAATGAAATTGACAGAAATGCGATTGGTTGAATGAGAGAATTTTGTAACAAGCACTCTCAAAATCTTAAAACCAATTTTGAATATTTCCCTGGGTTATTCTTAACCTGACTTTGACCTTCGATCTGAATTTTCTGGGTTTCCATTCGTAAAAAATTCAGATGTTTCAGTAGAACATTTGATGATGGAGAACTGGATAAGGATATAAAATAAAACAGATAATCGGAGTGAATTAAAGTAAATTGTTATAAAATTGACAATTGTATATATTTTTACAATAAAAATAAAAAGTAGCATCCAGTATAACAGAAAAGCCTATCAAATAAAAAACATTTTGAAAATCGACCTATCAGTATATTTGATTTTAAATTATATTATTCGATTCTTTCAATAATATTAAATAATAAATAATAATATTCAGACTGATGCGAATTAAAATATATTTATATGTTATATATTTAACTATGTGTAAATTAACTACAATATTTATTAAATTTTAAAAATATAATAAATATATTTGTGTTATCATTTTAGAAACCTTGTTAGAAAATGATAATGTAATAATACCTTTAGGCTTCCAATATGTTTTATCAATTTAATTTATGGTTATTAAAATATTCAGATCAATAAGAAATTTGTTTTATTTTAGAAAATTGTAATCTAAAAAATAACAATTATTTTAATCAATTTGAATTTATTCAATTAATTTATCTTGAATAAGTAAATTTTTAGGTATGAATATATTTCTATCTTTATAATAACCTTATAATTACAAATACTTTTAAATCCAAGTATTAAAAAATTTGATAATTGTTTCTTTGTAGAAAAAATTCTTATAGTAATTATTTGAAAAATATGTTTTTATATAAATCTAATTAAATTCCGTTGTATGCAATATTTATATCATTTTACATTCAATATTCATAATAAGAAATAAATCTACTATCTGAGTAATATATTTGAAGATTTATATAAAATTCTATACTGAAAGATTTCGAGTTAAATTCAAATCCTTCAGAACATAAAAAAAGGTGTGAAATAAATAAATTATACTGCTTATGCCGCTTTTAAAAAATTTGGAAAAATATTTTCAGTATTAAATTTTATAATTTTTATAATTTTTTTAAATTACCGAAACAATGTAGATTTCAGTGATACTACTTGGTAGATCCCTCAAATTAATTTAAAAACGATCGTACAAAAAAACATTAAAGAGCATGCCTTAGAGATATTATGCCATCCGATAAGATTAAATTCTGAGATTTGCATTTCACAGCTTCCCAAAACAAGTGTTGATTTAAATATATAGTAATTTAATATAACTTTTTGTTTTTGTTAACTAATTTAACGTTGACAGATAAAATAAAAAACATTATAATCAACTTAGAATGTATAATATGTGTTTTCGATGTTTTTGTATTCAAATATGAAATGTTCTTCACACAACTGCATAGTTGTGATGAATATCTAAGATGATTTCAGATATTATTGAATTTATATATGAAAATCCTTTTGAAGCTTTCTTGATTGGTATTTGAATGATCAAATTCTCTGAAACAGTAAATTTTTTTAAATTGAACAATATGCATTTATAAAAGAAAACATATATCTCAAACGTACATAATAATTTGTAGTTTACGTATTTGTTTTTATATTTTATATTAAATTTCGTTTATATAAATAGTTTATAAATATAGAACTTTATTAAATAGAATTAAAATTGAATTTAAAAAAGAATTTCACAATTTATGTTGATAATTGAAATAATTCAATTGAATCAGGTCACGTTACTATTTTATTAAGAGTATTATTATTCAATAATAGTTTACGTGCATAGTTATTTATAATTTAATATTTAATTAATATTTTTATTACGAGAAAAGGTCAAAATAATAAAGTGGTCTGATACGTTCCCAAAACGATAAAAACTTAAAAATATTAAGAATTGAAACTTTACAATATCAAGTAAAATTTAAATTCAATTTATTATAAAATTAGACAATTATAATAAAATAATTTATTTGGTACGTAATCGTAGAACTGTTCAAACAGTCACCACTGGGGTGAAATATACCAGGTGTGGTGAAAAGTTCGTAGGCTAACACAGATCAATAGCGTTACGATAATTTAATTCATATGATTTTTAGTTATAACCAACATTCAAAAGATACTATAAATTTGACTATAAATGTATATATAACTATAAATGTAAATACAGCAACTTTTGTTGATTTTGAAAAAAATGTTTAAAAATAATTTGTGTATTAGTCAAACATTGCTTTTTCCTGAAAAAAAAAATACTAAAAACATTAAAGAAGCCAACAATATAAAATGATCGTAAAGTGAAGTTGATTACGACAGCTAAGGTTCTCAAGATATCAAAGGAACGTGTTGGACTAGTCGTGGATGAATATATGTAATGCGAAATCTGTGAGCAAAGTGGCTACCGCGCGTATTGACAATTGATCACAAAACGCGGAAAGACTCAACCGTCATTTAGTAACGTTATTGTATCAGTAATTTGGAATCCGTATTGTATAATATTGATTGGCTACCTTGAGAAGGGAAATAACGTCAATAGAGATTATTACGTAGCGTTTTTGGAGTGATTGAAGGAAGCAATTATGAAAAAATGAATTTATTAGAAAAAGAAAAATGTATTGTTTCGTCTAGACCATGTTCCATGTCATAATCAACGTTTGGAAAAATTACATGAAATAGGCTGACTTGCTTTTCCATCCATCATATTATCCAGATCTGGCCTCCAGTGACTTCTTGTTTATAGACTTCAAAAGAATGTTCGCTGGAAAAAAATTCATCACTGATATAGAGGTAATCGCCGAAACTGAGGCTCATAAATAAAACCTAGTATGAAAATAGTATTAGAAAATTATATGCTTGTTATAATCACAGTATCGTCCTGAAAGACAAGGGAGGTCAAAGAAACAGTAAATTCGTCATAACTTTATTTATTAATATTTTTACACTAAATTTTTTATCACCTTTAAAGTATTCTCTATTAACCACAATGCTCTTCTGCAAAAGATGCTTCCATTTGTCAAAACATCTTTTAAAGTCATTTATCGGGATATTCTTCAGCCATTCTTGAAATTTTACTTGTACCACCTTCAGTCATAAAAACATTTTTCTCTCATCTCCTTTTAAGTTTGGTGAACAAAAATAAATCACAAGGGGCCAGATTTCGTGAGTAGGGGAGGGGTGGTAAGAATTGGTGACCTGAAGTTTTTGGTCAAAAATTGCTTACGGCGAGAACGGTGTTGGCCGGTGCGTTGGCATGATGAAAGAACCATTCACCTGCGGGCCAAAGATTTGACTTTTTCTTCGACTATTTTCCCTCAATCTTTTCAAAACTTCTAAATAATACGTATGTTTAACAGTTTCACCCGGGAGAATGAACTCCTCGTGCGTAACATGTATGTAATTGAACAAACAAATGATCATTATCGTAATGTTTGACTTTACTTGGTAGGCTTTTTTGCAGCAATGAGAGTCAGATGACTTCCACTGGTTTGATTACTGCTCTGTTTCGAGATCGTATCCATAACACCATGATTCATCATCAGTACTCATTCTTCAAGTTCAAGTCAGTTCTTCGAACTGACTTGGAATCTCCAAACGTGCACGAACGCATCGCTGTCGTTGCTTGTTAGTGAGAAAGCGAGGGACAAAATTTGGTGGCAACCCTCTAACCACTTGTGGATCATCTCATTCTTGTATACAATTTCGTCTTCCTTGTCGCTCAATAAGTCTCACGATGGTACGAATGTTGGAGAAGCGATTACGATATAACTGTGTTATTAAGATATGTGCTGTTTGCACATAATTACCTCGGCATTTTTCAAGCACAGGACACTATTTCATTGACGGTACAATCCAGCATTATGTAACATAAGATTAATTTTTAGACAACTACTTTTACTATTTTAAATAAAATGTAAATACATAGAAGACTAAAAAAGAATAGTGTAATTGTTAAGTGCTAAAACAATAATTACATAGGCAGCTTTGAAAATTGAGCGAATAGAATAAATTTTACTCTTTCATGTACTACAATAAATTATTATTTTTGAAGTACAAGGGCAGTTCCATAAGTACCCGTGTTAGAAATGACGACACAATTTTTTCAAAAATTTTTTTTATTTTTCAACAAAATAAAGAATTTTTCAAACTGTCCATAATAAGCCTCTGTGTCAGTAATTTTGCTTAAATGACTTCCTCGTTTGAGCAAAACTTTTTCCCCACCAGCTATTGTTTCATGTTAGGGAGTCGCAGGGAGCCAGGTCCAGTGAATAGAGGGTGCGGTAGCAATTTATAACGCAATTCATACAGTTTGGTTGAGACTGTGCTCCAGATGAATGTGCTGGTGCGTTATCGTAATGAAACAATACCTTTTTTTCACCAAATGTGGCTGTGTGCCCTTCAATTTTTATCCAAGCGTCCAATAATTCACTGAAGTAATGTCCAATGATCGTTCTTCCTTTTTATAAAAAATTCATCAGGATGATGCCCTTGGCATCCCAAAAAATCGTCGACATGATCTTTCCGGCTAATGGGAGTCCGTCTTTGCCTCTTTGGAGCAGATTCACCGCGAGAAATCCATTGTTTTGATTGTTGCTTAGATTCTGGTGTGTAATAATAAATCCATTTCATCAACGGTGACAACTAGATGCAAAAAGTCCTTCGGATCGCACTTGAATTGTTCCAAACATTTCTTTGAAATTAACAGCCGCTTCCACCTGTTGTCTATCGTGAGCAATCGCGGCACCCATCGGGCCGACAATTCATAGCCAACTTATCATGTAAAATATTTGTTTATTAATATTTCAAATTTGTTTTGGCGTCATTTAATAGATGGCAGCACATGATAATAACACCAGCTTCCCTAAGAAACGTTATCTGTCTTCAAACACGGATACTTATTGAACCGTCCCCGTACATTTGATAAGTAACAATAGCAATTGGAACAAATAAATAAGCTATGTAATTCTGTAGTAGCTAAAGAAATTCAAATAAAAATTAGACCAAATTTTACGATATTTCGAATATAACTATATATTTATTAACTAAATACATAGTAATTTATACAGATATTATATACATGCGCTCGAGAGCAAGTTCCGATGATCGTGACATCTATCTCTCTTTTTGTTAACGCACGCATACACTCTATATTATAAACGTACGCATTACACGCGCTATATACTATATTCTCACAGCTCGGCCAGTCCTGACAATTGTTCGTTCTCGAACATCACATTAGTTTTATTTATTTTTTTTTCGCTTTCAATACATAATAACATTTAATACTTAATTACTATAACTACTTAAGTTCTATACACATAAAAAAGGTATCAATTAATTCCTTTTCTCCAAAGTCTCATGTTTTCAGGTTCCCAAGTGCCTTCATATTTTCTTTGGCTTACTTGAAAGTCTGGAATATCGGCAATGATGTACCTGTTATTTTTTAGAATTTTTGTTACTTGGTACGGACCCTTGAATTTTAGTACGATTTTTGATGAGATTCCAACAGTATTATCATAATTTTTTATCATAACGTAATCACCTGTTTCATACGTTTTAGCATTTTTCCGTTTTTTATTAGCTTGATCAATAGTTTGTTTCTGTTCTTTTACAATTTTTTCATTTGCTTTAGATCTTAAGCTATACAAACATCTTTGATTTAGTATTAACAAATTCGGCTATTGAATAGTGTATTTTACCTTGCTGAGGTGCTCCAAATAAGAGTATGCTAGGAGTTTCTCCTGTTGTTTTATGAACTGTATTGTTCAGTGTAAATTCAATTTCTTCCATAGTTTTTGCCCAATTTTTCGCCATATCGTAATCTGACAATTTCCCCAACATGGGTGATATCGTTTTATTGACCATTTCAACTTGGCTACTAGCATGTGGTGATCCGTTCGCGATTAATATGTGTTTGATATCAAATTCTTTAATAAAATTAGAGAACTCATCCGAAATAAAACATGACCCTTTATCTGGTACAATAATTTTAGGTTTATCATAATATGAAAAATAAGTTTTAAGATTAACAATTGCTTCTTTTGTATTAGTTGACTTTGACGCATATAATTTTGAAAATTTTGTTAAGCCATTAACAATCACAAAAATATATTTTTTACTGATTACGCGTGAGTTTGATACTGATGTATGATCTACGTGTAGTGTTTGAAACGGTTTGTCACCTTTTTCTATTGCCTGAAGCTTTTATTTTTCCGCTCGATGGGTTATATGCAATACATTTAAAACAGTTTTTTATATGATTGACTAATTTTTTTCTCAATTCTGGGAACCAATATGTTTTACTTATGATTTCAATAACTTTTTAGATGCCATGTGCCCTAATTCATCGTGGTATTTAAACAAAATACTTTTTTCATCTCACATGGAACAACAAAAAGTAGTTGTTCTCCCATTTTACGATAAACAACGCCGTTTCTCATTTCGAACATTTTAGTTTCTGATTTTTCAAGCTGTGTTTTTATTTCTAAAATATTTTTATCAATATTTTGTGCAATAATCAAATTGGTTTCGAACGAATTGTCGTCGATAATAGCGAAGAAATTGCATCGGCTGAGACTATCGACATGATTGATGCGCGATCCTGCTCTGTACTGAGTTACATAATCATAGTTTTGTAACTCTAAAATACATCTGGATATTTTTGGGTTAATGTCTAACTTTTTTAACGTTAACGCTCATGAATTACAATCAGTAACAATTTTAAATTTTATACCCGTGAGGTAAACTCTAAATCTTTTTAATGAATAGACTATCGCGAGCATTTCTAGCTCAAAGCTGTGCAGCTTACGCTCCGCGTCATTAGTACGCTGGGAGAAATAAAATTTAGGATGCATCTTGTTATCATTGCCACGTTGGAATAAAATGGCTCCGAAATCTTGCGAGCTAGCGTCACAATGCAGCTCGGTTTCTGCATTCGGATTGAAAATTGCAAGAATTGGCGAATTGACCAATTTTTCTTTTAAATTTTTGAAAGCGTCAATTTTAATTTTTTCAAATTTAAATTTGCTGGTTTTTTTCATTAGGTCATAAAGCGGTTTGGCAATGATAGAGTAAGATAAATTTTCTAAAGTATGATATTAAACCGACAAAACTCTGTACCGATTTTGTATCTCGCGGAATCGGATAATTCACTATTGAATTAATATGCTTATTCGTTGGATAAATTCCTGATTTATTGATTTTATATCCTAAATGTTCGGTTTCCGTTTTAAGAAATTCACATTTCGATAGTTACAATTCAAGTTTGTTTTCTGCTAAAATTTTAAAAATCTCTTCCAATACCTCTATGGCGTTCAAGACTATATGTTGCAACTAAAATATCATCCATGTAAACTATGATATCATTTGAGTCAATAAATTGTTTTAAAACTCCATTCATGTTTTTCTGAAAAAATCTCGGTACTACTTTTAAGTCCAAATGGCATTTTCAAAAATTTATATTGACCAAATAGAGTGACAAAAGATAGAAATTTGATAGATTCTTTATCGATACTGTAGTTATAAAACCCGTCTAAGGTCAAGATTCGAAAAAATTTCTTATCTCTCAATAGTACAATTTGATCGTCTATTATAGGTAATTGTTAGTTGTCCGATATTAGATATTTATTTAAGGTGCGAAAGTCGATACACATGCGAGTCTTGCCATTTTTTTTCTTTCTTAAAACTATAGGAGAAGAATATTCCGAATTGCTCGATCTAATTATTTTACGCTTTAATAAGTCGTCAATTATTTCTTTTAAATCATTTTTTTCTGCTAAGGCCAATCTACGTGGCGCATATTTAAATGGCTCATGCGGTTTCCACCGAAAAGAGAGAATGGCTTCAGAGATTATTTTTCTATGTTGTTTAGTTCACAAGTGCGCTTTTTCAAATTTTTCTTTCAATACTTTCTGATATTTATACGGAATTTTAGAATTAATTTTTAGTGATTCAATAATGTTTGTTTTATCTACATCAATATTCATAATACCGTTGATTTCGGTGAAATTTTAATTTTTTGAATTTTCCATATCAATATACATTACACTGTTATTTATATTTTCCTCAATTTTTTATATGATTCTACTTCACAAATTCCTAAATTAAAAATTGTAAAAGTGTCTCGGCCTACAACAATCGATGAAGTCATCGTATCATTTTCTACTACTTTCAGTTCAATAATGCGCGTACAATTATTTAAAGTGCAATACATTTTGGTTTTTCCAATAAGATTTAAGTTTGAATAATTAACACTATGGTACCCACCGTCATTTTCAGTGATTGGTGAAATAACATCTGGGTTGAGGCATTTGTGTTTTATGAAGCTGATTGGGCTGCCACTATCTAATACAGCTAATAATTTAAGATCAAATTGTTCTCCAACATTTGCGAAATGTAATGTTATCAG
Source organism: Sycobia sp. Sy_11 (assembly GCA_018907035.1). Taxonomy (NCBI): domain Eukaryota; kingdom Metazoa; phylum Arthropoda; class Insecta; order Hymenoptera; family Epichrysomallidae; genus Sycobia; species Sycobia sp. Sy_11. The sequence continues at coordinate 285,962 of JACCIC010000083.1, read as the reverse complement.
TGGTTGAAATTCCGACTTCTGTACAAATTTTTCAATGGTTGTCACTTCAGAAGCGTAAGATTGCTTTTTCTTATCTGGACAATCTTTTATAGTGTGCTTGGTCGATAAATAATTGAAGCACGCGCCTTTGGGTGTTTTCTCTTTATCGCAATCGATAGACAAGTGACCATACGCACTACAATTAAAACAGCGTTTTTTATTTTTTTCGTCAATTTTTCTAACATTAGATTCATTATTTCCGAATTTATCATCTTTATTTCTGCGGTTATATTTATCTGTAGCTTTATTTACATTTGGTTCTCTCAAAGGTTCTTTGTTTTTATTACAATTAGATTTTTTATTTAAGATTATCTTCTCAAAAGCAGTAATAAGATTTTCTTTGTTGTCAAAGCTCTGCATTCTAGCATGGTCTCGTAAAGAATCATCTGGAATACCCTCGATTATGTAGTCGATTAACTATGTTCCGTCAATATTTACTTTATTAGCTAGAATCGTTTTTTCGTGCGCGTATTCACTGAATAACTCGTTTCGTGACCATCTACCATACTCTACTTTCGAATTGTTTACGCAATTTTAATTTACTTAATTTTGGAAAAAACATTTTCCTAATTTCTGTAACTAATACATCAATTGGCAATCGTAAATGCTCTGATTTAGAATGAAACCAAGATAATGCTTTTCCTTTCAATTTAATACTTATTACAATACGCGCCACATCATCATTTAGATTACAAGCATTACGAATCATGTTTAATTGTTGCAACCAACTTTCGAAATTTTCGCTATTGCCGTCAAAAGAATTCAATAATCCATATATCGCATTTATCGTAATACGCGGGTTTGTCTCTACCACTTCATTGTTTGTAGGCGCTATCGAATTACCTCTCCCGGAATCGTTGAGACCTTGTACTGTGTTGAGCTGCTGCCCAGATGTTGATTGTTGCTGTTGGCCGGAGGTCGATGGCGTCATGTTTCCAATGTGTTTGAACTGTTGACTTAACTCTGCTGTCGTCGTTTGTAGATCTTTAAGCTGTTGCTTTACATTTTCAATCTCCGCCTTTTCTTTGTTTGCAGCATTTCTTCTTTCTATCCAAACTCGTACCAATACACCTTCTGTATCTAGCTGTTGCAGTCGCATCACGAGTTCGGTTTTATTCCCTGTTATAATAATATTATTTTCACGTAAAATTTATTTTAGCTCATTAACTGTTAAGTGGTTGGCCAGTTTCAAAATTTTCAATTAAATATATATATATATATATATATATATATATATATTGTAACGGTGCGCGTGTCCGCCTCGAGCACGAGGACGGCGGGCACGGCCGTTGCAAATCTGTGCCCGGCTGGGCTTAGCCCCGAAGGATTCCGACGAGGGAGAGGGGCGGTCCGCGAAGGGCGAAATATCGCGTTCGGGACTGCGCGTGGAATAGGATGGCTAATGGAGCACACTTGATGATAATGAAAAAATGAAAATAATTAAAATTTAAATGAGCTTTAATGGCGCAGTGCCAGACATACAAATACAAGGCAGCGCCTATATACGAGGCGTGCGGGACGCAGGCCGAGGGTCGTCGAGGGCGTTCGGGAAGAGAGAGAGAGAGAGAGAGAGAGAGAGAGAGAGAAAAGGAGCTGCCACTTACAGAGAGCCGGAACCCGCAGGTCTCGCAGCGCGTTCTCGAAGCGCAATAGCGCCTTCCTTTGCTGGGGGCGGCGGTGACGTTGACCTCCGGGAGCCCCGGGATGGGGCGGTTATTCCGCGTAGATGGGGCGGACGACAATTCGTCCGCTCGAGCTCGTATTCGGCGCGGGTACACTGCACACCCTCGCACCACTGTAGCACCACGAGCGCGTTAAACCGGCCACTCTAGGCGAGGACGAGGTACGAGGCGGGGGGGGGGAACCTTGGAACACAAGGCAGGTTCCCACACACGATTCGTCGCGGCACGGCGGTAGCAACCGGGAAAAAAAGGGACACGGACGACGTGCGTAGAAGGCCGGTACGCGTTGTTTTCTCCTCGCGGCTCTCTTTTTTTCTGCCTAATTCTCGCGCGTGGCTGTCTCTCCCCACTCCCCGCTCTCTCTCTCACTTACCTCTCCGCCGGTAGTTGTGCGTCGGCCTGCAACAGATAAACATTTCTACATATAAATAACAGATAAATATGTACATGCTACGGCTAGAGAGAGAGAGCAACGGGACGGAGAAGGCAGGCGCACGCAGTGCTTGCGTTCCTCGTCACACGCCCCCCCTCCAGACGCTGGTAGCCGAAGCGTGACAGCTCGACTCAACATCTCTCTCTCGGATCGACCATCGTGTCAGGATGAGGAACGGGGTAGCTGCGGTCTACCGCTGGGGATCACTGGGATGAGGAAGGACGGGTAAAGAAGTCCCTTCCCTAGACGCAGTTGTTTTTGGAAGGCACCTTTATTCGTGATTAGATTACATTGTTATAGTATTTTTTTTCTTGTGTGGTGCCTCACTTGGTGTGGGCTGGCTTCGCTCCTTGGGGGCGATTCCGCTTTTCGGTGGCCCTGGGGGCGTGCCCTTCGTAATCGGGATGGTTATGTTGGTTGGGGCACTCCCGTCCCCGGCGCACGCCCTCCAGATTGCACTGACTGCAACTGGGTAGGCGGATTGGCGCAAACTGAGGCGCGTCCGACGCCGCTTGTTCGCGCCGGGCCTCCGCCGTCTTCCGCAGAGCAAACACCTGGTTGACGTGGACTTGCAGGCGTCTCGCCTCCACAGCGGTGTTGCTGCGGAAGGCTTCGAGGGCCTGAGCTGCCTCGACAACCGAGGGGCGCGTCCTTCCGGCGGTGTTGGTGTTAGACGGCAAGGTGGCCTGCATCAGCGAGCTCCGTAGCCGGTGCATTTCCAGGCGGCAGGCGGCCTGGAAGACTTCCACTGCCCGGCGTGCGGCGCGCTCGCGCTCCAGCAGCCTGGTCGCCTCTCCGTCCGCTTCCTCCCAGCGGTGGAGTAGGGCGTCTGCTTTCCGCCGGTGAGGTAGTCCACCTCGCCGAACTCCAGCAGCTCTCTTTGTCCGGGCGTCGCCCTCTGGACGAAGGTTTGAAGTTGTTGGAGGGCACTGGCCTCCTCGGCCTCCAACTCCTGGCGCCGGAAGTACACGCGGTCCAACCGCTGGCATAGGGCCTGGACGCTGTCGGGCCGGATGCTCCCTGCTTGGGGCGTCGAGTCTGGCTCGGTGGTCTTCGGCCATCTGCCCTCCTCGATCGCGGCGTACTCGAGGCCCACGAGCCCTGGACTCGGCCGGGCGGCCGGGGGACCCATCTTCTGGACTTCTATGCGCTGGAAGGCGGCCTCCAACAGTGAGCTGAGGATCTCGGCGGCCACCTTGCTCGGGGAGAGCGCCATTCTCTGTCCCTAAGAAGAAGATGGAAAGTTGACGTTATCTGACGGCCCCCTGGGCGCAACCTGGGCCGGGACGACTCCTCGGCGAGGGCTCTCAACCGGGTGGTGGAAACCGAGGGACGTGCCGGATTCGCCGGTATCCCGTGGGCGAGTTCGGGAGTTAGTCGGACAATTGACGGGCGCGGGCCTGGGCCGAGTGCGGCGGGGGGATTGGTCCCGCGGCGGGATTGAGCGTAGGGGCGACCTACTTTTCGCCTCACCAGGCGCGCGTCGTTATGGCAGGCGGCTCCGCTGTTATCGGGCTCCACAGGGGCTCGCGCTTGGGTTCTTCGACGGGTTACGATTCGCGTCCTACGCGGCCTCCCTAATCTACGCGGTGCGATATCGGTGTTAGATCGCGTGGCATTGCCCGCGGGGGTATCGCTTCGCATGCTCGTATCGGAATTACAATGAGGCGCGTCGTCGGGGCGCCGTACGCTCACCAGTGGTGTTACAATGCGGATTCGCTCGCTCGCCTCGACATTACAATTCGACGCATCGCAGTCACGCTCTTCGCCCGAAGGCTCTTCCGTGTCGGAACTGCTATCATCTTCGGGGTCGTGATCTCGATGGTAGGGCTTCAGGTCGGCGACGTGATGCTTACCAGCATCTCTTCCCGTAGAGTCGACCAGTCGATAAACATTCGTGCCGAGTTTCTCCGTGATGGTAAAGGGCCCGTCGAATTTTGGGGCCAGCTTGGCGCTGACGCCCTGTATGCCTGACGAGAGGATGCGATTACGCCGCCATACGCGATCGCCCATCGCGTAATGCACGTCGCGACGTCTCGCATTATTATAGCGAGCTTGCTTTGCTTGCGCTTTCTGCGAGTTTTCCGCTGCCTTTCGGCGGAGATCAGATAATTTCTCCATGCGCTCTTTCCAATGTTGTAGAGCAGCCTCTTCTTGCGCAATCTGTGCGCGCTGCTCCTCCTGGCGACGATGTGTGCCAGGGGCTGAGGGGTGACGACCCGTGTTAAGGAAGGCCGGACTTACGCCAATAGAGTCTTGTACGGATGTATTGTACGCGAACATCAGCTCGGCGATGTGCGCATCCCAAGTACTGTGAGACTCCTCAATGAAGGCGATTATCGCGGTCTTCAGAGTCCTATTGACCCTCTCTACCGGATTGGCTTGAGTGTGATAAGGAGGTATCGTGGAATGCTCCACCCCACGCTCCACAAGGAATTTCTCAATGATTTTATTACGAAATTCGGTGCCATTGTCCGATAGGAATACTTCGGGCGTACCAGAGCGTAAAAATACGCGATCTTTCAACTCGCGACGAATCGTTTGCGCATTCGCCTTTCGGATGGGAATACATTCTACCCAGCGAGTGAATAGATCCATGAAGACGAGCAAATACTCGTATCTCCGGGTAGATCGTGGAAATGGACCCATCACATCTCCAGATACTATTTCCCAAGGGCGGGTGACCGTTTGATGGCCCATCAGGCCAGCTGGTGCAGCCTGCTGTACCTTACATTGTTGGCACACGGTGCAGTCACGGACAAATTGTGTCACATCTTTGTGCATTGATTGCACCTTGGACACGGAATTCAATTTGCGATAGTCCACACAGAATCGGTAGCTCCCATCGCTCTTGCGAACCATCACGACGGGGCTAGACCATTCGCTGGTTGATCTGCGAATTACGCCCTGATCAAGCATCTTGCGAACTTGCGCATGCATTTCCAGCTCTATCTTCTGAGAGACCGGATAATAACGCTGCTTAATCGGCTTAGCATCGCCGACATCGATCACGTGGTCGGTCAGATGCGTGCAGCCCAGAGGCTGATCAGCCGGAGGCAGCATCCGGTCGAGGAGTTCCTCGAGAGCTCGGCGTTGACTATCGTCAATATCGGCCAAGCCTATAGAGGCAAGCGAATACGCCGAGGTAACTGAGACGGTGCAGAGTTGTAACGGAACGAAATCCGCAGCACCCTCGATCGACATGGTGTTGTCGCGTGGGTGGATGATCGCATTGAAGGCGCGGTAGAAGTCTGCACCGAGCAGACAGTCATTTTCCAAGTCTGGAATTATGATGACGTCTAGCTCCATTTCTACGTCTGCTATGGCAAACGGAAGGGCCACCTGGCCTATTATCGGCTCAATTTTTCCCGTGGCGAGTCGAGCGCCAGATCCAGGAAAGGGTCGAACTAGACGACCGAGGGCAGATGCAATCTGCAGGCCGATTGCTCCGACAGCTGTACGAGCAGCCCCTGCATCCAGCAGTGCATGAATGCGAAACTCGCCTATGCCTACCTGTACCCACCATCGTGAATACCGATCGGGGTCGACACTTGTGGCTGAGTCAGCGGAGTCACGGTCGTGATGCTCCTCCTTTACAGACAGGAGGGGGCAATCATCATTACCCTGTGTCCTCGCAGCTGCATGCTGATCTTCAGAGGTCTCACGGAGCGTAGGGGCGAGTTGGACCTCAATTACTCGCCCTTTTTCGCATTTCCCGAACACTCGGGACAGCTGAGCAAGGTGTGGCCAGGCCAACTACAGCCCGAGCACAAGAACCGCGGATCAGGACCTGCTGTCCGACCTTTGTTCTTGTCACTGAGGGGCTCGTGCACCAGCTTTCCTTTGAAGGAGGGCTTCCTCTCCGACTTAGGTGAGGTTGACGCTCTGGTTTTTCCTGTACGCGGCGACCTCGGGCGTGAATCGCGACCGCTCCTCTTCGGGATAAGGGCTGCGACGCCTGGCGCCTCTAAATCAGGTGAGTAGGCTCTAAAGCCAGCCTCTTGTAAAACTTCTCGCACCAGAGCTTTGAAGTTGGGCGGCTTCACGTCCACGGCCGCGATCCTTGGTTTCGGGCGCGTTCGAGACGTGTCGGCCGCATGGAAGGTCACTTGGGGCATTATGCAGTCCTCAGGTGATGGCGGTGGCTTATAATTTCGCTCCGCATCGAGGACGCATTCGGCCTCTCGAGCAAGCTCGATTAGCCGATTGACGCTTGTAATCTTCTCCCGTGGAACTAACTTCTGTATCTCCGGGAGTAGATTACGGTAGATCAGGGCGAGTTGTTTGTCGTCCGACCATGGTTCTTCGAACCGATTGAGAATCGTTAACAAACAAAACACGTAGTCACGTGTTGACTCGCGCTTCGCCTGCGTACGCCGCTGCGCTTCGCTGATTAGCTCAGCTTGGAAGCGTCGATCGACGCCGTAGCAGCTCCGGGCTGCGTGGCAGAACTCTTGCCACGTGGTCCAGTCTTTCCGGGATAGACGGTACCAATGCAGTGCGACACCGTCGAGGAGCTCCGTCATGGCATTGAGCATGTCCTCGTCCGTGAGCGGTGTCAACCTGCGACATTCCGCGATCCTTTGCAGAAATTCTTCTACACTTTTCCCCTTGGCACCATTGAATCTAATTTTCCATTGGCGCACGGTCTTACCAATGTCCGTGCGCTGGGCCAAGGTGCTTGACAGCGTTGATCGCGTTGTATTCGCGGGCGAGCTCATCACATCTCGATCCATGTGATGTCGCCCCCCTTCCAGGCCCTTGGCACCGAGGGTGGCAAGGAGCCGAAAACGTTGGCTCGCCGGTCGACCCTACAAACCTATTATGGTTGAGGTTTTTGTCACTTTCCACGTATTGCAGATCGTACGATCATGCGTTGGAAAGTGACACGGTCGCGTCGCGCCGATTTCTGCAGCTGCTGCTGGATGCTGGCTAGCGTAGCGTGCATCTCACTTTGCCTCTGCTGCAAATCTTGGACAGTGCAGTTTTGGTGTTGCATCCAAGTTTGCATCATATTTTGCAGGCCATGTAATCCCTGACGAAGGTTTACATTGTTTTCGAGGTCAGTCGGTTGAGGCTCGACTGTTGTATTTGTCGCCTGAGATGCGACTTGGGTTCGACGTGTGGTGTCATTCGTGACATCCGAGTCGGGAGGCGTAATTACGCTCGTGGTGGCTGCCTGAATCGGCGATTCGTTGGCAGTGCTCCATGCGAGCGGTTCATGCCTGTTCATCTCAGCCAAATTGAAGTCGATCAGATTTTGTATTTGGTGATCGACAGCTGTTGTGCTATTTCTTTGATCTGTGCTCGGGTAAATTTCCCGAGCCTGCTGTATGTCAGCTGATTCGTCCGCTTGTTCGGCGTACGTCGCTTCCATTCGATCCAAAATATAAGTTTTTGTTGCGTCGCGCATTGTCGAGGTGACGATTATCTTTAACAGATTTTTATCTCGTCGCGCGCGTGTTTTTATACTATCACTGTCACTCTCGCATTCCACAAAATCTCCTGGGCTATAATTTCCTGCTAGTCTATGGTATAGCCTAGCAGCCCTTTGAAATGGGGAACCCTCATTTTTTAATTCTAGTTCCGCTGTAATTAGGTTTGTTTCTTCCTCACATAGGCTTTGAAGCCAGTCGTTAAATTCGTTTGGCGGATTTGCCATCTTTTATTTCTTCCGTTGAAAATTAGAAGAAGACAAACGAACAAACGGAAAAAGAAAAAAAAATACAACGTGAGAAAAATAGAGCGTTACAGCCAAAGCTTTCGATTAAATAATTAAAAGCAAATAATTAAAAGCCGGCAATCTCAAGAGATAGTGGAGTGCGAGGGCGAAAACGCAAAAATTAGAGGCGACTGACGCAAAAAAACCAGAAAATATAAGAGAAAAAGAATTCAACAATTTTCAAAAATTATCAAAAAATTTACCAAAAATTTTCCCAAAATTCTTATTTCGGCTTTCGGATTTTCGATTTTCCAAAAAAGATTTATTTTGAAATTGTAATAGTTTTTCCTTTTTGTATTTTTTTAAGCAATGTAAAAAAAAATACAAAAATACAAAGAAAAAAAGAAAACACAAAAAAAAACAAAAAAATAAAAATATAGTTTATTTTTAGTTCTTTTATAACTTCTACAAAAAATTTTATTTTACAGTTTTCCAAAAAAAAACTTTAATTTTTGGTTTTCGAAAAAACAAAAATTTTAAATTTTTAGTTTTCACAAAAAAGAAAAAAAAATTTCAATTTTTAGTTTTCAAAAAAAAAAGAAAAAAATTTTAATTTTTAGTTTTCAAAAAAAAATAAAAAATTTTAATTTTAGTTGTCAAAAAAAAAAAAATTTTAATTTTAGTTTTCAAAAAAAACTTTTTAATTTTTAGTTTTCAAAAAAAACAAAAATTTTAAATTTTTAGTTTTCACCAAAAAAAAAAATTTTAATTTTTAGTTTTCAAAAAAAAAGGAAAAAAAAAATTTAATTTTAGTTTTCAAAAAAAAAAAAAAATTTTTAATTTTTAGTTTTTAAAAAAAAATAAAAAATTTAATTTTAGTTTTCAAAAAAAAAATTTTTAATTTTTACATTATACTGCAAAAATATTAGAGATATTACTAATATCAAAATGAAGATCCGAAAGCGAAAAGCATAAAGAGAATAATCAATTTTGATCAAATTAAATTGAGAGCAAAGAAAAATTTGCGTTAGTCGCATGTACACTGTATGTACAGCGTAGAGTCGCGGTGGTGTGTGTATGTGAGTATACACAGATCGCTGACTTCGCTATTTATAGTCGACTATGTGTAAAGAAGGGAACTTTTAATTATATTTAATTTACACTAAATGGTCCTTATGTCTGTAACGGCGAAAATTTATTATTATATTATAATAGCGAATGTAAATCTATTTATATCAGTTATATTTTCATATTACGCTATCTTAAAAATTAATTATTGATTAATTTTAGTTTAGCTTAGATGGAATTCACATATTTAATTTAAGCTAAATTTTAAAGTTACATCCAATTAATATATATATATATATATATATATATATCAATATTATATAAATTAATGTATATGTGTCTATTTAACTTAAAATTAGTTTTGCTTGAAAAACTGCACAAATATTATATTACCGTATTCGGCATTATATTTCATTTGTGCTGCTTTTCAGCCGCTTTCGCCGAATTGCCGTTGGCCTTGGCCGACTTCGAGAGTGTTTACAACTACGAACTCGCAACGTCAACACTCGCGATGTTCTGTACGTTCGCACTCTGTAATATTATAATTTTCAATATAATAAAATTATTAAATTATTTTCGCGCATCCGCGTCACTTGCGAATATTCGCCGGGGCACTGTAATATAATATATTATTACACATATATTATAAAATGTATATATGGAATGATATATATAAAGATATATAAAATATTCTTATATAAAGTGCGATCCCGAGATCGCGTTGGGCGCCATGTAACGGTGCGCGTGTCCGCCTCGAGCACGAGGACGGCGGGCACGGCCGTTGCAAATCTGTGCCCGGCTGGGCTTAGCCCCGAAGGATTCCGGCGAGGGAGAGGGGCGGTCCGCGAAGGGCGAAATATCGCGTTCGGGACTGCGCGTGGAATAGGATGGCTAATGGAGCACACTTGATGATAATGAAAAAATAAAAATAATTAAAATTTAAATGAGCTTTAATGGCGCAGTGCCAGACATACAAATACAAGGCAGCGCCTATATACGAGGCGTGCGGGACGCAGGCCGAGGGTCGCCGAGGCGACGGCGCGCGGGGCGTTCGGGAAGAGAGAGAGAGAGAGAGAGAAAAGGAGCTGCCACTTACAGAGAGCCGGAACCGCAATTTTAATTTACTTAATTTTGGAAAAAACATTTTCCTAATTTCTGTAACTAATACATCAATTGGCAATCGTAAATGCTCTGATTTAGAATGAAACCAAGATAATGCTTTTCCTTTCAATTTACTACTTATTACAATACGCGCCACATCATCATTTAGATTACAAGCATTACGAATCATGTTTAATTGTTGCAACCAACTTTCGAAATTTTCGCTATTGCCGTCAAAAGAATTCAATAATCCACATATCGCATTTATCGTAATACGCGGGTTTGTCTCTACCACTTCATTGTTTGTAGGCGCTATCGAATTACCTCTCCCGGAATCGTTGAGACCTTGTACTGTGTTGAGCTGCTGCCCAGATGTTGATTGTTGCTGTTGGCCGGAGGTCGATGGCGTCATGTTTCCAATGTGTTTGAACTGTTGACTTAACTCTGCTGTCGTCGTTTGTAGATCTTTAAGCTGTTGCTTTACATTTTCAATCTCCGCCTTTTCTTTGTTTGCAGCATTTCTTCTTTCTATCCAAACTCGTACCAATATACCTTCTGTATCTAGCTGTTGCAGTCGCATCACGAGTTCGGTTTTATTCCCTGTTATAATAATATTATTTTCACGTAAAATTTATTTTAGCTCATTAACTGTTAAGTGGTTGGCCAGTTTCAAAATTTTCAATTAAATATATATATATATATATATATATATATATTGTAACGGTGCGCGTGTCCGCCTCGAGCACGAGGACGGCGGGCACGGCCGTTGCAAATCTGTGCCCGGCTGGGCTTAGCCCCGAAGGATTCCGACGAGGGAGAGGGGCGGTCCGCGAAGGGCGAAATATCGCGTTCGGGACTGCGCGTGGAATAGGATGGCTAATGGAGCACACTTGATGATAATGAAAAAATGAAAATAATTAAAATTTAAATGAGCTTTAATGGCGCAGTGCCAGACATACAAATACAAGGCAGCGCCTATATACGAGGCGTGCGGGACGCAGGCCGAGGGTCGTCGAGGGCGTTCGGGAAGAGAGAGAGAGAGAGAGAGAGAGAGAGAGAGAGAAAAGGAGCTGCCACTTACAGAGAGCCGGAACCCGCAGGTCTCGCAGCGCGTTCTCGAAGCGCAATAGCGCCTTCCTTTGCCGGGGGCGGCGGTGACGTTGACCTCCGGGAGCCCCGGGATGGGGCGGTTATTCCGCGTAGATGGGGCGGACGACAATTCGTCCGCTCGAGCTCGTATTCGGCGCGGGTACACTGCACACCCTCGCACCACTGTAGCACCACGAGCGCGTTAAACCGGCCACTCTCCCCGAGGACGAGGTACGAGGCGGGGCGGAACCTTGGAACACAAGGCAGGTTCCCACACACGATTCGTCGCGGCACGGCGGTAGCAACCGGGAAAAAAAGGGACACGGACGACGTGCGTAGAAGGCCGGTACGCGTTGTTTTCTCCTCGCGGCTCTCTTTCTTTCTGCCTAATTCGCGCGCGTGGCTGTCTCTCCCCACTCCCCGCTCGCTCTCTCACTTACCTCTCCGCCGGTGGTTGTGCGTCGGCCTGCAACAGATAAACATTTCTACATATAAATATACAGATAAATATGTACATGCTACGGCTAGAGAGAGAGCAACGGGACGGGGAAGGCAGGCGCACGCAGTGCTTGCGTTCCTCGTCACAATATATATATATATATATATATATATATATATATATATATATTTAGCGTCCGATTGTACAAATCTATTCAAAATTTACTTTCTTGTTTGAAATAAGCAAAAAGATTAGTTCTGAGAATTCCGCGCTCTCTATATGACCTTCCAAGCAATGGGTCAACGTATGAAACCTCGAACAACGATGGCTATGTTTTTTCTCTCAACCAATGTAAAATGTGCACTTCAATAATCACAAAGACAAGCACATTACAATGTTTTACACCGATTCGTTCAAATTTTCACTCACAAAGCTCTGTTCGACAATTTTGAATTCTTCTTGCTTGCTCGTAATATCTCGATTTCATCGTTTGGAATTGATATTTCAAAATAAATTTTGAGAACTTTTCCAATTCAATTACATCACTATTTTGCTCGATCGCACTTCTGAACTGTGAGGGGTGGTTTACTTAAGTAAGGATGCCACTTATTTTGAATATAACTATATATTTATTAACTACTTACATAGTAATTTATACAGATATTATATACATGCGCTCGAGAGCAAGTTTCGATGATCGTGACATCTATCTCTCTTCTTGCTGAAGCACGCATACACTCTATATTAATAAACGTACGCATTACACGCGCTATATGCTATATTCTTACATATATATATATATATATATATATATATATATATATATATATATAATTTATATTCATAGGCTTGTATTAAATTAAGTTCTTCTATTTATTTCTACGAGATTATCTGTAAGTTAAACAAAATATAATATTTTATTTTATTTTAATCACCCTAATTGACGCTTAATAGCTATTGTACATCTCGAGAAAAAAAAAATTTATAGTCCCATATAAATCACACATTCGTGCCTCTTTTACCTTGATAAAATACACAGAAAGGAACTATCTGCCGAAAATTATTTCTCTCTCACTTGATCGTCAGCGATAATACACACATAGGGTCAATCAAGTAAGAGCATAGTGGACTTTATTGACAGATATTGATAGATTTCGTTCTAATTTTTATGCGAAACAATAGAGGGAAGCTCTGTCCTAGATGCATTGTCCACAAAAATTTAGTTGTCGTTGATCTATTGAAAGAGAATCACGTTAAACACTATGAGTCCTAAGTACGCGTCGCGCTACGAGGCTGTATTCCTTTGCATCCACCCGAAAAGTTCGAAAATGTCACAGCGGCTACTAAATATATGAGAAAATCGAAGACATTTGTAAAGAACGGGGTACAGCGATATAAAGTAGCTAAAAATGTTGATGATTCACCAGAACGTGGCTCTATAGGAGTGGATAAAAAGTTTAAAAATAAATAGTGAATCTGTTTTCGCGGAATCCTGCTTGAAGACTGCGGCAAGGACAAGCAAAATTAATGGCAAAGGTCTAGCTATAACCTAGGAAATTATCTGAAACTATCTTCGTATTGGTGGTCTGAAATGGCGCAATACAATGAAGAAGCCTCTCCTGACTGAAAAATATGTTACAAAACGACTCGCTTGGGCGCATGAGAATATTGATAAAGATTTTGCAAATGTCATTTTTACTGATGAATGTTCTATATGGGCACATTGTGTCCTCATGCGAGCCCGATCAACTTGTGCAAGCTGTATACTGAGTGAAAGACTCAATCTGGCATCGTTACATTGGATTGGCCGTCGCAGTGGTCCGATGTAAAATGTGTGGGCATGTATTAAACAGAAGATTCGTGGAAGACACACATACGGTTTAAAGCAGTTGTCTTACCAAATTCGTCGGATCTGGAGACCGTTGCCACTAACATACGCCGTCAAATTAGTAGAAAGTATACCTCGGAGATGCCAGGCAATTATCGACGTCGGTGATGACTGGACACATTATCGGCAGAAGTGCATCATCTTTTGTAATGTTTACAATGTAATATTGTAATGTACAATAAATTTTTTTTATAAATTAACACAACCACGCTCTTATTTGACAGACTGTATGCAAAATTTCTGAAATCGTTCTCCTCAGCTGAGTGTGTCTGGCTAGATGGGGTAATTAACTTCGGCATGAGCGATGAGATAAGGGGACGGACGACGAAGACGAGTATAAGGCGTAATGGGACGAGTGCAAGCGTCTTAATATTACATGAATAGAGAATGACGCGCACGTATCGTTCGCCTGGACAACTGGCGCGGGCGCCGTGTGACTCGTCACAATGTATAAATTTTTTTATCAAACTTTTTATTCAAAATATTCTCCCTTAGAAGTAATACATAGGTTGGCACGATCTTCCAGTCTCATTATGCCTTTTAAAGGCCCTCTTTTGGAATACTTTTAATTTTTTTGTCACAGCTTATAGTATCTCATCTATCGATGAAAAACGGTTTCCTTTTAAGTCCATTTTTAATTTTGGAAGCGAGAAATAGTCAAGAGGATCAAATCGTCCGAGTATGGTGGGTGGTTGAGAATAGGAACCATTTATTTGGCTAAAAACTGGATGTGAGTTGTCGCGGTATGTTCTGGAACATTATCGTGGAAGACAAAATCAGAGCGGTCTTTTCAAATCTCGAGTCTCACACGCGCAATTTTTACACAAGCAGTCGAAGACTTGTTGATAGAATGCATCATTCGCAGTAGTACCTTGCGGAATGAATTTCTTGTGGGTAATACCTTTTGAATGTGATGGTCAAAATATACGGCCAAGTAAATAATTATAACACAAAAATTAGTTATAATACATAATATAAATCACATCAAATCACTAATAAATACAAATTATACAAATATGCATACGCGAAACACAACATCGGCAAATAATATTATATTAGACATAATATTATGAACGCGAGAAATACTAAAGCAAAAAAAACACTAAGAAATACGGCAAACCAGAAAGAGAGAGAGCGCACTATCTACTTTGTCTCTATCGCCGAAGAAAGGTAGGGAAGCATGCGGCAGGGGATACACCTCACACGGTAAGAGAACCGCGTCTAGACTATTAGACTGGCGCTTGTTGTCTCCCTCTACTACATATCCGCGCGGTACCGATCTGTCTCCCACTCCACTCAGGCAAGTATCGAGATGTATTCTGTGGTAGGGAAACCCAAGAGTTCCTAGACCAGCGTGTATATTCTGATTATATATAACGGGCGATAAATTAAATATTCAAATTATTATAACATATTATTATTACTATACACAATTATTATAATTATGATGAATTATTATTATCATAAAAACGGCGGCTCGTTCGAATTTAGACGAGCGGCGACAGAATTTACAGACAATATTCTTATAAATTTTCTGCAAAAGACAAAATCGACAGTTCGCCCGGTGAACCGACTCTGACAAAGTCGTTTTACACGAACTCCTCCCGGAGCTTAAATCTGTCCACAGCTTCAAAACTACTATGTGAAATTTTCCTCCGAAGTTATGAATTTGATCTCTGTTTCGAGGCGCTTCTTAAAAGACAAACGGTGAATAATTTACCTTTTCGAACGAGAACGTGGTTCTGGTTTCTAAGCGCTCTTCAAAAGTCTAGCAGTTCTCTTATTTCGTGAAAATATTTACCTTTTAATTGTTGATCCTGGTTGCGAGGCGCTTCTCAAAAGACCAGCGTAATTAAGCAAACCTTTATTTTTCACCTTATAAAGTTAACCTGCTTCGTTAACTTCGTTAAAACTTAATATTTATTGTAGTTACATAATCATTCGCTATATTATATTTATTCTAGTCACCTGTAAAAGGACTTCCATCTAATAAATATATATTTTTATATTTTTAAAATATATACTGTGTTAGAATATAAGTATTTTTCCGATCCGTCGCTGCTCCTGAAAATACTTTCTTCCCTCTACAACTATCAAAGAAGAATAAAAATAAAGATTAACAATGTTTTATCTTTTCATTTTTGAAAGCGGAAGTTTTTAGGTCGAGCGATTTTTCGCCAACCCATTCGGCACTTTGGTGTTTTGCTGCAGAATGGTATGCAAAACACCAAATTTTATTACCTGTAATAATAGTTTAAACAAAATCTGCCTTTATGTCAATCATTTCCAGTCACGTGCATGAGAAAGTCGTTGCTTTCGCTGTTCACGAGTTAGCGCGTGTGGAACAGAATGTGCGCACACCTTTTTTCTGTTCAAGTCGATCGGTATATAATACGTTGAATAGTGTATTTTCGTATTCCAGTAAATTCTTAAACTTATGAGTATAATAATCTACTTATGAGTTCTTGTGCTTAGGATTGTCTAGTGGATTCACTTTTCATCACCAGTCACAATATGCCACATAAAACTCTTCTTTTTTTGTCTTACAAGCAAAAACAATGCGACGTTGTATCGATTGATAATGGTACTTTCGGTAAAATCGTGTGGCGTACATTATTTCCCTTCTTTATGAATCTTTCCTATCGCATGTAATCGCTTGCCAACTGCTCTGTCACTGATTCCTAACTTATTAGCAAGTTCTTTCTGTGCTTAAGCTGAGTTTTCATCCAATAATGTTTGCAATTCACTATCCTCAAACTTTTTCGGTTATCCAGAACGTTTTTTATCATTAATATCAATATCTCTACTTCTCAATCGCTGAAACCACTCTTTACATATTGTAAGCAATTCAGCGTGTTAGCCATAATATTCTTGAAGCAATCGATAAGTTTCTGACACACTTTTTTTCAAACCAAAATAGTGCAAAAGGACATGTCAAAAAAACGATTTATCATGATTCATTTTTCACTAAAAAAATAATGATCATGTTTACACAAATGATGCCTTTTAGCGGAATTTTATTGATAAATACCAAAACTCAAAAATAAGGTCGGTAACTAATTTCGCCTCCTAATATATAAATGTACATCAACTCAGAATAAATGGTTAACTTTCAAATGGTTAAATAAATTTGTATGAAAATGGCAGATATAATATACGAGACCAGATAATAAAGTAATGCGACAAAATTAACAAATCAAGTATATTTAACAATCAAGGTACATCACTGCGACCCCCTTCAAAGTAGTCAATTCCCGCATTTATACGCTTATTCCAATGAGTTTTTAAGTTTTTTTTTCAAAATGTCGACTTTTGACGAAATTCTTCAAACGGAAATAGGAAAAAGTCGCAGGGTGACATATCCGGTGAAAACGGTCGTTATGGTAACGTTGCAATGCCTTTAAGATGCCAAAAACTGAGAGACACTGAAAGCATTGTCGTGATGCAGAATCCAAGTCTTCGCGATCTCTGGACGCACTCTGAACGCCCTTCTTTGTAATTTTTCAAGCAGATTGCGGTATAATACTTGATTTACTGTTTTTCCAGGTGGTACAAATCCTTTATTTTCATCCTTTATTATCACCACCATACATTTTAAGCACTTTTTTATAAGTTTCTGTCGCGGTTTCACCGAGTCCCGGACAATATTTTATCGCGCACCGTTGCTCTAAATTTCTTTGTTCCATTTTCGTAACATGCAGTACTCGCGGGTTATTAAAAAAAAACTAAACATCTCGCAAAGAAACGATCTTAGAAGGGTTGTCAAGGTCTCAATCGAGAGAGTAGGGATCTACTATTACGGTGGCGGAGTTAGAGGTTCGCAGTGTTACACAGGCTAAGAAATAAAATCGGTAGCATTACTTAATTGTCTGACCTCGTATTTCTGTTAAAAGTTATAAAGATACTTTCGACAATCTAAATGTCTGCATCTGCGGTGTTGAATCTATTAGCTTCCTTAACTATATCAAATCTAGAGCAAATATTTTGAATGCATTTTATAGCTTATTTCTACGATATTTATTAATAATATTAATGCAATTTAATTGTTTCTGCTGCTAAACGATTTTACTAAGCAGACCAAACAATAACTTACTCTACTTATATCACATTAAAAATACATACATGACAGATCATTTATAAACAATAAAAATATTTTATATTTGATTAATTCTTTATTAGTGAAGTGTAATCTGACTCTCCCCACAACCTTGACCCCATTGAAGAATGAATAAGGTTGCCTTACGTTTCGGGCTCGCAACGGCTCCTCATCAGGGACTAAACTAAACCTTATATTAATACTCTAATTTATATATAGCCCTATCCCCATCAAACTAAAAATTTAATACTTTGAATATACAATCCCCCCTATACACAAAGTGTTTAAAACCAATCAATTTAATAAAAAAATGATAAATATCATCTAATTTAATTGAATTTAAGATTAAATTAACATTCTTTCGATTCCTTGAAATGTGAATACTTTCAAGACTCTCCCTTTGGTACTTATTACTAACACCATGTTCCAAAATATCCACATTCACAAAATCAAAAGAATGTAAAAACTTTAAACAATGTTATTTAAACTAGATGAAATATGTGGAGTACGGAAACTATATTTATGTTCAAAAATTATTTTTTTTAAATATCTACTTGTTCATCCAATGTAGCATTCATTACAATCTATACAATTCATTTTGTAAACAGCTACAGATTTTAAACATAGATCATCTTTATCCTTGCAATTATTAAATAAGCCACCTAAATTATTACTATTTTTAAAGAAAATCTGAATATTATAATTCCGAAAATTTCTTTCAATTCTTTCCGACAATCCTCTAACATATGCTAAAACTATAATTTTGCGCTTGTTAACATCAACTCTTACATTATTTCTATTTTCTGTATCATAAATATCAAACAATGTCTCTGCAATTAATTCATTCATAAATTCAATTAGATATCCATTATTTATTAAAGATCCCCTTACTATCTGCAAATTATTCTGTCGAAAATCCTTACGTGACAGTTTTATTTCTCTGTTAATGACACCTTTCAGTATCCCAATTTTGTTTCCGAATTATTGGTGTGAATTAAAATCTCAAAACCTACCTGACCAAAAAGGTTTGCTATACCAATTAAGTTTCACTTTATTATTATTATACCTAATGATATTGATGTCCAAAAAACTCAACTGATTATTGACTTCAATCTCTTTAGCAAATTTAATTCTGTTATATACAGAATTAAAAATATCCACCATTTCATCGACTAAAACTTCTTGTAAAGAAGTGTAAAGATATCATCAACATATCTCTTAAATATAATTGGTTCAAAAATTAATTTTGACAAAGCAATACTTTCTAATTTTTCCATAACTAAATTATCTATAACCGGCGACAGAGACGACCCCATTGGACATCGATATATTGGTTCCTAAAAAGTATAATCAAACGAAAAAATTATGTTGTTAAAAACTAAATTAATTTCCTTAATAAACTCAGTCATTGTTAATTTTGTATGTAAATTAATTTACGCTATTTCTCTTGTATAATATCATTTAACAATTCTAAAGGTACATTGGTAAACAAAGATACCACATCCAATGAAACCATCTTGTAGTTTTTCGGAATAATAATATCTTCTACTTCATTGTAAAAACACCAACTATCTTTAATATAAGAACAAGTTTTTCCAATTATCTTCACCAATATATTTAGATAAAAATCTGGCAATATTATAAGTTGGGAATTTTAAAGAAGATATTATGATTCTAAATATCACCTTTTCTTTATGAATCTTGGGAAGCTCATAACATTTTGCTATATTACGATTTATTATTAAATACATTAGCTCAAAAAATCCTATATTAGCGAAGTGCAATTTGACTAATAAAGGATTTTTTCAGCTAATATATTTTTATTTGAGATTTGTCTACGGGGGTGATTTTAAACAAGGATAGTCTGACTGTCATTATAATTTTCAATTAATTATATATTGGTATGTACTAGTATTGATATAAATATATATTGATATTATTATGTACTAGTTTTAATGTATTTAATTGGACTGTAAGACCAATAGAAATATTTATTAATTTACCTAAAGACAGTCGACATAAGCACAATTAAAGTAGAAATATATTCACCCATATAGACGTCTATATATATATATATATATATATATATATATATATATATATATATATATCAAGTATAGACACTGCTATGGTTAATGAACTTTTATGCTCAAAACACTTCTCACTCATATATATCACTCATATCTAAAACAGAATACCTGTTTTAGTAGATGTAAAACCTTTATAAAAAACAAATTCTCAAATTCTCAAATATTCTTATGTAGGTTTTATGTATTTTATCATCACAATCCAAAATACGTCAAAAACATAAATACGTCAATTTTCAGCGAAATTAGATGTGGGTGCTTTGGGAAGTATAATCAGAATCCATCGATTTTCGAAGAAATCGTAGATGATATTGTTAAATTTTTCTCCAGAAATATCGTTTGTACCAAAAAATAAACAGAGCAAAAAAGATGTACTCTTATGAGATGAACAACTCTTTTTTGAAAAAAATTAATTTATAATTTTCTTATTTTTCGAGGTGAATAGAAAAAACCACCATTGTTATGGTTTTGTACTCATTTCACCATGAAAATTCAATTTCAGAAAAAGCACAGCGATATTCGCAATAAGGATTGGAAAAAAAATACAACTTTATAAAATTTCAGCAAAATCTAATGTGAACGCTTTTCGGAAGTCCACGCACAAATGAGTTCTGAAAGGTACAAGTTATGGAGTTTTTCTATCTAACTCACACAATTACTGTGCTTGGTTGAATGTTTCTGGTTGAATCCGCCCACATGTGCAAGAAGCTAACAAAATCAGTCCAGCACACGTGTAATTGTGCCAGAGACAGAGAGCGCCTATAATTCAGATCTCTCTCTCGCACCTTTCCTCAGCCTCTCTATTTACATGCTAACTCCAAGTATATATGTGCAATGAAGTATAAATATTAGGTTGTCAAATATCTCCCTTCCGCCTTTTTTCTTCTGAATTTTGCGGCTATGTACAAAGCGCTATAGAGCTTGTATCTGACAATACTATACATCATTTGAAAGGTCTTGACATAACGTACAAAACGACGCTATGCATGATTAATTTGTATATTGTGTTCAACAATTATAGACGTATAAACATGGAGTTCACTAACGCCGAAATTTACGCTATTTTAAAGTTTTCCTTCGTCAATGGCAAATCCGCTAAAGAAAAGTTCCGTGAGATTAATGGTGTTTTTGGGGATGACACGCTATCACTTTGAACCGCAGAGGAATGGTCTCGACGATTCAGAGCCGGCGAAAACGACACCATGAATAAGCCAGCCGACGGAAGACCTGTGACGACGAATACCGATTAAATCATGGAATTTATCGAGCTAGACTGGCAAGTGGCATCTCGTGACATCGCCTAAGAGATGAGAGTTAGTTAACAAACCATTTTAAACCATCTGCAGAAGGCTGATGAGAAAAAAGCTTGATGTTTGGGTGCCGCATGATTTGACGCAAAAAAACCTTCTGGACCGAATCAACGCCTGCGATTTGCTGCTGAAACGGAACGAACTCGACCCATTTTTGAAGCGCATGGTGACTGGCGACGAAAAATGGAATACATACGACAATATCAAGCGAAATCGGTCGTGGTCCAAAGCCGGTAGACAGTCCCAAACAGTGGCTAAGCTGGGATTGACGGCCAGGAAGGTTTTGCTGTGTGTTAGTGGGATTGGAAGGGAATCAGGGAAATTGGCGCTTACTTCCTAATTACTGCAAACCCGTTACAAGTGGTTCAGCGACCACAGACAGTCAAATCTTTGGAACGTTCTGCTTTAATGGACCGGGGACTTTGCTTTATCGCCCGGCCGAGAGAACAAACTATAAAAGGATAACTTATAAAGGAACTATAAAAACCTCCCTAATCCTACATTGTATGTTGTATTGCTCCTACAGGGCAGAAGATGGAACCATTACAACTACCAGTGAAATTTTACACACCGTCCGTTCTTAAAAATCTTGTCCACCGAACGGGATGCTGCAAAGCGACCTCAGTAGGTGGACGTGCACATATGATTAAAAATAATAAATCCCGTCAGACGGGATCACTCAAGAAAGAATACAAAGCGGCCAGAATGGAGTATGTCCGTAGACTCAGGTATACTAAAGAGTCCAAATGGCAAAATTTTGTGACAATAAAGGCTAATCAGAACCCCTGGGGTGTAGCTTACCGACTCCAAGTCGGTAAGCTGTCCATTAAAGAAGTTCCTTGCAACGTCTGTCTGGATGATAACACCTATACGACGGACTGGGTGAGCACCACTGCTAAACACCCTGTTCACTCCGAACCATTTGCAGGATGAAACGCAAGAGCAAAAAGATATGATATCCTTGGCTAACGCTCTCCCGTCGAGGGGAGCCGAGGTTGAATTTAATCTCACCAAGTTGGATCAGGTCATGGCCAAGATGAAGCTGGGTAAGGCCCCAGGCCCAAAGAGCTTCGACTTGGCCATCATTTGAACAGAACTACCGACCATCAGGCAAGACTTGATCAACATATACAACTCCTACTTGCGGTTTTCAGTCTTACCCAACGAGTGAAAGGTCGGCCAAGTCGTTACAATCCGAAAAGGTGAATACCAATAACCTGAGGACACCGCATCGTACAGGCCCATTCACCTATTGCCAATACTTGGCAAAGTCCTTGAAGCTCTAATACTGAACAGATTAAACGAGATCATTGAGACAAAACTATCTCCAAGACAATATGGTTTTAGGAGAGGGCGATCCACTGTGAGTGAATCGAACGGACGTAGCCCTCGATATTTGCAAAGTTACTTTATTATTGGAATATATCTTTTACATGGAGGTTGTATGTAAATGGACAGTCTGAAAAAAGGTTGACAGTTTGCACATTTGGTTAGCTCGCTTTGTTTGCTTCTTAATTCTTCTTTTCTTTCTTACGCCTTGTAGGCAGATTCACACAGAAACTACCAACCAATTACATTAATTGTGCGAGAAAGACAAAAAATCCCTATAACTCGGAACTCCCTCTCAAACCTTTCCTTAGCATTTTAATAGGGGAAGCAACTTTCATATATATATATATATATATATATATATATATATATATATATATATATATGTTCGATCAATTTCTGTTGCAAATCATTCAGTTGGCGTTTATATACCTCGGCAGAGACGGTTTCATTCTGTTTTAGCAGCTCACAGAACAGCATAACCTGTTAGTTTCACCAAATGCACAGCAATACCTTTTGGACGTGAATATTTCATTTTGGTGTCGATGTGGACGGTTTGCCTGGTTCCACCCATGACTTGTTGCGCTTTGGATTGTCATAGTAGATCCACTTTTCATCATCAGTTACAATACGCTTAAGAGAACTCTTCTTTTTTTGCCTGGCAAGCAAAGACAGTGCGATGTTGCATCGATTCATAATGGCACTTTCGGTCAAATTATCTGACATTCATTTTCCTTCTTTATAAATCTTTTTTATTGCATGTAATCGCTTGCCAACTGCTCTGTCACTGACCCCTAACTTGCAATTCACTATCTTCAAACTTTTTCGGTTGTCCCGAAAATTCTTTGTCTTTAACATTAATATTTTCATTTCTAAACCGCTGAAACCACTCTTTACATGCTGTAAACGATGCAGCTTGTTAGATATAATATTCTTGAAGCAATCGATAAGTTTCTGCTACACTATTTTTCAAATCAAAACAGTACAAAAGGACATGTTGAAGAAACAATTTATCCCGATTTATTTTTCACTGATCAAAAAACTATAATGATTACACAAATGATGGCGCTTGGTAGTTGAATTCTATTGGTAAATACCAAAACTAAAAAATAAGTACTAGATCCGACACATCTGACTTTTCGTACAACTTATATCACCATCTAAACGTGAAGGCCGCAAACTAAGTTCGCCTTCTAATAATTACTTACGTTAAGTATGAATTTGAAGTGTCACAATAAGCATTAGAGTTCTTTTTATTTGGATAATATCATTGATAATAAGGGGATATCGCCAATACTTATGGACGAGACTGCAGTAAAAATTTTTGACTAAAAACGAGGGCCTCTGGTAGCCAAAGAAAGGTACTGAAATTTCGTGCGAGTTTCTAGATGTTTCTTTCGAAGTTCGTGCAATCGAGGGAGGCGGGGACGGCGACTGTCTTCGGCACGTCCGGGGGGCATGCCTGGCAAAGCAATAGGTTAACGGCAGGGTGCAATAAAAAATGCATAGCTTATAGTATATTGGCAGCGAGGAAAAATAAATTTTATTGACACATGTATATATATATATATATATATATATATATATATATATATATACATATATATAGCAGCAGATAGCAAGCAAGTCAACTTTTTCAAATGTGCAGCAATTTTAAGGAAACCTGTCAATTTCGTAAAAGTGTATATATTTCAGTTCAACAAATATTTACTGAAATTCTATTTATTTGAAACAAAAACGTACATATTTAAAAAGAACGACTATTTTGTAATTTTGAAAGAATCGTCTGTTTGAAATAAACAATTTATATGAAGAATAGAAAAATATTTGTAGCGGTACAAATACTTTTAAATGATTAGAATTTCTCATACACCATACTTGCTTTATTTTATACTTTTGTATAAAGTAATTTTGTATAAAGTATGTTTTAGTCGTTTAAGTAGTTTTTAAAATTAAGATTTGTAGTGCTGAAGAATACATCAACCATGGTTCAGAGTTTAGCAATAGTCTCGGCTTAGTTCGAGATAGTAAATGTAACTGACTTATTAACCAGTTAAACAATCTCTATTTAATAGGATTAAGTCCTAATAATAACCCTAATTAACATGCTCGGGATGTCTAAAGTTTGAACGAGTTTGTTTGCGTTGAACATACACTTTCATTGCGTTTCGTACAATACAAACATATTATATAATATATAAATACAATAAAAAAGATGGGAAAGTATATAAATAAAGTTCTTATTTACTACAATATAATGTATAGTGTAGGTGTACATCGTTGAAGATTATGAAAATGACGGCCTAATAAGTTAAGATACTAGAGTTGAATTTGATATTTTGTTTAAACTCTTAGTTCTCATATATTAAAAAAATATTTACTGTATTCAAATCAATATTTCAGTAGTATATTGTATAAATTACTTATTTTGAATAATTGGTTAATTAATGATATATGAATAAACCATTTATTTAAATGGATAAAATTTTTTGCAGTATAGACTAATTTCTATGACATATTTTGTTACTTGTAAATGCTTGTTATAACTAACAAATGGAAGAAAATTCCCAGAGAAACTAATGTGATTAATTTATTTATTAATTGAAAATAATAAAAATAAATAAATGTTCGTATCTGGTGTTAATGCTATTATACATAATAATATTCATAAGTATTATGAATATATCCCAAAAACTTCTACACTTTGCACTAATGCACACCTTTTCAGAAAGAAAATTAATTGAAAGCGTTCATAATTCGATAACTTGTATCTTTCAAATATTTGAAACTAAACAATGTATGTTTGATAGTTTAATTTTAATAACTATATATCTATATATTTTTAATGAACAACTTTCTATTATCTTTTTATATGTTATTTGAAAGAATAAAATATTTCATGTTCTAGATTTAATTTTGTAATGTTTCTCTATTTAACTACAATAATTAAGTTGTAAAAAAATATCGATACGCTTTCAACAAATTAACATAATATTGAGATAATATTCATGACCAAAGTCAGTAATTGATCTATGTTTACGAATTCAATAGATCTCGAAAAAGCTCCTAATTATCGACTATAAACTTTTCCAAATATTATTTTATTGCTTTTTATTTTTGTGGAGTATCATATCAGAATCCTGTATAATCATATTTGACACATCCCTATCTGAGACAGAGAAAGAGGAAGAGTGAGAGAGAGAGAGAGAGAGAGAGAGAGAGAGAGAGAGAGAGAGAGAGAGAGAGAGAGAGAGAGAGAGAGAGAGAGAGAGAGAGAGAGAGAGAGAGAAGAAAATCTACGGGGATTTAGATGGATTACCCGATGTTGGTGGATTGGATTACATTGATTTAAAACAAATTATCTTAATTACTTACCGTGGACAAGATGTAATTCACCTTGGCCGGAAGAAACTAATCAATTTGTAAAAATAAATAAATTTACAATTTATTTATTTACTCTTGGTATTAAATACCAAGTAATTTATTTAAATTAATTATTAAATTAATAAGGTTAAAAAATAGATTTTTAATTCCGACCAAGAGTGCCGTGGTGGCAAACAATCGCTTCAAAATATTTATTATATTATATAATTTATTTAAGAAAATAAATAAATAAATAAAGGAAAATTTTATCAAGGATTTTTACTATTAAATAAAATAACAAAAAGAATTTTTGTAAAAATAAAAGTTCGATTTTATTACTTATTGAAATATAATAATTAAATATATAAATATTAAAATATTATTATTATCTTGTCTACCTACAGTGTGCACCGGCTATCTATTATTTAATTACATGAAGCGAAGTTTCAATATTAATTAAAATATATCATTTTTCCGCGAAAAAATACTCAGGTTGATTTGGTCACCCGGTATGTGGCCGTTATAAACGGTATAATAATTGTCTCGCGACACTTTGATTCAGACTGTTTGTGGGCATGAACAATGGCACAGTAGTACCAATGCGCAAAAGCTAATTAGTATAGTTTAGCTTATGTATGTGCGGTTCCCGCTCGAACCAACGTCTACTTACACAAGCAATATAAATGCACGTGACCGTTATAATTTGTTTGATTCGCGAAAGAAATAATAACAATGATTTCATTTCCCGTTGCTAGTAATTCGTTTAATAACTAGTCGGCATTTATTAATATTTATAACACGATCGATCACTTAATAAAATTATTGTCAAATGGACTTACGTCTCAGTGAAATTTCCGTTATAGTTGCGGGAATGATATCTTCAATGCTGTGACGATCAAAAGAATCTTCTCGATGACAAACCGTATCTTGGCAAGTATTTGAATAAGACGATTCGAGTCGCTGAGAAATCATTGGACTCTTATTCTTCTCAGTCGTATTTTTGGATAACACCGTATAATATATTTATTTTATTGAAATTATATTTAGCGCCTCAAAATCAAGAAAAAGAAAATATCTCCTATATTCGCGCAAGTAAGAGAATGACTATATAACCTGTCGTCTGTCTCTCTCTACTTCGCGAACGACACCACTACTCATAACGTGGTGCTCGTTACAATATAAATCAGAAAAATATTTTCTGTTTTTGAAAACATTATTTACTTGTAATAGTTAAATAGTTTTATTAAAAAATTTATTTATTTAAAGTTAATATTTCAATTTTTGTGACTCATTTAATAGAATCGAACAAATATTTATTATTAGTTTTTAACAACTCGTTGAATATAATCAAATAAATATATTTCACCTTTAAATAAAGCTATTTAATTGTTCATATTGAATAGCTTTTCCAAAAACTGAATATATTTGTTAAATTTCAGTATATATATAGTTTTCAAATATTTATTTATTTAACTTTATTTGTTTATGTTTATTTAGTTCCGTTTAGTAAAATTCAAGAAATATTTATTATTTATCAATAATTTATTTAGTGTACTGTAATAAATATATGTTTGCTATTCAAATAAGCTTAACTGTTTATTTCAAATATATGGTTTATTCCAAATTACCAAAAATTCATTCATCTAATATATGTATGTTATTGTTTTAAATATATAAAAATTTAAATAACGATTTGTTGTATTCTAATAACTATTGAATGAATTTTTTCGAATTTAATTTACTTTAAATAAATATTTGTTCGTTTCAAATAATACTCTTTTACGAAATGGATTTATTTGAATTATTTAATTTTGAAACATTTAAATTTGAAATACAAATTTATTTCTCAATGAAATAGTTAAATAATGTAAATTATATTCTTTAGTAAATTGCATAATATAATCTAAATAACAATGAAATCAAATTTATTATATAAAAATGTAATGAATGTTATTAAATAAATAATTTACATAAAGTATGACTATAATTTGTAGTCTTATTATTAAGTTTTAAACTCAAAATTATAAGAAAATACGTATATATATATATATATATATATATATATATATATATATATATATATATATATATTGTGACGAGCGTCACAAGGCGCCGCGCTGACTTGTCCAGGAAAAAGACGAGGCGCGCGCCATCCTTCCTCCCCCCCCTGTTCGTCCCGCACATGAACCAAGAGATAATGCAGAAGTCAAATTATGGCGATACATTTATTCGTACGCGGTTTATACATATTGTACGAACATACTTGTAATTTCTGAATGCATTTGTGGTTTTATAATGCAGTCATCGACGCAAACTACCAAACCACGAAGTTTAGGACATTTCGATTATTTTTTTTATTCTCATGTTTGTTGTGTTTATACTCTGCTCAAGCAATTTAAGAATTATAAAAAAAAAAAAAACAAAGAAAAATGAACACGAATGAAATAATGTTCTCGACTGGCTGTGTCCAACCGCATTTCCTCGCCCTTCGCCATTCGTGTTTCAATTTTGGAGTAATAAAATCAATTATAGTGTTTGACATTTTTTTTGACATACACACAATGCAAGTAACTAATCTTTAAGCATAAACATAGTATAACTGTCTCTCTTTGTACTAAACAATAGCTTTTTGAACTTGAAACTGAATTTGAATACAAGTAATAGGGCACAGAAAACGATAAATAACAAAAATACTTTGCAATTACGTAATATTAGACAAGAATCTCTGTGTTTTGTACAAATTTATTGAAATTATTCGAAAGAAAACGCGAAAAGTAAATGAATGTGAAGATGTAAATTGTGTGATTGCGTCAAGTCTATGAGAACTCCAGGGAGATTCAACGAATTTCATTATAAATAACAACCAAATCAAGTATAAAAAGTTTATAAACAATCGGAAATTATTATTAGAAAAGGTTCTTTTGTTATGTTTTGCTGAACATTATATCCTTTGAAAGAAATATTTCTAATTTAAGCAGTAAACCTATTCTATACGATATTTAAGATTTCTGCTATTGTTCTAAATTTGTTCTGTGATTATTTACGCGTACAAATATAAATGCTGCTCGCTTGAATTTCCCCTGAGTTGTCGGCACATATAATTTCTATATGACAATTCGACGGTTCACCGTGGAGCCGAAGCAATGCATCAGATTGTTACGTATAAACATCGCTGAAGAAAATAGGAGTTTATTGAACTTCACTATTAACAACAATAGCTAAAGATTATTTTGAAATGTGATTTTGTACACATATTATAAGTTCTCCTTCTTTATATACCACTGCATTAGTTTGACATATTAATAGATAATTAGAAACAATAGACATAAATTAGAATAAGCATAAATTAGGGATAATTAGAAATAACAGACATAAAATAGTTAATAAGAATAAATAAAAAGAATAAATTCGAGATATAGTAATAGATAATAGAGATAATTAGAAATAATAGGCATAAATTAGATAATAAGAATAAATAAATAATAAGTATAAATTAGAAATAATAAGAATAAAATAATAGAAATATTCAAAGATAATAGAAGTAATATAAGAATAGAAATCTAACTGTGAAATCTAGCGATTTGTTATACTTTTTTTTTAATTTAGAAACTGTTACAAGGACACCAACTATAATTATAATTCTTTTTTTTATTGGTAATCTAATGAGAAATTTTGTTTTAAATCTGTAAACTACTAAAGGAAAAAATATTAGAAGGTAATTTAAAAATTCATATCCGTAAATTCATCAAACCGATTCTTGTAAGCGCGTATTCGGTACGTCACGACCGCGGTCGGCCGTCGCCGAACTCCCCCCCCCCCCTTATCCCATCCTTCTTCCCCAGCGAACGGGAGATGCGCACGACTCCGTGCTCAACCACCGAGCACGCGAGTCGTGAAAGAAGAAGAGAAAGAGAACGAGAGGTAGCGGAGGGCATAGCGTTGGCCGTAGAGAAAGGTGTGAGGTGAAGTCGGAGAGAGAGAAAGAGCCGAGTAAAGTTAAAGGATAAAGCGTAAAGAAAGCATAAAGGAAGAAAGCAGATATCGTGAGCTGGGCGAGAAGAGGAGACAGCGGGAAGAGCTAACGGGGAAAAAGCCATCGGAAGCAGCAGTGGAGAGAAGAGTTCGAGCGGCCCCAGCAGCGTCGCCGCCGCCTTCATTCTCGACGACGCGTAACGCTGGCACCGACGGCAAGCCCGTGGACGCCAGGACCGGAGGACCGCGCGCACCCAGTGAGCGCTATCGGGGTTTGTATTTGTCGTTGTTCTGCCCTTATAATTTTTTTTTTCTTTCTTTTTTGTGTTCCCCTCTCCTTTCCCCCTTTCCCTCTCCCCCGCATTAGTCCAAGTTCGGTGGGCGCGTCGGGGAGCGGATCGCGGTCGGGGGGTGTTGGAGCACGCGGACCGGGTGTTGTATAAGTGCGTTATCGGAGTATTTTGTGTAATTGCGGAAACGATCGGATTAAATAAACGCCGTTGAGTGACATTGATATCGGACGTATATATTTCTTTTCCCGATACATTTCATTCCCTTTTCCAGGCTGGCGGGACCTGCTCTGAGGAGATAGAGGTGAGTAGGTGAAGGTAAAATTTTTTTTTGTGTGTGTGCGCGAACGATTTGTAACGCTAAAAATTTAAATTTTTATTTTGGGGTGGTCGTAATTCGCCGCATCACAATATATATATATATATATATATATATATATATATATATATATATACAGACAGACATACGAAAATCTATACACTTAACGAATTTCAACACCAGTAATCCCTTTTATTGCATCTATTGTTTCGCGCCCCCTCCCTTGATCACACGAGCTCCAAAATCAACATCTGGGATATCGCGCGAATGAAGTACCTACGTTTACTCATGTGGTGCTGAGGCGTAAAAATTTTACTGTAGTCACTAACATGGGCATCAGTGATCTCCCCTATCATTATCTCTGATAATATATAAGGGTATTGAAATATTTGAATTCTCCAAATATATTGAAACTAATTTTGTCTCTTTTTTATATAGAGAAACAGTGATAAACAGCTGCAGGGGATTTCCTGCAATATAAATTTACTTAGACGTCTCATTTTGTTTGTATAGGATGTGTTCCGAAACGCATCGAGTAAGTTCCCGATAAGTAGATATGACAATGCTGGAATGCATTTTCCTATACTCCCCATGTAAATGTCATGAGCAGTTATGAAACTGCAAGTTTTCCGCCGTTGACGTAATCAGAGTAA
Organism: Sycobia sp. Sy_11; assembly: GCA_018907035.1. Taxonomy (NCBI): domain Eukaryota; kingdom Metazoa; phylum Arthropoda; class Insecta; order Hymenoptera; family Epichrysomallidae; genus Sycobia; species Sycobia sp. Sy_11. Next base: position 255,142 of record JACCIC010000083.1, on the reverse strand, counting down.
ATAAACGCTCATATATGGTATTTTGACTTACTGCGATATTGTTCTGTTGAGTTTGTTTCAGTAAGCAGATGACCGCGTCCATTTTCATAAAACTCCGTCGAACGGCTGGTCGCGTCCATATACGGTATAAGCAGAGATAAAGCAAGTTTAGTGCAAACGTTTGCATGTGCATTACACGTCTGATTACACATTTGATTTTAAATAAAACACTTTTTATAGAAAGTTTCAAATCGAATTTTAATAGTTTTTATAATAAACAATCGAGTATAATTTCTTATAAGGGACGAGGTGGAGCCCAAAATGTATATTTTATAATCAATGTTTCTTATTAATTATTGTTCGCACCGCTTACATTATAATGATAAGTTTCAAGTCATATACGCCTGGTAACTGGGATTCAGTTATGCCTTACAGAAGTAGACAACGAAATGTCAATGTAAGTTCCAATACTACAGATACTTAGTGGCCTTTTCTGCCTTAACTTTCTACCTGCAATCAAGTTTAGACACTGAGAACTAGAAGTAAAGCATGCTTCCGCGCTGGAGGCGAAATTTTTCGAGAGATTTGAGTTTCCAGAGATTTTCCAGTGATTTTCAAAGTTCTACTAGACTGCTGCTAAATACGCTTATTCTACTTTCTTGTGAGAATATCGAACTATAGAGTTGGAGAAGTCAACTTAGCTACTTGATTTATACACTTCCAAACAACGAAGTGGCGCAAGCAATTATGAAGTAGAATTAATTATATTTATGAATTTTACAAATTTATATATAATTATTTAGTACATATTACATATAATTATTTATATTCATAATAAATATAAATATATATAATGAATAAATATGAATAATTCTGTTAAATGTAAAAACCAAAATATTTAACCTAAGTATGCGTATGACATAAATAAATTATTACATTTTTATATTCATTTCATTTTATGAAATTAAATAATCTTATCAATAAATAAAACTAATTAGTAAGTATACATTTTGGGCTCCACGTAGTCCCTTAAGTAATTGTACTAGATTGTTCATTATAAAAACATTTAAAATTCGATTGAAAACCTTCTTTGAAAAGTCTTTTAATTTAAATTCAAATGTGAAATCAGAGGTGTAATACACATGCAAACGTTTGCACTAAACTTGCTTTATCTCTGCTTATACCGTATATGGACGCGACCAGCCGTTCGACGGTGTTTTATGAAAATGGACGCGGTCATCTGCTTACTGAAGCAAACTCAACGGAACAATATCCCAGTTAATCAAAATACCATATCAGACCGTTTATTTACTCTGATTACGTCAACGGCGGAAAACTTGCAGTTTCCTAACCGTTCATGACATTCACACGGGGAGTATAGGAATATGCATTTCAGCATTGCCATATCTACTTATCGGCAATTTACTGGAGTCCTTTTGGAACAGACTCAAAATACGTAGAATGGTGAAATAAATTTTATTTGATTTATTATTATAAATGGCAACACTTGAATTATGTACGTAATTGACAGCTAGAATTTATAATAATTACTTTCTTTGAAAACATTAGCACAACGTAGAGCAGAAGATTCTTTATTTTTTTTACACTACATAGAGAACAGTTATGAACTCTAAAAAAGTTTCGCCACTTGTAGGTTGAGATAATGAGACGTCGAAGTGAATTTACTTCTGTCCTCGTAGTTCAGTGTGTTAATAATATTTTAATAAATAATATTTTGAATATACTCACTATGACTTATTGTTCATGTGCTCAAATTCTCGTTGGTATTTTATTCCAAATCATTTTCTGATAGCTCACCAGCAGATATCACCATAACAAAACCTGCGGTAGCTACTTTTGCTTTGTATGCTTCCGGTTCGAACCAGCGAATCGGTGCCTATTAGGAGTACATAGAGTTATTACTAATTTATGAAAAAAGTTTCGTCACAACAATATAAAATTATTTAGATCCTTGTATAAATACCAATTATGTGAATACACAAACATATAAAATTTTTCGAAACATCATTCTTACCTTATTGTATCCATTGAAGCAGCATGCTTTTTAAAGCAGATGAAAAATATAGTTAATTAATATTAAATTATTCTATACAAATCTTACAGGAAAATGCATTTGTTAAAGGTTAATATAATTAATGTGCTTTTTAAAAATAATTCAGGATGTCGTACAGAAAAAAGCAAAACAAACAAAACACAATTTGTTAATTATTAGAATATTATTTATTGGTTAAACTACTGAAAAATAAATACAAATAAAATAATTTCTTTATTTGACATTAAGTATGTTTTATTATAGCTACTGTTAGCAATTTTGAAAGCTATGTATGTATTAGAGAAAACTTGTGATCACAGCTTTAAATTAATGTTCAAAGTTATACATATTTTATAACAGATTATTATTAATCTTTTATACTTTTAGTTTTTTTTTTAATAATACTATAATTTTATATTTGTTTTGGAATTTTAATGAAATAACTTTTAATTTAAAGCTAATATCATTTTTGCAAATTTAATGTTTCTTAAACAAGTCTTTTAATCTTATTATGTACAACTGTTTTTGTATTGTTTATATACTTAAAACAGTTTATCACAATTATTTAAGGTTACTGATCATCTTAATCGTAAGTTTCTTCAGTCTTAAACAGTAATTATCTCTTTATATTATAACAATCAACTGATTAAAAGATATTTTCAATTAAAAACTTAAACAAGAATCACTAATACTTTTTATTAAATTTATTTTCTCTATGCTACACATTTTAGTTTTTTAGTATATTACTATGAATGTAATCGATACTGTGTGAACTACATAAATATGAGAATAAGAGAATACTTTTATTTCTTATAATAACATTTGTTTCTTCAAAACATTTTGAACTAATCAAAACATTTCTCCAAATTTATAATTTTGTATATATTTTATATATTATTTTCATATATTTAAATCGTACAATTGAAATGCTAGTAATAGATATCTGATACATCATCTACTAACTTATACATTTTTAGAAATTTTTTTATTAGTTCCCAATAGAAACAAACAATTTACTTACAGCTTGAAAAATATCGAAAGCAATTATCTTAGCGTAATTGTAAAAAAATAGGCGTTTTTTTATTCACGTATCCCTATAGGTTACGCAGTATCGCTTAAGTTCAAGAATAATATACTAAATTTATTTTTAAACTTTCATGAAATGGTTATATAGGATTTTTAACGTAGTTTATTAATCGAACACTATTAACTACGCAATTATGTCAATAACTATAGAATTTATAATTATATAATTTTGGTATCAACTAAATATTGAATTACATTAATTAAATAAAAAAATAAACAAAATTTTTGCTTAAACTTAATTACAATTGATAATGTAAAATAAAATAAAAAATTCTTGTAGTTAAAGTATTTGGTATTCAAGAAAATTGATACTATAAGAGCTTGATATTATTTAATTACATTAATTGCAAAAACGCATTATATTTTGAAACTTCGTTAAATTAATTGTTGGTCTTATTTTACAAGTTATATTTGAATCTATCAAATGCTCCAAAACTTGATTGTTTCTATTCATAGACCCATTATTAATAAAGCTTTTAGTATTTTCTGATTCTATCTTGTTAGTGTTACAGTTTCTGCAGTTCAAAATATCATTAGTAATATTGACTTGAGCAACTTCTACCTTGCGTACTATGTTGGGACATTCTTTTTGAATACGTTCCCAGTCTGCTGGAGGTCGTTTTGCAAATGGACCCTTTGCACACTGCATCAGAAACTCATATGAAAGTTCTCTAGACGTATCTGCGTAATTGAACACATAATTTTATATATTTAATATAAATGAAACTTTTAGGCTTAGTTATAATAAAATAAAATTTAAATATAATTCGACATAATAGTAAATTATGATGAAAAATAGATGTTTAACGGTGAAGGTATTATGTTTGCTGTGCGAGTATAAATTTTTAACATTAAGGGTGCAAAGATAATTTTCTCGGATTATTTCACGAGTATAAATAGCTATTTCTCTCCATAAAGCATAAAATCAAAAACAAAATAATATTAGTCAATATAGTACTAATTATAATAGATTGTCTTCGTCAGAGAACATATATTATGACATAAAAGATGAATATAGGTGTTTGTCGTCGAAGACACATTCCCCAAGCATAGCTAGAACGTCAATTTGCGATCCTCCACAACTGTATTAGTTCCCTTCTAGCATCCCAGTAGTAGCGCGTGCTCATAACGATTTGGCTCCAATAGTTACGCGCATGAGCCCAATCTCTCTCCATATTTGATCCATGTTTTGGAGAAGCAAATAATGCTTCCAGAATAGATACAGATTAGAGATAAGATTTGGTAGCTTAGATAGCAGCGCGTGTAAGCAGACCGTGGAGATTCACGCATTACGGTAATCTAGTGCTAGAGTGGACTGATTTGAGGTGCAAAAAATAGGTATATCAGGATCACGCAAAAATGCACGCATGGTGTTAATGTATCTCCAGTTCATTGCAGGATATGTAGCATGTAGGTCACGTAATTGATGTATTCATATGCGAGGTAGCTGACGTATTTATAGCAGTGAGGATTGTATGACGCAATGATGAAAAAGAATAATAGGTATGTAAATCATATGTAATTACTTTATATAAGTAATATTTGTATCGTTCTAAAATTTATAATAAGCATCGTTTAAAACTTTTAATTGAATTACAATATTTGGAGGCGAGCTTAGTTTCCGACATTTTTTAACGGAAAAAGGACATTTATGATGGAAAATGGATACACGTTAGCTTAATCAAAATATTTTTCGTCATTTTCTACTACTTTGTCCTATCTTTCTGCCAATATAGCAATATCGTGGTGAAAGAACGATGGCGGTTTCGAGACGATTCAATGATCCATAAATTCTCGGACTTCTTGAACATGTCGAAAGTGCGTATAAAGATAGTACTGCATCGATCTAAATAGGTGATAATCAGCTGGCGTTATATCTGGTGAGTACGCTGGGTGTGGTAACACTTCCCATTCGAGCTCCAACAGGGTGTTTTTAACGGCTTTCGCAACATGTGGCCGAGCGTTGTCATGCAAGAAAATAACTTTGCGCCTATTACTAGATTTTATTCGGTTTTAGGAACTCGTAGTACAGCACACCCAGTTGGTCCCACCAAATGCACAGCAATACTTTTTGACTGTGTATATCCGTTTTGGTATCGATGTAGAAGGTTGGCCTGGGTACAACCACGACCTTTTGCGTTCAGAATTGTCATGATCCACTTGTCATCACCATGTCTAGATCCACTCTTCATCACCAGTCACAATACGTCAGAGAAAACTTTTTTTTTGGCTAGAAAACAAAGTCAGTGCGATAGTGCACAAATTACAAATTGAAACTCAATAATAAAAGTTATTTAAATTAATCAGAGAAAGTACGAAAAATTAAAAAACATATTTAAGGTAGTATTCTACTTTACAACTTTGAAAAAAAATGTTTTTTTTTTTACATTTTTGAAAGTAAATATATTCAAGAATGTTAGCTCATAATTTTAGAAAGATTCAGGTAGTCTAACTATACTTTTTCACCTTTCGAACGCACCTACCTGAGTGCGCTATTCCGAGCCGCCCAGCGCGCCAGATAAGCCATCTATCTGGCTTTGTTCGCTGCAGCAGCTGTTCCTCTAGTGTAAAGCATTACACCTATATATATTCTCATCAAAAGTGAAGCATCTATCTATTCGCAATGGATACGAAGAAAGTGTATCGTGTACAGAAAACTTCTAGTCGTCCATCTAGAATTAGAAAACGTTTTTTTCACGGAAACAGATTCACTGACGAAAGAGATACTAGTAAGACGAGTACGTCAGCAGCAAAACTCAAAAAGTCTAACGATTCGAGTTTTGATGTGACAGTTGATAATACTGGTGGTTATTCTTTTATTCATTTTTTTGATCCTAGTTTTGATGTGAAAGTTGATAATACTGGTGGTTATTCTTTTATTCATTTTTTTACTGTGTTTTCAATGCTCTCACAGTGGACAGTGTATTCTGTTTGCCATATACAAATGAAATTTTCACAATATGGGTTGCGAGGCCTTGGTTTCAAAGTGTGAGTTACTTGTGGCTGTGGAGACGACAGGTACATCAATTTGTGTCCGATGATCAGCACTGGATATGAAATAAATCGTCGACTCATATTTGTATATCGTTTGCTTGGTATTGACCTTAAAGGGATACAGTTATTTTGTGGACTGATGGAATTACAGAGAACTTTCAATATAGAAATTTATTATGAAATCGTAGAGAACATCAACATCGCTGTCAAAAGTGTCTTCGATTTAGTTCAACCGCCGCTCGACTGCGGCTTCTAAGGAGAGCAGAACTAAAAAAAAGCAGGTTGAATTAGATGAAAATACTCGCCTGGAACAAGTTGAAGGCATATTCTAAGGCCCAGGCATCGCTGATTGAGCGTAAGATAATTTTTTCTACGATTTTTCACTTACAAAAACTTTAACTCATTATGCCACGGTTGTCTGTAAATGAATGCGAAATAATTCTAATTGAACAATAGTAATGAAATTTATATATAGAGTTTTTATCATGCTTTTATAAATCCTACACGATGGCAAACGCTATCCTCGGATTATCCACTTACAAAAACTTTAAACGCGTTTTTCTCAAAACAGCGTTTTCAAGTACTGTGGTCGTGAAAACCTAAAGAACTATTGAACCGATCCTTATGAAATTTTGAACACATATTCTATATGTTTGTATCCACCGTCCTAACTACAATCAACTTAAAATTTTAATTCTAACTATATTTTTATTGCAAAAAAAGACGAAAAAAAGCAATTTTTTTCTTTCGTATTTTAGCTGCCATTTTGTTGATTTTGCACGTACTTAAAATATTTTAGTTAGATCAGTTTCTAGAGTCATACTGAACATACAACTATTTGATTTTTTTGTTTCAGACCATCCGTCGGCAAGATTTTACGACCACGACAACGTTACCTACTTTTTGAGGTGTTGGCTTTGACTATACTTTATATGTATAAAAAATGTATAAAATAAATAAAAAAAATTTTTTTTATGTACTTCAAGAGTGTATTTATTACACATTTCAAATTCTACATCTATATCTTCAACAGCATTCTCCGAAAAATTTCAAAAAATAGCGTTTTTTTCGAGGGTCTAAAGTAGAATACTGCCTTAAAATAAAAGTTGTAAATCTCATTCAAATAGATAATTTTGCGTTCATATATTCGGATTATAATAAACATACACACACACACACACACACACGCACAGGGTGGACCATTTTAATCTCTATACCCGAATTTCCTCGTTCCTAAGAGGTGAAATTTGCTTGCGTTTTCTGATAGGATAATTGTCCTTAATGTACTTTTATGAGCAATTTTCAACCCCAATGTGACAAATACCTTGAAAATATTGATCTTGAACAGGTTGTCCTTACTTTTGACGAATGCGATCTTGCATGTTTTCTCTAGTTGTGGGCCGCTCTTGAAAAACAATATTTTTTATGAAGCCCCACAAATAGAAGTCCAAAGATGTGTGATCAGGTTGCGACGAGACAATAGTCTCGCGCAGAAATCTTAATATATGAAATAAGTCGCGAAGTCGTGAGCGGCGCGGCGCGGCGAAGGGGGAGCGCCGAAGGCTTCGTGGCGCGGCGCGGCGCGGGGATAAAACGCCGGCAGCGGCGAGGATGAGCGAGCGCTCTCTGGCCGCAGGCGGCTCGAAGAGCAGCGGCGAGCGATAATTCGCGAATCAATTCGCGAATTCTCGCGAGCGGCGACGGCGCTGCCCAAAACTATGGCGCGGTACAGTGCGGTAAGGGGAGAGCGAGCGCTCTCTCCTAATTCTCAAATAGAGCCGCACTGATTGCAAAAATTCAGTGTGCCAGCGACCTCGAAACTGGCTTTTCGAGGGGGACCTGTCGTCGGCGCGATAGCGGGCGACAAGTTTCTGCACACTCGGGGCGAGACACGAAAACGAGATAAATAATAATTAAAACTTGTAAATTTTAAATTAGAGATGATTTATTTAAAATTATGTACATCATAAAATACATTTATTTTATGATATAATTTGTTTATTATGTTACAGCGGATAATGGCAACAAAGCGGGCGTTAAAGAAACGGCTGATAGTTAAGATGCCGTTTATTATAAATTATATTTTTATTATTATTATTAAGTTTTTTTGTTTATAAAATTTTTTGTTAATTTTTTCTTTTTTTTATTAAATAAAGTTTAATAAACTTAATTAATATTTAACAAAAATTTAAATTTATTTCAGTTTCCCAAAATCCAGCAAAGAAAGAAAAAAAATGATAAATAAATTTATTAAAAATTTAATTCAAACTCTGGCGGGTTGAGCGAGAGTGAGAATTGAATTTTCGCGAACTGGCGTGTACTAGAACAAACTTGGTGGCGAGTTGAGCGACCAAGGGCCTAGGCGTGTTGAGCGTGGGCCAAAGTACAGTACACACCGTAAAAATTAAAGCAAAATATCCTTGCACAAACGAACCTAGTGGCGCGTTGAGCGACTAGGGGCCGAGGCGGGTTGAGCCGGAGCCATTCGTTTATGCAAGTTAAAACGAATTGAACATAGCCTTTGGTGGGGTGAAAAGAACCCGATGGCGTGCTGAGCGATCGGGGCCGAGGCGCGTTGAGCCGGAGCACGAACTAGCCCACACCAAAGTGCTCATGTTACATGGCGCCCGAACAGGCGAATTTCATGGACACAGTCGTGCTTATTGATACTATTTAATCTAAAATTTTAAAAATCCTTATTAAATTTTGAATTTTGATTTATTGAACGGAATTATTTGCTGGATGGGATATATAGAGTAGATAGCAATATTGTCAGTAGTCGAATAAAAACAATGAAGGTCTCGTGGATATATAAGCTTCGTAGGGAGCAGTTGCTTATAGAATTAGCGAAATTCGAGTTAAGTCTAGACGGTAATGTTGTCCAACTCCGGCAGAGATTAGTACGATATGTAAGTCAAAATCCGGAATTTTTTAATGATAAGCCAGACGACGCGCCGGATTACGTAGAAGAGCACGACAGGACGGCCGATGAGCAGCAATTGCTCACCGAGAAATTGCAAAATACATCGTCTCCACTATTAGGAGAAAGTAATGTACTTCCAACACCGAATCAAATTATGGCGAATATTCCCGTTAATCCGGCGGCAAAAATAGCCGACCAGATGAGGAAATGGAATTGCCATTTCGACGGGAAAAATGTTCACGCATTCCTGGAAAGAGTTTCGGAATTGCGTGCCGTCTACGGCCTAACAGACGCACAATTGTTGCAGGGCTTACCGGAATTATTGAGAGGCGACGCGCAACAATGGTTTCGAAATTTCGCTAGAGATATCACGTCGTGGGAGGGATTGCAAAAATTAATGAGAGAATTTTACTTACCTCCAAATGAACAACGACAGCTAGATAGGCAAATAATAGACCGAAAACAAAAATCGAAGGAATCGATTTTAGATTACGCGAACGCCTTATGTACGTTAATGAGACGTCGCGGAGGTTTAGATATTCGTACACAATTAGACAATTTGTACGAAAATATGTTGCCTGAATTGCAATTATATGTTGCAAGAGAAAACATAGCCTCCGTAAGTGATTTAGTCCGGAAGGTAGAAATTGTACGAGAAAAATTAAATAGAATGGAAGGAGATAAAACAAAATCAACTTCCGAAAATCATCGATCATTCGTGAAACCACGAAATGCAATAATGGCAATTACGTCGTCGTACGACAAGAGTAAATGTTGCTGGCGTTGTAAGCAACAAGGCCATACACGTTTCCAATGCAAAAATGCACAAAGAAAATTTTGCACCCGGTGTGGCAAAGACGGCGTATTTTCGCGCGACTGCAAATGCCAAAAGCCGGGAAACGAAATTGCGGCCGGACCATCACAGGCCCGGCCGACCAACAATTAGACTTACGCTATTTTGTAATAGCAAAAATAGGCAAAAAAAAGTATAAAGCATTAGTTGACACAGGTTCAGTTAATTCTTTCATACGGCCGGACGTGGCAAACCATTGCAAAAATAAATGCAATTGGACTGCGGTAGAAAAATCCAAAGCAGCAATACTGGCAAACGGTGCATTGATATCCGACATGAAAGGGATAAAAGGCATAGTCAAGATAAAAAATTATTACGTAAATCAAGAATTTTACGTAATGAATAAATTAAGTAGTAAAATTATCCTAGGAATGGATATTTTAACTAAATTGAACATCGACGTTTCATTGAAAGGAAAAAAAACTTGGAAATAGTAATATATTTATAAATCAAATCTCAAGTATTCAGAACCTTCAAACAGGATTGCAAGAGTTACCAAAACAGCAAAAGAAAGACTTAGAAAGATTTATAAATACAGAAATGGAAAAATTTAATTCTATTAAAGGGGCTACGCCTTGTGTGAAACATGAAATACGACTGACGGACACTACACCATTAAAACAACGTTACCGAGCTAGAAACCCGGCAATGCAAAAAATTATCAACGAGGAAGTTGATAAAATGATAAAAGAGGGCATAATACGACCGTCAGACAGCCCATGGAGTAGTCCTGTAGTAATCGCAAGGAAAAAAGATGGCAAACCTCGATTTTGTGTGGATTTTCGCTGTTTAAATAAAATTACGAAAAAGGATGCTTACCCCCTGCCACAAATACAATCAATTCTTGATAAGTTGCAGGGCGCACGAATACTGTCAACTATTGACCTTAAAAATGGCTATTGGCAAATTAACCTGACAGAAGAAAGTAAGCCTCTTACGGCTTTTACAGTGCCAGGACGAGGCCTTTATGAGTTCAATGTAATGCCTTTTGGTTTACATACTGCCCCAGCAACGTTTCAGAGATTGCTAGATACAATTATTACACCTGATATGGCACCAAATGCATTTGCATATCTTGATGACATAATTATCGTCACCGAGACATACAAAGAACATAAAGAATTGCTAAAGACAGTCTTTGAAAGGTTGCGGGCTGCCAAATTAAAGCCGAATCCAGAAAAATGCAAATTTGCAAGGTCACAACTTACGTATCTGGGACACGTGGTTGATGCACAGGGAATCCGAACAGATCCTGAAAAAATTAAAGCGATTTCAGCAATACCACCACCAAAAAATCAAAAAGAATTGAAAAGATTTTTTGGAATGCTTTCCTGGTATAGGCGTTTTATTAAAGATTTGTCAAAAACAGCAGCACCGTTAAGTATATTATTAAAGAAGAAAACAGAATGGACATGGACACGGGATCAAGCAACGGCTTTTGAAGAGCTAAAGAAAAACTTAACGGAAGCTCCTGTTTTGGCATGTCCAAATTGGAATCTGCCTTTTGTCCTGCAAACAGATGCGAGTCTGCTTGGCCTAGGCGCCGTGCTAACACAGATAGACGGAGAAAAAGAGAACGTCATAGCATATGCTAGCCGCACACTAAATCCAGCTGAAAAAAACTATTCCGTCACTGAATTGGAATGTTTAGCTGTGCGGTGGGGCATATGGAAAATGCGCCCATATCTAGAAGGTTATCCGTTTACAGTGGTGACGGATCACCAATCATTAAAATGGTTGGAGAAGTTAGATAATCCATCAGGAAGGTTAGCACGATGGGCACTGGAATTAGCACAATGGGATTTCGATATACAGTATCGAAAAGGGACAGAAAACAACGTGGCTGACATACTATCACGGAATCCAGTCGAAATAAATGCGATATCCAAAACGGAAAATAAATGGTACGAGAAAACTTATAAATCGGTATTAGAAAATCCAAAAGATTTTCCGGATTATAGGATAGAAGGCAATAGATTGTATCGGCACATATTACACACGCTTGATTTTAATGAAACAAATGAATTAAGCGAGTGGAAAATATGCATAAGTGATACAGAAAAACAGCGAATAATGAGGGAAAACCACGATGATCCCACGGCAGGACATTTAGGAGTAGCTAAAACTTTAGCAAAATTAGCTAAAAACTACTACTGGCCAGGCATGTTCCGTGAAGCCACACGGTATGTACGCGCGTGTATAAACTGCCAAAAGCATAAAGCACAGCAGTCAGCCCCGGCGGGAAAAATGCACGCGACAAATGTAAAACAGCCATGGGAGATGGTCTCTGTTGATTTGGTGGGGCCTCTTCCACGATCGAATAACGGACACATTATGCTTCTTGTAATGCAGGATCGATTAACGAAATGGATCGAACTACGTGCATTACGGAAAGCAACGGGTGCTGCCATAGGACGAGCAATCCAAGAACAGATTATATTACGTTTTGGATGCCCGCAAGTAATAGTGAGTGATAACGGTAGACAATTTATTTCGAATGAGTTTCGCCAAATATTAAAAAATGCGAAAATTACTCATCGAACAACGCCACCGTATTCACCCCAGTGCAATCCTGTAGAACGGGTAAATCGCACTGTAAAAACTATGGTAAAACAGTACATAGATAAGTCCCAAAAAACATGGGATAATTATCTAAACGAAATTTCATTTGCATATAACACAGCCATGCACGATAGCACGGGTTATACGCCAGCTTATTTAAATTTCGGACGAGAGCTAAGCGCACCAGGTAGCCTGAAACAAGAAATAGGACAGCGGTCAAAATCAAAAGCTGAAGAAAGGATAAGGAATATTCAGGAAGCACTTGAGCTCGCCAAAATAAAAACGGCACAGTCTTTCTCGCGACAGAGAAAATATTATGACTTACGCCGACGCGATTGGCAGCCACGTGTTGGCGAACAAGTCCTGAAGCGTCAACACATACTGTCAAATAAGGCAAATCAGCTCAATGCAAAACTTTGCGAAAAATATAGTGGGCCATTTGCAATAATAAAGAAAGTTTCCCCAGTCATATTTGATCTGCAAGGAACAGATGGGAAACTAATAGAAAAAATTCATGTCAAGGACATAAAACCGTATACCGGTTACGATACGTGAATTTTGTAAATAATTTTGTAAAATTGTATAATAGTGTATATTGCCGGCAATAGTAATAAGTAAATAATATAATTAAGTAAGCGAGTCAATAATTATGTATATAGCGTGTTAATCATTTAAAATAGCGAGTAATTTAAAATAGCAAGTCAATAATTATGTATATAGCGTGTTAATCATTTAAAATAGCGAGTTACAAATTTTATATAGCGAATTAATAATTCTGTATATAGCGAGTTAATGATAAGTACAATGTAATACGGCTCGGAAATAAATCGGGAGGAAAAAGGTTGTTTTTCCTAAATAAACGCGACTCACGATGGAGAATCTATATTCTGCATCACACACGATCAAGACACAAAATTTAAATAATCAACTAACTATACAAATAATTTTGTATATAGGCATGGGCTTTACAATTCCCTACCTCGACAATAAATTCACACATACGGTCGAGTCGGGAAATAAAAGTAAACAAATACGCCCTTGCCTACTATTCAACATGTTCTAACTTTAAGATTTAATTAAAGTTAAAGAGAACAAATCTGATCAGTGTAAAATCTACCGTGCTTAAGTTAAGATGGAAGCCATAATGAATATGACGCCGCAGGAGTTATATGAGGAATTCGAGCGTTGGCTTGACGAGCAAGATACCTCGTACTTCGGGGAGGTGGCTGGAGATGAGGGATATTTCCCTCAGCCCACCCCACAGCAGACACTGCCTACGATGGAATATCAGCCGACCAGTAAGGCGGTCCTAGAGGCTATGGCCAGGAGGCCAATGGTGCGGCTGGAGCGGCTACAGACGCGCCCGAGACCCTTAGCGTTCCCACCACCGCTGATAACACTCCCGCCCATCCACCGGCAGCAACGGGACACATCATTCCAGGTGCCTCCGAATCCGGCGGAAGGATTCCGTCGGATTTCCATCCCGGAGCCCCCACGGCCCAGAAGGGTAAAAATCCCAAATGGGCCGGAAGTCGTGATCCCGCCGGGAGTGCGCGAATACAGGGCTCGGGACAACGGTCTGCGATGGCGCATCCGGATAGACGCCAAAACAGGAGCAATAAGGGTCGGAAAACCTAAAGGTTTGTTTTTTTTTATTTATCGAAAAACCAACATAATAATATGCGCGAAACCGGGTTCCTCGCAATTTATTTCACCGAGTCCGGCATAATAAATTCAAAATTGTATTATGTAGTTATCTCCGTTTCATTTTTGTTATCGCGTTTCACTCTTCACGGGAGAAGGGGGAGATGCGACGAGACAATAGTCTCGCGCAGAAATCTTAATATATGAAATAAGTCGCGAAGTCGTGAGCGGCGCGGCGCGGCGAAGGGGGAGCGCCGAAGGCTTCGTGGCGCGGCGCGGCGCGGGGATAAAACGCCGGCAGCGGCGAGGATGAGCGAGCGCTCTCTGGCCGCAGGCGGCTCGAAGAGCAGCGGCGAGCGATAATTCGCGAATCAATTCGCGAATTCTCGCGAGCGGCGACGGCGCTGCCCAAAACTATGGCGCGGTACAGTGCGGTAAGGGGAGAGCGAGCGCTCTCTCCTAATTCTCAAATAGAGCCGCACTGATTGCAAAAATTCAGTGTGCCAGCGACCTCGAAACTGGCTTTTCGAGGGGGACCTGTCGTCGGCGCGATAGCGGGCGACAAGTTTCTGCACACTCGGGGCGAGACACGGAAACGAGATAAATAATAATTAAAACTTGTAAATTTTAAATTAGAGATGATTTATTTAAAATTATGTACATCATAAAATACATTTATTTTATGATATAATTTGTTTATTATGTTACAGCGGATAATGGCAACAAAGCGGGCGTTAAAGAAACGGCTGATAGTTAAGATGCCGTTTATTATAAATTATATTTTTATTATTATTATTAAGTTTTTTTGTTTATAAAATTTTTTGTTAATTTTTTCTTTTTTTTATTAAATAAAGTTTAATAAACTTAATTAATATTTAACAAAAATTTAAATTTATTTCAGTTTCCCAAAATCCAGCAAAGAAAGAAAAAAAATGATAAATAAATTTATTAAAAATTTAATTCAAACTCTGGCGGGTTGAGCGAGAGTGAGAATTGAATTTTCGCGAACTGGCGTGTACTAGAACAAACTTGGTGGCGAGTTGAGCGACCAAGGGCCTAGGCGTGTTGAGCGTGGGCCAAAGTACAGTACACACCGTAAAAATTAAAGCAAAATATCCTTGCACAAACGAACCTAGTGGCGCGTTGAGCGACTAGGGGCCGAGGCGGGTTGAGCCGGAGCCATTCGTTTATGCAAGTTAAAACGAATTGAACATAGCCTTTGGTGGGGTGAAAAGAACCCGATGGCGTGCTGAGCGATCGGGGCCGAGGCGCGTTGAGCCGGAGCACGAACTAGCCCACACCAAAGTGCTCATGTTACAAGGTGAGTTAGGAGGCCAATTAACTGGTCCTCCTCTACCGATCCATCTTCCATGATAATTCTGATTCAAAAATTGACGTACAGTTCGTGAAAAGTGCGGTGCTGCACCATCCTGCTGAAACCAGATTCTTCGTCTGGTTTTTAAATCAACATCTTCTAATAATTCTGGTAACTGGTCTCTACTTAAGTGCAAATAGCTCTCTCTATCAACGTTTCGTTCAAAAAAGTAAGGGCCAATCAAATATACATTTATAATACCACACCATACCGTAAGGCTCCAACGATGTTGATCGTCTACAGTTCTGTGCCAGTGACAATTATCATTTGACCAATTATGACAATTGTGCCTATTTAAATATCCATTGCTATAAAATTTATGGGCATTACCACAATCGAATTTGTAAGGATAATGCAAGCTCTAGAATTTTTTGCACTATTCCAAAAATTTGAGATACTCTAATCTTTTACCATTCATGAGAAGTTTTTTTTTGGAACAAATTATTTTGAAATAAATTTTCTTGTTTCTGGATAAAGCGTTAAGATGTTCTTACGATATGTACAAATAATTGTGTATTTCGTTAATTTCGTTTACTGCTTTCCCCAATAAAGTTTTTTTTTTAATAGCATAAAAACAGAACACAATATCTGTATACTAGTTCTCCTATACAAAAACATTACTATAGCTTGTCTTTTGCTTTAAAAATGGCTGACTACGCGTCCAATGAGATTGTTGATGTGATAATGATTGTAGGAGTGTGTAATAATAATTATCGTGCTGCAGCAACACTGTAAACTGAACGTTTTCCAAATAGAAGACATCCTACTAATGTGAAAATACAAAGTATAACTGCTAGAGCTCGTCAAGGACGCCTTGTTCGCCAACGTACGTGTCGCGAGTACAATGAAGATGATGCACGTGTCATAACTATTCTTGCAGTTATTCATCTTAATCCTCATATCAGCAGTCATCAAATTAAAAGAGAAGTCGGTATTCCAAGGAGAACGTGTCTGAGAATTCGAAATTGGCTTAATTACCATGCTTACCATATCACGCTCGTACAGGAATTGAGAATAAATCACATTCAAATAAGGATTAAATTTTGCCAATGGGTTTACGGACTATAGAAAATGATCCCAATTTTTTTAAATATGTCCTTTTCTCTGATGAAGCAAAATTTTATAACGATGGACATTTAAATATGCAAAATTGTTATTATTGGTCAAATGAAAATTGTCACTGGCACGCAATTGTAGACCATCAGTATTGTTGGAGCCTTATGGTATGGTGTGAAATTGTAAATGGAACTTACTATGTCCACGTCGTAGTTTCTGTGTAACGCTAAATGTAAGGACAACGTGTTCAAGATCAATATTTTCAAGGTATTTGTCATAATGGGGTTGAACATTGCTTATAAAAGTACATTAACGACAATTATTCTATCAGAAAACACAATCAAATAGCAACCACAGGATTTTTTAACATTTGACCTTGAAATGAGCTTTTAAGGGTCATAAAAATTTTTATTTACTGTTTCTGACGTGACATTTCCTGCTCTTTCCAAATCTAGTATCAAAAATAGGGGTTCCCATTAAAAAAACACTTTGACCTTCAAATAACCTTGAAAATGGATTTCGGGGTCAAATTCAAAGGCACCATTATTTAAACCCCTTTGTCATGAACAACTTTTGTCTAAACCATTTTTTCGTTTCACCTCTTATGAACGAAGAAATTCGGGTGTATAAATTAAAATGGCCCACCCTGTAGATATATGGTTGCGCCACTTGGTTGTTTGGAAGTGTATACGTCAAGTAGAACTGCAACACCTTCTCAGAGCAATATCGGTAAGCTAAGTCGACTTCTCCAAGTCTATAGTTCGATATTTTCACCAGTAAGTAAAGTAAGTGAATTTAACAATAGTCTAGAAGCATTCTGTAAAATCACTGGAAAATCTCTGCAGAATCTCTGCAGAATCTCTGGAGAATCTCGGCAAAATCTATCGAAAATCTCGCCTCCAGCGCGGAAGCATGCCTTACATCTAGTTTTGAGTGACTAAACTTGATTGCGGGTAAAAAGCTAAGGCATTAAAAGGCACTCCTTATCTATAGTAACGGAACTTATATTAACATTTGGTTGCCTACTTCAGTAAGGCAAAACTGAATTCCAGTTACCAGGGGTCTAAGACTTGAAACTTACCATTATAATGTAAGCGGCGCGAATAATATAAATATATAAATAGAAATATATAGATTCCTAACGTATAGACACTACTATGGCTAATGAAGTTTTACGGTAAGAACGCGTCTTACTTAATATGCATTTTATTAAAAAAATAAAAGATTTATCGCAAAAACATCTAAAATAGAAATGTGAGTCAAGATACAGTTTAGTAGATGTAAAACTATAATAAAAACTTTATGTCAAATTCTTAAGAATATTTTACAGAACATAATATTTATGCATTTATGTAGTTATGTATTTTGCCATAACAATCCACAATGTATAAAAAATCATAACTATCATAATAATTAAGTATACCAAAAACAGTATACGCCAATTTTCGAAGAACCCGAGAAGAAATTATTAAATTTTTCTTCTAAAATATCGGTTGTACGAAAAATGAACAGAGCAAAAAAGATGCACTTATATGAGATGTTCATCTCTTTCTTGAAAAATTTTTAAAAATAAAGGATATACAACTATGTTTTCAAAATATAAACTCACATTTTGAAAAAACACGCTGGTAACTTACTTGTACACCCAATACTATACTCATAATACTCTAGCAACCCACTGCTCAGCTTCGTTCGAGATAGTAATGTAATTGGTTTATTAAACAATTAAATAATGTCTACGTATAAAACCATATTTCCTTTATTTAATTTGACCTATACTAATATTTCTGAAGAAAAAAATCAATCATCCTGATTCAGACCTCTCCCCCTCCTCCTAGCAATATGATCATCGACGTGGCTGTATTCAATTTTCCCAAGATAGTTCTTTTGCCCTATTTTTATGAACACATATATATACTTTTTGAGAAGTTGATGTACGAATATCATAATAGTTTTAGACGAAAATTGAATATTTATGTCCAAAAATCAATGAATCTTATAAAAAAACATAGTTTGCCGAAATTATCTCAAAAAATAAAAAAAGGTGCAAAAAATTTAACACCAAATTAAAGTTCATTAAAATACATGTTTTTTATTCTATAAAGTTCTTTGGTGCAAAAAATATATATTTGGAGAAAAATTCAATAATTCCGTTTCGGATTTCTCTGTTTCCCGCATATTTCACTAAAGGTACCTCGAATACATTTTTCTCGAGCGATGCTGATTGTTGGAAATAAACGCATGGTATAAAATATATATTTTGATAAAATCTAGGAATACTCTTTGAAAGATTTTTTGAAAGTTTACTACACTGACAAAAAATTTGGTAATTTTAAATAAAGATATTTGTGCATATCACAATGTTGAATGTTAAATATCTCGCTTCCGCCTTTTTGTCTTATGAATTTCACGGCTATGTACAAAGCGCTACGGAACTTGTATCTGGCAATACTATAAATCATTTGAAAGGTCTTGACATAACGTATAAAACGACGCTATGCATGATTAGTTTGGATATTGCATTCAAAAGTTATAGATGTGTAAACATGGAGTTTACTAACGCCGAAATTCGCGCTATTTTAAAGTTTTCCTTCGTGAAAGGGGAATCCGCTAGAGAAATATTCCGTGAGATTAATGGTGTTTTGGGGATGGCATACTATCACTTCGGACCACAAAGGAATGGAATTTATCGAGTTAGATCGGCTTGTGGCATCTCGTGACATCGCCCAGGAGATGAGAGTTAGTCAAAAAAACCATTTTAAAGCATCTACAGAAGGCTGGTTACAAAAAAAGTTTTATGTTTGGGTGCCGCATGATTTGACGCAAAAAAACTTTCTGAACCAAGTGAACGCCTGGATGTGCTGCAGAAACGGAACGAACTCGACCCATTTTTGAAGCGAATGGTGACTGGCGACGAAAAATGGATCACATACGCCAATATCAAGCGAAAACGGTCGTGGTCCAAGGCCGGTGGACTGCCCCAAATTTGAAGGGAATCATTCACTAAGAGCAGCTTTCATATGGCCAGACGCTTAATTCTACCATCTATTGTGAACAACTGGATCGATTGAAGCAGGTTGTCAACCAGAAACGTTCAAATTGACCAACAGGAAGGGTGTAGTGTTCCACCAAGATAACGCCAGTCCACACACTTCGTTGATGACTCGTCAGACGCTGCGGGAGTTCGGATGGGAGGTTTTATTGCATCCACCATATAGCCCGAATATAGCGCCAAGTGAGTACCACCTATTGCTGTCCATGTCGAACGCCCTTGGTGATGTAAAGTTGGACTCAAAAGAGGCTTGTGAAAAGTGGCTGTCCGAGTTCTTCGAAAATAAGGAGAGCGGTTTCTACGAGAGGGGTATTATGAAGTAGCCGTCTAGATGGAAATAGATTATCGAATAAAACGGCGCATATTTGAAGTAAATCGGACCACTGTAACACTTTTTATAAAGCATTGAATGAAGAGCAAAAAAGCGGAAGGGAGATATTTGACAACCTAATATCTATATACATATATTTGTAAGTTTCGCGCGTTAATCTGATTATTTCGGGTTCCGACATTTTGAACGGCCTTCACCTATATTTTTTCTCTTTCTATTATTTCTGTATTTCCTGATATTTATTCACACGGCTCAGTTCTTCTATTTATACGAAATCGAGTGCCTTTAGCAATTTTATTTCGGAACGACACTTGTTCGTTTTGATATTATTCTAAGGTGTGCCTTAATCAATAATATAAAAACATCGAAATTGTAATAAGTATAGATTTAATTTTTATTAAAATTATCGCTTCCAAGTGGGTCTTACATAAATTAAATAATCGTCTAGTTCTATTTATATGACTTGCAATTTCAGCTATTTGTGCGGCAGGCTTTTGCTGGCGTATTATAATAATTGAATTCGAAGAGAAGGGGTGAATTTTCTCCGAATAAATTACATTCGGTCTCTAATTTAAATGCTTTTATATCGTTAACTTTTCTTATGCCTCTTTCTAAATGAAATAAAAATTACCTTTTCTCTATTTTTTTGATCTTTTCTCGATTTTTCTAATAATGTTACAAAATATTACTTGTAAATTGTCGTCCATTATCTGATATTATTGTTTTTGGACTTCCATAATGTAAGATTATCTGTTCTCTTACAGCATTTGTTACAGCTTCTCCAGTGGCTTTACGAAGAGGTCGTAATTCAATCCACTTTGCCATCTTATCGTGCATAACTAACAGCCACGTATTTAGTTTTGTCATACTTTTGACATGCTATATTTTGACATACCCGCAGTTGTTTGTTGTGCTATTTTATATTTCTGTCAAATATTACAATTTCTGACGTATTTTGTAGCCATTCTAAACATTCCAGGCCAATCAAATAGTTTTGTTAGGCGTGCAAGTGTTTTGCCACGCCTAGATGTTCAGCTGTAGGATCATAATGCATTTTTTTTAATACGTCATTTTGTTCTGATTGTGAAACACATATTTTCCATTGTGATGCTTCGTCTATTTCATTAAAGTCAAGTCTATGTAATATGTGTTTGTATAGCTTATTATTCTCTATACAATCATCAGGTTTGTTTTCCGGATCGGCTTTGACGGCTGATATACATTTCATATACCAGTCCTTTCAGAGCTGGTTTACATTACACAGCTCTATGGGTTGGCGAGACAGTTTGTCGGCGAGAAGATTATCGTTGCCTGGTCGATATTTGATTTCGAAGACGTATTGACTAAGTTCGAGTGCCCATCTAGCTAAACGCGCCGACAGGTTTTCTATCTTGTTTAACCATTTTAAAGATCGGTGATCGGTAAGTACAATAAAATGGTAACCTTCAAGACAGTCTCGCAACATCCAGATTGTTTGGGTGTGCGGATTGAATGAATGACTTAGCATTTAATTTTACCTCGTCTTCGAGCTCGTGTTTAGTTTTCAAATACTCTTCTACTTTCTGAATTATGTCTACCGTTTTTGTAATTGCATGTTTTGGGACATGTATCCGATACTCGGCTCTCATATTATAATAAATTATTATAATATTTGTTTTACTTCGTCAAAACCTCCTCTGCTTTGCATTAGTTTCATAACCGTGTTGAAGAATGATTGTATGGTTTCGTATATTTCTTGTTTAGAATTACTGATTTGCACATAGAGGTTTCTCAATTCTCCAAGTGACAAATAAAAATTCTTTAATTTGATCTCAAATTCCTTCAAATTATTTATGTTTCAGGCATAATTACGATGTCATAATTGTGCATCTGCACGTACTAGTACCTCGTAAAATTTCTTCGTCGGCATATCTATAAGGTTTTTGGAGTTCTCTTACTCGTTCTATGAAAGCATATAGAGTTTTACCATCAAAATGGCAATTCCATTTTCTCATTTGGTCGAGCACTTTTGTAGTAGCACTCGTTGTCTCTGCCGTGTGGATCGCCGTATTAAGAAGTTTATTATTATCGTTTGTCATTATATTCTATTTATTGGTGTTGATGCGACGTTTGTAGCTGACAAAGTACCTGGATTATTTTGTAAATCTCTTAAACGTTGTATGTTTCTAGTTGTTCTAGTTCTTGAGTTCTATCAAGATTTGCTTTATATTTTGGTGCATTAATTGGTTTAATGATAGATTCTTCAGGATACATTTCCTTCATTATCTATATTTACTTTTTACAATTCTTGGATCAATTTCTCTTTTGTTAGTCGATAAATCTAAGATACTCTCTGAATAGACATTTTTTCTTTTAATAGTAGTTTCAAAAATAATTTTCGGCCTTACAATTTGTTTGTTTTAACGACTGAGTTTGAGGTATTCACCATTAATTTCAATAACTAATTATTCTATCTATTCTACAGGTCCCTGTTTGGGCGCCATGTAATGCTCCGCAACGTTGTAACTCACGTTACAATCCAATCAATGAAGAGGATGAATCAATTAGAAAAGCCGCGAATCGTCATTCTAGGACTTCAAATAAATAGAAAAGCACAATAAATATTAATTCCAGTCGCTTTGACTATTGTAATATCAGTAATGTAAAACTTTTTCTCAATTTTCAATACTATCCGATCGGAAATTTCAATATTGATATTACTAACACTTAATATTCTATATTGTATGATATCTATGCTAATTTTCAAAATGTCTACTACAACAAGTCTCAGCCTATTTTAAAGAGAACAAATTTCCGAGATTCAGTTATAGATATTGATTGTAGAAAGCAAAACGAGTCTCTCAAAAGTCCCTCGTTGATATCCGCCTATAATTTGAATCAAAAAATAATTTTCCACTAAATACGTCAGCTTACTGCTTAATTTTGAATCATCGTATTGTGCATCCTCCTATGAGTGGCGAAGTTAAGAAATTGTAAAGTAGTTGATCTAATATAATATATAAGTAAAAATTTTTGTCAGAAGCTGTCAATCAAGAGGAGTATGTCGATGACATGCAAGGTTTCAAACAGGATGACATTGTATATCTAGTTAAAGAGCTTGCCATTTTATCACTCAAGGGCGATTCAGCACCTATAGTATTTTTAAAAAAAAGCCATTTTCTCGTGGACGGTTTGCAGATCATATCAAAGTACAAAATAAATGGCTTGAGATGAATTATCACGGAATTTCATCGAATTCATGACAGTTTTGCTATAATCAAATTATCAATATACTTTATGAAAATTTACCAAATTCAACTAAAATATTCACCAAAGGAGAAATAAAAAGAGAATGGTTAGCTAGATTTAAAAGATAAGATTTAAAAATTTTATTGTTTACAATATTAACACTGTGACTTTACAATTGTACGAGTGGAAGAAACAGAAATGCAAAAATACTCTAGCGTATGCATCAATCATAATGTACACACATGTTTCTGAAAATACAAGTTTCGACTAATTTACCTGCCTGTAATAGATGCCAATGAAAACGACTACAATACAACGAATACAAAATCGTCCTCCTCGAACTGACGGAAACACGTCCATGCGTGTGGATACTAACGCGCGCGTGGTAAGTGTGTAGGAAAAGGACCCTTACACACACACACACACACACACACACACACACACACACACACACACACACACACACACACAAACAAACAAACACACACCAGTGTGGAGTTTTGTTGCTTTCTCCCATCTGGCGTCTCCTCAGGTTGCGGATAGGGGATGGCTCGCTACAATTTGCAGAGGGCACTGAGGAAATAAAATACTCAGGGCGGACAGTTAAAGCTAATAGGGAGGGCTTCCCGAACTTAAGGCCAATTATGATTAATGTTTGGTATAAACAAGGATATACCCCAAGGAGTAATTCCGGCAAGACCGGTCAATCTCCTCACGGATTCCGATAGAGTGCAAGCCTCTATGGTCGGTGGTAGCTCCTCGGATTCTGGGGAGGGCAAATCAAACATCATCATAGACAGTACATTGTACACTAAAGGAGATGTCATGACGGATCGAGAAATCTCCATCACGCGCAGAAACAATCTGAAGAGACTTGGTGAGAAGATCAGCCAACTGTTGGATTTTGTGAAAGATAGGCATAACGTGCACAAGACCATTAAGGATCTTGCTCGTTCTATTAATGACTCATACAAATGCATCAGTATGGCAGAGGATGACCTGTTGAAATATCACCGTCCCGGTACTCATGAAGTGGTGACTCAGACTACGCCGAGTCTACGCTCTGATACCAAACGAAGCGCAGCCGAAGGGATAGATTCCACTCCTAAAACAGTAGGTAGCAAAAGGACGAAAGAACCATCACTGGGCTTAAGGAGACCATCAGAATAAGTTGGAGTACCTACAAGGAAGTCTGAGGCCAAGGAAAACCAATGGCAGACCATCAAGCGCAAGAAGCCCAAAGGTAAAGATAAAGAATTACCTAGTACACGCAGGCTTAGTGGACAAAATAGACCTAATTTCATTTTGATTAAGGCCAATGAAGGAGTTACATACGCGGAGGTACTACATCAAATAAAGAATGGCCCGGAGTTATCTCATGTGAAGAATGAAGTTAAAAGGATACGCAGAAATGCAAGCGGTGCCCTGGTACTTCAGTTAGAACGGACAGCCAAAGATGCACATGAGTTGGCTCGCATTGTTGAAACTAAGGTTGGCCATAGAGCATCCACTTCGGTCCTGACTAATCTTATTACTTTGGAGATTAAAGATATAGATGAGGTCACTACAAAGGATGAAGTCATAGAGGCTCTGAAATCACACCTCGAACTAAAGGAAACTAACCTACTAATCGCTCGTTCCTTGCGGCAAGCTTATGGGGGTACTCAGACGGCGGTGGTGTCTGTACCATATAGCCACGCAGCTGAGTTACTACGAGCAGGGTATGTTCGAATCGGATGGGTCAGCTGCAGAGTTCGAAAAAAAACAGAAATAAAGCGCTGCTTCAGGTGTTGGCAGACTGGCCATTTAGCGGCCGTGTGCTCGGGCCCTGACAGAACTAATCTTTGCAGGTACTGCGGTGGAAAAGACCATCTATCCAAGCTGTGTGTAAACGAGCCCTGCTGGTTACTCTGTAAATGTGAAGGAAAAAAGGAGATTAACCATCCAGCATACAGCTATAAGTGCCCGATCACTGTGGAGTTTTTAAACAGACGTAAAACATGAGAAAACTCCAACAGAATACTAGCCATTGCGTAGTGGTCCATGACCTGCTGAAACAGAGAATAAAGGAGCTAAGAATAGACATTGCTGTAATCTTCGAACCATATTGTGACAGGGACAGACCACAGCACTGGATAAGTGACACAAGCAATAGAGCTGCCCTCTGGATTGGTCAAAATAGGCAGGTACTAAAGCAGTCAAGTCATCGGAGCGAATTGATATCCTGGGCTAAAATACACGAAATATACGTCTTTAGTGTATATGCTCCTCCAAGCTTGACGGACAAGCAGTTTGAAATCCTTGTAGCTAAATTAGTTGATGAGGCCATGGACAAGAAACCATTATTAATCGCAGGTGATTTTAACGCGTGATCCACATCCTGGGAAAGCGCTTCAACAAATAACAGATAGTATGCTGCTTGATGGCCTTAATTCTCTTCAGTTCCACGTGGTTAATAAGGGATTTGAATCCACTTTCATTAGGGGAGATAAACAATCAGTCATTGATGTAACATTCGCCAGTGATGACCTGATTCAGCGGATCCTTAATTAGAGAGTAAGCGACCTTTACACCCACAGTGATCACAAGGCGATCTTGTACGAGATTGCAGAAAAGAAAGTGAAGAAAAAGTGCAATGAGTGGATGCCCACACGGAAATGGAACATCAAATCGCTAGACCATGAACTGATCGCCACTATCATATCAGAAGAGCGTTTAGAATATGGTGCACCAGGCCATCTGGCAAATGCACTCATGAAGCATATCTCTGAAGCATGCGATGCGTCGATGACTAGGACTAAGAGCGGATTTAAACATCATCAATCTGTCTACTAGTGGTCAAATAAAATTGCAGAATTGCGCAAGCAATGTCATCGCGCACGTAGACTTGCTCAAAGAGCCCGCACCCATCGTGATACGTTTAATAGTTTATTTAAAGAAGCACAAAGAGCGCTTGTCAAGGCCATTAAGGCACGCAAGCGCCGATGCTGGCTTGAACTGTGTGCAAAGGCCAACAATGACTTACGGGGACGACCATACAAAACAGTCATGGCACGATTGAGTAGGGCACCAATGCAACCCACTAGCACGGTATGGGTTGACAAGATTGTTTCCGCTCTCTTTCCCAATGACACCCAAGGGAATGTACTGCGCACGCAACACTCGGACGATATAATAAGATATAATAATGCTTACGCTAAGATTAGAGACAATGCTGCCCCTGGCCCTGATAGTATCATTAATGCTGCAGTTCAGTTGGCGATACAGAAGAATCCATCTGTATTTCTAAAGGTATATAATGCTTGTCTTCTTGAAGGTATTTTTCCTGATTGCTGGAAAACTCAAAGGTTAGTCCTGTTACCTAAGAGCAATAAGCCACTTGATGATCCGTCATCATACAGGCCATTGTGTATGCTCGATTCGGTAGGTAAAATATTTGAAAAAATAATATGTAGCCGACTGGAAGCACTCACTGAAGGAGTGCACGGCTTATCCTCACGCCCATTTGGATTTCGGAAATCAAAATCAACAGTCGATGCTATTAAACTGGTAGTGTGTACCGCAAGAAATGCAATC
The DNA here is from genome assembly GCA_018907035.1 of Sycobia sp. Sy_11. Classification (NCBI taxonomy): domain Eukaryota; kingdom Metazoa; phylum Arthropoda; class Insecta; order Hymenoptera; family Epichrysomallidae; genus Sycobia; species Sycobia sp. Sy_11. The sequence continues at coordinate 228,430 of JACCIC010000083.1, read as the reverse complement.
AGTGGTAAGAGATGGAAAGGTGGCACTAAACAGTATTGTGCCATTATCGCTCTAGATGTCAAGAATGCCTTCAATTACGCGCGCTGGTCTTCTATTATGAATTCTCTTAAAGAGTTCGGAGTACCTGGTTATCTACAGAATGTCGTGGCTAGCTACTTTGAGAATAGGATAATATTATACCGAACGGATGAAGGCATTTTATCGCATAAGGTTACTGCGGGAGTCTTCCAGGGCTCGGTTATGGGACCTATATTGTGGAATATTATGTATGATGGCGTGTTGAGGATTCCACAACCGGCTGGTTCAATAACAGGAGGGTACGCCGACAATATCGCTCTAATAGTGACGGCTAAGACCCTTGATGAACTCACTGAAAATGCCAATGAGGCAATCAGCAACATCAATAGATGGATTAAGTCGGCTGGCCTACAATTAGCGGAGCACAAGACAGAAGTAGTTCTTGTCAGCAATTGTAAGAAGGTAGATAGTATTACTCTTAAAGTTGGTAGCTGCCGCATTAGTTCTGCGCCATCTCTACGATACTTGGGTGTACAGCTTGATGCCAGGTTAAACTTCAAAGAGCACCTAAAGATATCTGGCGAAAAAGTGCAACGAGTTTCAGCTGCCTTGTGTCAGCTCATGCCTAACATTGGTGGCCCACGCCCACCCCAGAGGAAGCTATTAGCTTATGTTGTTAATTCTGTCAGCATGTATGCAGCGCCAATCTGGCATCATGCATGTGGAATTAAATCCTATTCCGACCCGTCGCCGCTCCTGTATACGTATTATTAGTGGTTACAGGACAGTATCCACCGACGCTGCTGAGGTACTTGCCGGAATTCTTCCTTTCGATTTAGCTGCAGATGAACTGGCTAGGCTGCACAATATATGTAAGGCCGCAGTGGATTCTCTACAAGGTGCTAAAAACGTGGAACGTCATCGTTCTATAGAAATATGGCAAAAACGATGGAACGATTCTAACAAAGGCCGATGGACTTATCGTATCCTTCCAGACATACAAAGATGGATCAACAGAAACACGGGGAACTAGATTTCCACCTAACCCATATTAGCACATATTAGTGAGTTGCCCTCGTTTTAGAACACAACGTGAGTACTTGATGAACAACATCAATAAGTCAATAAGATCAGAGAGCATCCTATCAATAATGCTGGAATCTTCTGAAAACTGGAAGGCAGTAGCCAGTTTCACAAAAGAGGTGATGACCAAACTTAGAAATGCCAATAGAATTAGGCGAACGGCCCAGGATGAATTAGGCTAGCTGATTCTATTTTATGTTGCAGAGGACGAACACCGAATCCCTGATCACTTGTGTGGATGGGGGACGTAGGATAGTGTCATAAGAAGAGGAGCCGTATAGGCTAACTAACAGCCCCGCCGAAGTAATATTCCCGAATAGTTCCGGCGGGATGCTGGTTTCGAGAGGCCACTAGTGCAGAAAAAAAAACAACACACACACACATACACACACATGCACACGCACACACACACACACACACACAGAGAGAGAGAGAGAGAGAGAGAGAGAGAGAGAGAGAGAGAGAGAGAGAGAGAGAAAAAGAGAGAATATATTGTTCTCTTTCCGACAAGCTCCGATGGACAGCATTGAAAGAGGAAAAGCAGCCACGCCGCACCGTACAGCCTCGAGTATCCTGTAAGCTAAGTTTCCTATTCTCCCTCCTCTCTTATACAGCGGGTGTTATTCGGAAAAGGAATGCTATATACTTTTTTGTTTCAAACACGCAACTAGTGTCGTCAGCGGGAAACGTACCTAGCAGATTCTCTCTTACATACACTGCTACTGGCGTGTGACGTAGTAAAATGTAATTAAAAGAAACGGTGCACTGTAATAGACAGAGTGAGAACTTACCAGAAATAATTCAGAACTCTCTTAATTGGTCTACTTGCAGATGTCATAATTCAATTTATAAGACTAATTGTGCACTGCAAAATGTTAAACTCATGAAACTATTCTATAAGTCCTCCATTTGCAAAAAATAGAAAAAAAAGAAAAAAAAGCAAATAATGTAGTTGACTTTGCTATAATCATAATGGCACATTAACGGAGAATGGATATCTCCACTATTCCGGACTTTGAGAAGAATGAGAAGGTCTAGAGGCATTCTACTCCAGCTAAAGTATATTCACGTATAAAGTGCGCCATGCCCTTTCAACAGACCCTAGATGGAGGCAGAGCTCACTATTACAGAGGGGAGATGTGTTAAAATATCTATGTGCTAGCCTATAGCCTATGTACTAATTTATAGACATTATCATTTTGAAAAAAAATACTAGACGAAACTATTTATAATAAAAAGTTTGTTTTCGGAAGGATTATTTATTTATTTAAGAGTAAAAATTTTTATTCTTAGCTATATATTTATGAAGCTTTAAGTTACAGGATTAACTTGTACTTTTTTTTTTAATACACGACCAAATTTCGAAAAATGCAGGTAAAAATGTGTCATGCGTGCGTTTTCAATTATTCAACACCATAGCATGCGGTAACTGAACTGGCAACGGTGACAGACTTGGATAACCAAAGTATTGAAGATGAATAATAAAATGTTTCTAAAAGTGCTATTATGTGCTTTGTTCAAGATGGATATTAAGAAAAACAATTTACTGAAATATAATTCGAATTTCCTATTCTCCTAATTGTTTTCTAATATTTGTTTTCTAAATTCTAATATTTGGTTTTGAGTTAGTAAAATTAATAATTGTAATATTTTAAGAGAGAGAGAGAGCGAGAGAGAGAGAGAGAGAGAGAGAGAGAGAGAGAGAGAGAGAGAGAGAGAGAGAGAGAGAGAGAGAGAGAGAGAGAGAGAGAAATCCAAATTAATAATAACCTCTAATGAGACTAATGAGATACAAAGATAACTAAAGAGAAAAAGCGAAACGAAGCATTGTTAATTTCTGATGAAAGATATGGAAAGAAAGTCGGACGGTCGGATAAATTTTCGATTGCTAGGTCGAGCCACTGATTTGGTCGTTTCCAACATAAAATATTTACGAAACTTTGAATTTTATGATTAAGATTATCAATTGATTTGCTTAATATTTAACGATAATTTGCTATCATTATTATATAATTTATTATATTTGTTAATATACTCATTTAATTATATCGTACTACATATGTACAATGCATATTGTATATGTTACGCGACGTATGCGACATGTATTGATATGTATCAATTACTACATGTTATATATAGTCTTTTCCTCAGTCAATGACTGCACTTATAAAAGAGAGCATCGCTTGATATTTTATAGAGAAATAAAATCCATTTTGATCTAATACTAAAAGGTGTTATTTATTATATACAATATTACTTTTTTGGACTACTTTAACTCTGTTAACAGGTTATGGGCCCAGGTCTGCCATAAGGTAAAAATTTGTGATATATTTTTTAATATTACGCAAGACAAAAATTGAGCACATAGCATTAAGGTTAACTGTATAAATTGAACACGTGTACGCAAGCCAAAATATTCATAGACTTCGATAAGAGAAGAATAGTATGATATTGAAATACTGAAAATCACATAAAAATTACTATTTAAATAAAATTTTTCTTTAATCATTATCAATTAAAAGTGAGATACGTGTGTGTATATATATATCATGATGAATAGTACAGTTAGAATTGAGGCACTGAATAAAGAAAATTATGACACATGGAAAATGCAGATTAAAGCTGTGCTCATTAAAAATGATTTATGGCAATACGTGAGTGGCGAATTACCTAAACCCGAAGGGACAACAACAAATACTACAGAACTAGATCAGTGGATTAAAAACGATAAAAAAGCGATAGTAGATATTATACTGTGTATAAGCCCCAGTGAGTTAAAACAACTAAAAGGTTGTGATAGTGCAAATGCAGTGTGGTCAAAATTGAAAAATATATATGAATCTAAAGGGCCCGCTAGAAAAGCATCGTTATTAAAACAAATTACACTGCATAGAATGAATGAGGACAGTGATGTGAGAGAGCACATCAATAAGTTCTTTGATATAATAGATAAATTAATAAATATGGATATTGAAATTAACAAAGATTTATTGTCCATAATGCTATTGTATAGTTTACCAGAATCATATGAAAACTTCAGATGCGCCCTTGAAACTAGAGATAATTTACCAGATGCTGAAACTTTAAAGAGAAAAATATGAGAAGAGAATGATTCAAGGTTACAAAATGGAAAAAGTGAGGATTCAACTAGTGCCATGGCAGTGTCAACTAGTAAAAAGAAATCTGATAAAAGAATGAGGGATCAATTTGAAAATAAATATGAAAACTCAAGTCAAAGGACATATGATAATAATAAAAAGAAAAGCAATAAATTTTATAATCTTAAATGTTTCAGATGCCAAAAAGCAGGGCACATAGCTGCAAAATGCGGATCAAAGTATCCATTCAACATAAATCAAAATGCGAATGCAATTACTGAGGACGAAGATGCATACCATGTTTTCAATAACGAGATTAACAAAAAACCTGAAAAAAGAAATTGGATACTGGATAGTGGCTGTACAGCACACTTGACCAACCATAATGAGAACTTTATTGATATGTCGACAGTAAATGAAGATTTAATTCTAGAAAATGGTAAATCAACAAAAGTAAAAGCCAAAGGTACGGTAAGATTGAATTTATCTATAAATAGATCAACAGAAAAATACGTAAGATTAGAAAATGCATTATTAGTCGCAGCGAGTGTGTTCCTTCAAGAAAAATTGCCCTCTTTTAACGGAAGGAAAGAAGAAGAAGGGGAAACCAGAGTTGAACGGAAACTATTTAGTATAATGATGAAAACACTAAAAAATACTTTAAAATCGGGAGGAAGGATATATCGTCTTTGCAGCCAATCCAAGATCAACTTCTTAACTCATCCTCACAGATCCTCACCTTTCTTTTTTCAGCAGCCAATTATGAAAGTGATTGTGTGAGGGATAGGGCAGCTGGAATATCTTCACTTACGTTCGTCCAAACAGATCATTGCGTTCCTTCTAAAACATGCAAGCATAAAAGTTTCTCTCTAATCTTAGGTCAAACCAAATAAACTGACCTTCCATCATCCAATCGCATCTATATTTATGTTTTTTTGACTCAGCCAATAGTAGAAGAGGAGATCATTTCAGGAGGCGGAGAAACTTGTTAAAATGACAGTGACCATGAAACCTTACAGTGTTTGTCATCACTCCAGCTTCTAAAATAGTACGTTGTCAAATATCTCCCTTCCGCCTTTTTGTCTTATGAATTTCGCGGATATGTACAAAGCGCTACAGAGCGTATCTTGCAATACTATACATCATTTAAAAGGTCTTAACATAACGTACAAAACGACGCTATGCATGGTTAATTTGGATATTGCATTCAAAAGTTATAGACGTGTAAACATGGAGTTCAGTAACGCCGAAATTCGCGCTATTTTAAAGTTTTCCTTCGTTAAATGTAAATCCGCTAAAGAAACGTTCCGTGAGATTAATGGTGTTTGGGGAGGTGGCACGCTATCACTTCCAACCGCAGAGGAATGGTTTCGACGATTAAGAGCCGGTGAAAACGACACCATGGATAAGCCAGCTGCCGGAAGACCTGTGACGAAGAATACCCATCAAATCATGAAATTTATCGAGATAGACCCGCATGTGGCATCTCGTGCCATCGACCAGGAAATGAGAATTAGTCATTAAACCATTTTAAACCATCTGCAGAAGGCTGGATACAAAAAAGCTTGATGTTTGGGGCCGCATGATTTGACGCAAAAAAACCTTCTGGACCGAATCAACGCCTGCGATGTGCTGCAGAAAGGGAACAAACTCGAGCCATTTTTGAAGTGAATGATGACTGGTGACGAAAAATGGATCACATACGACAATATTAAGCGAAAACTGTCGTGGTCCAAGGCCGGTGGATGGTCCCAAATAGTGGCCAAGCTAGGATTGACGGCCAGGAAGGTTTTGCTGTGTGTATGGTGGGATTGGAAGAGAACATCCACTATGAGCTGCTCCCATGTGGCCAGACGCTTAATTCTACCATCTACTGTGAACAACTGGACCGGTTGAAGCAGGCTATCGACGAGAAGCGTCTACAATTGGCTAAAAAAAAGAATGTAGTGTACCACCAGGACAACGCCAGAACACATACTTCGTTGATGACTCGTCAGAAGCTACGGGAGTTCGGATGGGAGGTTTTTTTTGTCCATGTCGAACGCTTTTGGTGATGTAAATTTGGACTCAAAGGAGATCTGTGACAAATGGTTATCCGAGTTTTTCGCAAATAAGGAAAGGGGTTTCTACGAGAGGAGTATTATGAAGTTGCCATCTAAATGGAAATAGATTATCGAACAAAATGGCGCTTATTTGAAGTAAATCCGACCACTCTAACACGTTTAATAAAGCATTGAATAAAGAGCAAAGAAGCAGAAGGGAGATATTTGACAGCCTAATAAATATATAGAAGTGGAAGATGTCAAGAGTAGGATAATATGAGGTTGTTTTTAGCAAAAATATCTTGCAATGTCCGGAAGATAAGGAGACATACAGTGGTTTACAAAGCTACATTTAAAAAAAATTTAGTTGGGTGAATTTGCAAAGTGCATTGTCCACCGTGTATGGCTTTGAGGCAGTATTCTATGTTTGACCCTCGAAAAAAACGCTATTTTTGTGAAATTTTTCTGAGAATGCTGTTGAAGAAGATATAGATGTAGGATTTGAAATGCTTAATAAATACACTCTTAAATTACATAAAAAAATTTTTTAATTTATTTTATACATTTTCTATACATGTAAAGTATGGTCAAAGCCAACACCTCAAAATGTAGGTAACATTGTCGTGGTCGTAAAATTTTGCCGACGGATGGTCTGAAACAAAAAAATCAAATAGTTGTATGTTCAGTATGATTCCAGAAACCGATCGAACTAGAATATTTTATGTTCGTGCAAACTCAACAAAATGGCGGCTAAAATACGAAAGAAAAAAAATGGCTTTTTTCCATCTTTTTGCAATAAAAATATAGTTAGAATTAAAATTTTAAGTTGATTGTAGTTAGAAAGGTTGATACAAACATATAGAATGTGATCAAAATTTCATAAGGATCGGTTCAATAGTTTTTTAGTTTTGACGACCACGGTACTTAAAAACGCTGTTTTGAGAAAAACGCGTTTAAAGTTTTTGTAAGTGAAAAATCGTAGAAAAAATTATCTTACGCTCAATCAGTGATGCCTGGGCCATACAAAATGCCTTCAACTTGTTCCAGGCGAGTATTTTCATGTAATTTAGCCTAATTTTTTTTAGTTCTGCTCTCCTTAGAAGCCTCAGTCGAGCGGCGGTTCTCTCGAACGATGCGCTGTTGGTCGCGCATATTGGCGAACTGCATGGCGGTTTGGCCGATTTTCAGGCCCATAATTTCCATCATTTTCAAAAGTGAGCTGAATCCTTCATTAAAAATGCAGGCAGCAATGAGGCATGCAATTTTCACGATTTTTTTCCATTATAGACATGCTTCAGTGCCATAACCCAAACTGTTGAGTTGAAACACTCACTTTTATTTTGAGTGTTTCTGCCCAAACATCTCTCCAGCGATTTCGTTTTTGTTAGATCTTCGTAGATCGGTTTCAGCACCTCTTCTACGTCACTAGCAAGAGCAGGACGATGTTTATAATTTTTTAAAACGGTGTTTGCTTCGGCCTTCTTATACTTGCACCAGCTGTCCTAACAGTACGTATGCTCTGGTTTGGAGTCTGTTGAGATTTTGTGGTAATAGCCGGCCCAGATCTCGTTTCGCATGCCTTCTACTGAATATGAATTCCTTTCAATTGCAAGACTGTAGTTTTTAGATAACTCCTTCATTAATTTGATGCTTAGATCAGCAGTCTTCACTTTTTTAATCACGACTTTTGGTTTCTTCGCAGCTAAATCGGTGCAGCTGCTTTGAAACCAAGGCCTCGCAACCCATATTGTGAAATATTCATTTGTATATGGCAAACAGAACACACTGCCCACTGTGGGAGTATTGAAAACACAATAAAAAAATGAATAAAAGAATAACCACCAGTATTATCAACTTTTACATCAAAACTCGGATCCTTAGACTTTTTCAGTTTTGCTGCTGACGTACTCGTGTTACTAGTACCTTCTTCGTCAGTGAATCTGTTTCCGTGAAAAGAACGTTTTCTAGTTCTAGATAGATGACTAGAAGTTTTCTGTGCACGATACACTTTCATCGTATCCATTGCGAATAGATAGATGCTTCACTTTTGAACTTCGAATCACGACTGATTCTCCACTACTGAAATACAGAACTGAAATACAGAAGCAAAATTATAAAGGGAAGGTAATATTGAGAAGCAAAGGTATATATTTTGATGAGAATATATATAGGAGTAATGATTTACAATAGAGGAACAGCTGCTGCAGTGAAAAAGGCCAGGTAGATGGCTTATCCGGCGCGCGCGCTGGGCGGGTCGGAACAGCGCGCTGAGGTCAGTGCGTTCGAAAGGTGAAAAAGTATAGTTAAACTACCTGAATCTTTCTAAAATTTTGAGCTAACATTCTTGAATATATTTACCTTCGAAAAATGTGAAAAGAAACATGTTTTTTCAAAGTTGTAAAGTAGAATACTACCTTATGGTACCATTTCCGTCGAGCGAATTGACTTGGAGTGAAAAAAAAAAACGGTAGACTGGCTGTAAAGTGATTATCATGGAATTGACTGTGATTCTGGCGACATTGCTTATGATAAACTCAAAAAGATATTAGAGATTTGTTGTACTGGAGGGCGGAAGTTATACGTGAAGGGACGAGAGAAGAAGAATGGTTTTCGAACTTCCTACCAAAAACGTAAGTAATTCTCATACTTTTAGAATAATCTTGACATATATATATATATATATATATATATATATATATATATATATATCATATCATATCATACTAATTTATAAAGACAAAGCGTGTTTTTCTTTGTACGCGATAACCGAAAAAACTACTGAACCGATTGTTCTGAAAGTTGACATATAGATTCTATATTATCTTGGAAAGGACATAGGCTATGTTTTTTCTTGAAAATCATTTTACTTTTAACAATAAATTAAGTTTACAGTTTTAGTGGTCTGTTTCACCAGCGGCCACTAGGTGGCGTCTTGAATCACGAATATCAACTCAATGTAGTCGGCTTAAAGTATTAATAATAAAGTGAATGTTCATATCCAACTTTGGAATTCGTATCCCAAAGAAGGTGTGACGTTAGTCGGTATTACCTTTTTTGTTCTTCACGTTAATCTGACATTACTCTCACACCTTATGGATATATTTTGATTTTTGTAATTTTTATTTTCTCTCATCTGGAAATCTCTCCCTCCCTCCCTCCCTCTCTCTCTCTCTCTCTCTCTCTCTCTCTCTCTCTCTCTCTCTCTCTCTCTCTCTCTCTCTCTCTCTCTCTCTCTCTCTCTCTCTCTCTCTCTGTCTTCTTTTATAAGATTGTTGTATGCCAAATCATAATAAAAATAATTTGTGAAAACAAATTATAAAAATAATTTGATATTTTTTTGAATATTATATTTTTTTCTATGCAAGAAGAAAATTGTATAATTATTTTGAAACATGAATTATACACAATGTTCAAATACAAGCATCAAAGTAACCAAATAATTTTTGAAAAGTGTTTAAAATCTACAATTTTCAGATTTTTATTTCGAACAAAAGAAATGATGGCAAAATAGGATTCTTTACCAACAACCTCGAAACTATGAATATTAATATATAAAATATATCGTTGCTTATGCATAAAAAGGAAATATCCATCGTCTGCTTAGAAAATATTCTATTCGTCATACCATTTTGCTTGAATTTCAGTTGGCATCACTACGAAAATTTCCACGATATTTAATTGAAAAAATGAAAATATACGAAATAGTAATATATATTGTATGTACATTATATTGTATATATTATATATACACATTTTAAATACGGTTTCTACTGAGAAATATTGTATTGGCGTGTACGGGCGGTTGATTACGATATTCCGTTGCTTCAAGACGATTTCTATACGCAATTGTGTGTTCAGATGATAGAATGCGATGTCCAGGTGTCTCTGGAAGATTTCGATGAGGAATGTTAACGAGATGCAGGTATGGGGAAATCAAATTCTATGAACAGATTCGGGTTGGGACAGTAAAATACGATATCTAGGCCTTTTCGAACGACCTGTACGGGGAATATTGTGTTTAGTCGTTAGGAAGCGATGCTAGTTTTCTCGGGACGATTTTTACCGGGAGTATCGTGTTTAGTTGGTAGAAAACGATGTTTAGGTATGTCGAAATAACTTCTAGGGGGAGTTGCATGTTCGCATAATAGAATGTGATTTCCAGATGATTTGGAACGACTTCCGGGGGGAGTGTCATGTATAATTGGTGGGAAACAATGTCCAGATATGTCAGTACGACTCCTATGAAGAGATTCGTATTCTATCATTCGAACACGCAGCGTATGTGATGATTAATATTAATTATCAAGAAATTAAATTTCTATAAAGAACCGAATAAATATAGACTGAATTTAAATTTAAAAAATTATATTAACAAAATATATTCATAAAAAGTTATTCTTATAAATTAACTATTAATTATTAAAATAAATCTATTTGAATATATCATTTTGTTGTTTAGAAGTAAAAATCGTATAACACTTAAAAGGTTTCAAAGAGCAATATCAAAAACTAATATATATATATCAATATCTTGAAATAAAAAATATCTATATAGTAAAATATATATAGTGCTGGCGCATAATTAAAATTTTTTTTATATTTACGACTTATGTCAAATATATTCTGTTTGAAATTTCCTTAACAAGAAATGAAAATCTAATATAAAAAATATAATATCAAAATCTAATATAAAAATTTAATATAAAAATTAGATATAAAAAATTTAACATAAAATGTGTATTTTTGATGTTTTTTTTATCTGTTAAAATAATTTTTATTTTTCTTCCTTGTGGGTAAAAGAGATATTTTATTCTCATCCAGTGCTTTTCTGATAATTAAAATTAATTTTGATAATAAAACTAAATAAAGTCAAGTGATACAAATGGATTTAAATTCAATATCTTATTTACTAGATATAATTTTTTATTTTTAAGCTTTATTGAACTAGGGATAGGATTGAGGATGAGTCAATAAAAAAATAAAATATAATTTTAATATTTTTATTTATGATAGTAATTTTTTTTAATTTTTATATTTTATATAAAATACACGTATAAATTATATATTATTATAAAACATAATTATGTTATAGAATTTCCTCGGAAATTATACGTCATTTCCTCTTTTCTCCTTGCTTCTTTTCGTCATAAATACTCATAACGCTGTTACTGCGGCTGCTGCGGCTACTGCTGTTACTACGGCTACTGTTGCTGCTACGCGGGCTGTCAGTCTAATAACACTTAAAATTAAAATAAAACACATAAGTTAATTAAATAATAAACAAAACAAATATAACAAATAAATATAATATATAACAAATAAATAAATTAACTAATAAATTAATGAAATAAAAATAAATATTGAAAAATAAAAAAACAACTAAATGAAATGAATATAATAGATAAAAAATAAATTAATTAATTAATAAATTAGTTGAATAAAAATAAATAAATATTGAAAAATTGAAAGAAATAAAAATTACTTACATTTAAATGACTTTAAACTTTCTTGAACCTTTATGGCATACTTTACGCAGGCCATCATTCTCTGCAATAAGTGACTAAACTTATGATATTCTCTGATCTCGCGGAGCAATCGAATAAACTTTTTACTGCATCCATCTATTCCCTCGGCACCTTCTGCGGGTAACCTCTTGCTGATGCTCCTGCTGTTCATACTGTAACTTCCCAGTTTCTATTCGAATTTCTACTACCTTGACAATGATAAAAGCTGAAGGAAGATGAAGACAAGCAGCTTTCTTCCGCGGTATTTAAAGTAATTTCAGAGTAACAGAGAAAGGAAAGGCCTTTTCTCATTGGTTCAAAAAATGATCCTCCTTCAATTTTCATAGGATAAAAATTTTTGTTCATTGGTCGACTATGTTTTCCTTCTTGCTCTTTCTCTTCTCCTTCCCTTTCTAAACAGACCAATAATATAATTCTAATATTGAAAGGAATACATTTTCAGTTCTCACACATCTATTGTCACTCACTCTTGGCATATATTTAAAATCTTGAAAAAAATATAAGGTCTGTTCGAAGACGTGTAGAAAGTATCAAGATTACTATAGTCATTCATTTGGTTTCATAAGAAATATAATACTGTTCATTCTCGAAAATAATCTTTCGTATGGAAAACCATTTCTCACTTCCCCTCAAATAATACCTTATGCCTACGACCAGTAAGTCATAATACTAACACTTGCGTAGCGGGCACTCTCTCTCTCTCTCTCTCTCTCTCTCTCTCTCTCTCTCTCTCTCTCGCGGACTTGTGTGTGAACAGAGCCCCCTTTTAGTTTTATTTTAGATCAAGTGGATTACTTCGAATATGTATCGGAAATAATAATAGTGATATACACATTATTCAATTTCTCGTATGAAAACGATTTCTCTCTATTTGGTTTACTTATCTATCTTTCTCGCTCTGTAACAATACCCATATATAGCCACCAGCAGTAAGCGGATGCTACAAGTTATTAATAATGAGCACATGTGTAGCTGTCACACGCACTTTTTCTCACGCTCGCGCAAACATGTCTGTCAGTATGGGGGGCGGGGGCGGGGAGGGCCTTTTTAGTCGATGTGGAAACAGTATTGTAAATGATAAATTTTCAGATACTATATAGCTGTTAGAAATGATACAGTTTATATTCATGTTTTTGGTCGCACAGCTGTCTAACAGGCAGTCTCTCACACGGGTATCAATAGGACCTCACCTTATAATATATCAAAGTCATCCATTTGTAAGATTTTTATGACTTTGTGTTAAACATGGAATACATAATAGACCTGTCATTTTCCTTAAATAGAAACTCAGGTTTAAAAATATAACCATAAGCTGTAAGTGCAGTATAATTATGCTCACATGCATCTGCACAACAAACATTTTTTTCACACGCTTCTTAATAAAATTGTTGCTTATACTGTATCAACAATAAATTTATAACTTTTCGTATTTCATTTTTCTTCAAGTAGCTATTTATACAGGTTCCAAAATTCCGAATCCGAGTTTAAATAGAAACTCTCCTGAAAAGCCGCCAGCAGTTAAGTGGATTCTATTCGTAATTGATGATAATAATAAAAAAATATCAAAAACTAACATAAAAAAAAGTAAAGTTTCCCTTTACCCACGTAGACTGAAGACAGATAAGAAAACTTTTTGAAAACATACGTGTCAAATATGCATAATCAATCTTACACTGTATTACGAGAGTAGAATTTCATATGATATTTATATAGCCGAAATCAGTCTCCATTTGCAAGCAATAAAAAAACATCTAAGTAATAGCTACAGACATTGCTTGATTCAAAAGGAACCTTGAGTAATTCGTCGTTGCGACGTCGGATGGTATACTGGCACAATTTTGAGGAGCGAGAGTGTGCCAGAATAAATGTATACGTTCTGGTACACTTTTTGCTGTGCCAGAATGCCAATATGCCTATAACGTATCTACTTATACAAATCTCTAAAATACCAGCCAATTGCCTCTCTCAACAATTAATCTCAACCTATCAACAATTTTCTCTAGAATCTAGAAACTTCTTTTTTTCTTAATACACCCTATCCAAAAACATGTATCCCTCAGGAACCAATCTCACTCTTAGATTCGAGAAGTGCTAACCCATTATCAATACCAACAAAATAATCATTCCTGGAAATACTTCATTCGACAATATTATAATATCAGATTAGTTTATTTATTACGATAATGAATACAGAGAAAATAATAAAAAAATAATAAACGCATGGATACCAAAATTAAAATTATAGAAACAGAGGTTGCAGTTGTTACAGCATCACTAAAATTAAAAATAGAAACTACTCATAACAACTTCACCCTGGAAGACCCTTGCAAGATAATTATTTCTTGAATATCAAAATCGATAGCTTCTTCATTAAGTTCAATACAAATTGTAGATAAAATATTCTCAGCATTAAACCTCAAAACAGTATTTAACTCAATAATTGTATTTGACCGTGGTTATTATGACAAAATTTATCTGTCAATTACTCAAATGGTTCAAAGTCCGCTACAATATCACCCACCACTTCAATTATAGTTCAATTCAACTATCTAGCATCAAAAATAATGGTATTGGAGAAAACTAAATCACTTAATGATATAAGCATCGAATACATATTTGGAGTAAAGAATGATCCTAAAATTTACATAAACCCACTATACCTCAAGTCCTTATAATGACTAAAGAAACAAGTCTTAAAAATCGCAAGAGAGAAAGCGGGAGAGAGAGAAAGAGAGAGAGAGAGAGAGAGAGAGAGAGCGGGTTACCCGATATGGTAAGTATTGAATATGAGTAAGTATAGCACGTGCACGCGTAATGTAGCAGTGTACACACACATATATATATATATATATATATATATATATATATATATATATATATTGTAACCGCCGAAATGGTGTTCGTGCGAATTTAAAAACCGAGTGCGTGCGCGCGTGTTATCAAAAACACAAAGAATGCACGCTGAGCGCATCGAACAGAATGATGAAAAGAAAGAAAGGCGTTTTCCTTCTTTGACTAGCCGTGGAAATCCCCGGACGCAGAGCGAGTAGCACCATCATGGCGAAATTTTCCTGCCGTGAAACTGTCACCCTCTCCTGACGAGCCTGACCTCCCCGTCGACCCTACTTACATGCCAGCCTAGGAGCTTGAACAGTGGGAGCTCGAGGTCTTCATCACCGCCAGGCCCGTACGAGTCACTTGAGTACACCCTCTCGCACCAGGCAACTCGCCTGACAGCACCAGTGTACGAGAAAGAGAAAACAAGAGAGAGAGAGAGAGAGAGAGAGAGCAGCATCGAGACAGCGCAACGACGGCAAGTAGTTTTACTGTTGTAATTAGATAGATTTCCCCGTGTCCGCCGCCGCCGACGTCCTCGCCATATGCACGCAGACTCGGTGAAATTAATAAATCTGAAGATTTTCTTGTATTTGTTCGATGTAACATGTATGTTTAACAGAATAATTCATAGAAATGATGTCAATGTGAAATATTTTTCAACCCTTCTATTACTCGACCACATCAATAACTCAGTTAAAACTTACGAGACATGCCGTATTCATATATGAAGACAAAAATATAATTTTTATCATTATTATTATTATTATTATTATTATTATTATTATTATTATTATTATTATAACGGAGATTACGGGTGGATTTCCTAAAATCGACCGCTTGTCCAGCTTTGATTTAAAGATATATGTTAAAACCCACTACCCAAACAAGTTTGCAAGTTATAAACATTTTTTATTTGTTATATTATTGCACCCTGTCCTGGGTATGAATAAAAGCTACCTTTCAACGAATCATAATTCCTTAAAAGCGTCTAAGGGCCCTTATATTCAATCCTCAGCTGATATTCTTGAAAGCTATACTGTGTTGTTACCTACCACTACACACTTTAAAAAGGCTCTATAATCAGTTAGAGCAACCCTAGAAATTTTTTTGATCGGGACAATTACAAATGTTAGAAACACCTTATACAGTAATCGAGAGAGTCGCGCGTTATTTGCCAGTGGCAAGGCAAAACATGGAACCACCTGGTAGGAAATTATTGAAATTTTTTTGAGTTTTAAGAAATAAGATATTAGAATTAATGAATTATTTATTAAATTTCATGAAACCTTTAAGACAATTAATTTTTAAAATTTTTTTTTTATTTAGTCAATTTAAATCAATTTTTTATAGATAATTAATAATGTTTCTTTTTAATTAATATTATCGTATTAAATCAGTTAATATATTTAAATATATTTTTTTATAATCAACAACAATTGTTTATATTACTCAAATATTTCGGCATTTATATTTGACTAAATGTATTTATTTAAAATTATCAAAATTTTTTTCAGTCTAGTTTATATTCGTAGATTCAGGAAATGCTTATATGGAACTTTTGGACTTTTTTTCAAAAATATAATGTGGACCGAAAAATCTTTTAGAACAAAAAGTCTGTATTTTTATCAATTCTATAATTTCAGTTTTTCATTACTCGGAAATTTTAATTCTCTTCTGACTTAAATTCGATGAACCATCCAATGCAAATTGATATATGTTTGATTATGATATTTATTTTTTTGAAACACAACTTTTAAACAAACTGTACATTAGGAAGTTGTGTTATCATCCAGATGTTAGAAAATAATATTAAATAATTTTAACCCGACTAATGCCAATTTCCATTCAATAATATGAAATACACCAATATTCAAAAATAAAACTATCTGTTCAAAACTTTTAAGTAATAAAATATAATTATGTAGTTAATTGGTCATTTATTTATTAATGTTTTAAGTTTTTCATACTTTTAAAAATAATAACAGTTCTGACATTTACACTGATTAATAGTTACTTACCATTTTTTTTAGGCTCGATTTGAGGAATGATAATCTCCGTTGATTTATCAATTTCTAAACCTGCACTACAATCATAACTTAAATTTCTTTTAGAAAAACTTGTATGACCAGCAGACAGAGGCATTTGTGTTGTAGGAGTTATAGGAGGAAACATTGATTCTTCATCAAATGTGAAATATTCAATACCAGTTCCAGTATGTTCTGATTCTTCTGAAAAATATTCATCTAAGGCTAATTTTGCAGTCTGAAAATAATACAGTTAGTATTAATAGAATTTTTTATTACTTCCTATTTAAAATAAAATACTCTAATTATAATATTAAAAATAATATTAAACGTAGATAGTAAGTTATCTATCAAAAAAAGAGATGAAGGTTGTTTCTAACGAAGTATTGTTAGTGCAAATGATTAAATACAGATATTTTATTTTATATTATATTAGTCCTTGTTTTTATGTTTAGCTTATGTATATTTCATGTTCAGTACTTGATGATGATTAACATTGATTATAGATTATTTTGGTTTTGAATTTTTAATTGAATTTTATTTTATTTTTTAATAGTAACTTCGTTTTCTGATTCTTCAGGATTCATTATAAATTATAATATATTATTTTTTACAGACTGTCAGACCGATACAAATATATATTAATTTAATAGAGATATTGTAGACTACTTTTATAACATTTTGTGGAATTTTTTTAAATAATTGATAGTATAATATGAATTTATAAAAAAAAAACAAAAATTCTTACACATATGCTATTGCTAACTTTAAATTCAGAATACACAACGTATACTATATAGTATACATATACAATACTGGCTGAGTTACTTCGTTGTTTGAAAGTGTATAAGTCAAGAAGGACTTCGACAACTTCCAAGAGCAATATCGGTAACCTAAACTGACTTCTCCAAGTTTATATTACAGGATATAATTCGACATGCTCACAAGCAAGTAAATTAAGTGTATTTAACAGCAGTCTACAAGCTTTCTGAAAAATCGCCCTGGAGCTCGGAATCATGCTTTATTTATAGTTCTGTGTCCAAACTTGATAGCAAGTAGACAACTAAGGCATAAAAGGTCAGTCCTTATTCGTAGTATTAGAACTTATATTAACATTTTGTGGTCTGCTTCAGTAAAGCAAAACTGACTGCCGATTCCCAAGCATATAAGACTGAAAACTTACTTTTATAATGTAAGTGGCGCGAATAAATACATATACTAGCAGCGCCCATCTCGCCTTCGGCCGTTACCATACCGTTAGGTTCATCCTCAGAAAATAAGCTGTTAATAAATATACTGTTAACTGTTAAGAACTAAACTGTTACCCAATTTAACAGTTTAGTTCCTGAGGATGAATCGTAATGGTTCGAAACGTCGGCCACCAAAGGAGAAAATAAGGTAGTGCGGGTAGTCAGGTTGTCCTTCACTAACATAGAATATAAAATATTTTATTATTATTTTATTTTATTATTTTTAAATTTTAATCTAATTTATTTTTCTAATAAGTTTTATTTCACATTTTTCGGGGACGATAATACACAAGGACAGTCTGACTGTCAGTTATTTCGTTAATATATTATATTATAAGGACTGTAAGGTCGATAAAAATATTTATTAACTTAATTAAAAACAGGGTAGTAAATTGTTTAAATTACAATCATGTAAATTACATCCGTAAAATATATTCATAAGAGAAATATGTAACTTCTCCAACACTTGAATGGTTCCACATTTTTCGATATAAAACATCGATACTATTTTACAACGGTGAAGCCAAATATGAGGTTTTTTATAATAAATATGCAAGACAATATTTTGAAAAAGATAAATTAAAATTATAAACTGAAAGAATTGCTATTTGTATGTTTCTCTCGATTACCTGTTGGACTCACTAAGTGTCATAGCACAATTTAATTTATCTTTTATTTAGGAACTGAATAAGCAAAAGTCGCTATGTTATTTTCTAAGATATATACAAATAATAATTTAAAACATTTCATTATAATACAATATTCTTCTCTCAAAGATAATTTAACGGTCTTTATATTTGAAATTCGCCATTATTTTAACAAGCACCTTACGTCTACCAATTATATACGTGTCGTCCTACTGATGAGCCCAGCAGGTAGCCGAGGGTGAAACGTAGCAATAGTAATTCTTTAAGTTTATAATTTTAATGAATCTTCTTCATAAAATTATTTCTTGTATACTTTTTGTAAAGTAAAATCTCATATTTGGCTTCATCGCCTAAAGATATTATCGATGTTTTACATCGTAAAATGTGAACCATTAAAATGTTGGAGAAATGATATATTTCTCTCATAAATATATTTTAATTATTTAATTAACTTTCATCAAGCGTAATTTAATTTGTCTTTTATTTAAATTCATATCTATTTTTATCGTTTTTACAGTTTTCATACAATAATCTTCTATACTAATATGGCAGTCAAGCTATTTTTGTTTATAATCACACTAGTATCCGAAATGGAAATTAATACCAAAAAATAAAATAATAAATAATAATTGAATGCATTATGACAATTGGTGGAACTTAATTAAATAATTCAAATATAATCAAGGACTTTAAGAATTTAAATAAATAAATATTTTTTCATTGGTCTTACAGTCCAATCAAATTAATCGAAAACAATACGTAACAACATCAATACACATCTACATTAACATTAATACATCAATACACAAAAATAAAAATTAAATTAAAAATTATAATGACAGTTAGACTGTCCTTATTTACAGTCACCCCCGTAGACTAACCTGAAAATAAAATATTAGCTGAAATAAATTTTTGTTAGTAAAGTGCAGTCTGACTGACCTCAACACCCTTACCTAATAGAAGATCCAGTCCAATGTTTCGAGCTCTCTACGGCTCCTCATCAGGGACAAAACTAAACCTTATATTCTAATCTATATATACCTTATCCCCACTACCAAATTTAGTAAATTTAATTTAATTTCCCCTTCTACACAAATTGTTCAAAACCAATCAATTTAATAAGTAATGATAAACATTGTCCAATTTACTAGACTCTAACATTAAATTCACATTATTTCGATTCCTGGAAATGTGAATACTTTCAAGACTCTCCTTTTTACACTTATTATTAATACCATGTTCCAAAATATACACATTCACAAAAACAAAAGAATGTAAAAACTTTAAACAAAGCTCCTTTAAACGAAGTAACATGTGAACTACGTAAACTATATTTACGTTCATAAATTCTCCTTTTTAAATATCTACCTGTTTGTCCAATGTAGTATTTATTACAATCCATACATATGGTAAAAGAATAATTTTGCTCTTATTAACATCAACTCTTACATTATGTCTATTTTCGGCATTATCAATGTCAAACAATCTCTCAGCAATCAATGTAGTAATAATAATACGAAACTTAATTGGTATAGAAAGCCTACTTGGCCAGGTAGGTTTTTAGATTTTAATTCACACCACCAATTCAGAAACAAAATTGGAGCATTGGAAGGTGTCATTGACAGAGCAATAAAATTATTACATAAAGATTTTAGACAAAATAATTTACAGATAGTAAGAGAAACTTTCATTAATAATGGTTATCCAATTGAATTTATTAATACATTAATTGCTGAGAGATTGTTTGACATTGATAATACCGAAAATAGACATAATGCACGAGTTGATGTTAAAAGAGGTAAAATTATTGTCTTATCATATGTTAGAGGATTATCTGAAAAAACTAAAAGAAATTTTCGGAAATATAATATTCAAATTTTCTTTAAAAATAGCAATAATTTCAGTAGGTTGTTTAATAATTGCAAAGATAAAGATGATTTATGATTAAAATCAGGAGTTGTATAAAAAATTAATTGTATGGATTGTAATAAATACTATATTGGACAAACAGGTACATATTTAAAAAAGAGAATTTATGAACATAAATATAGTCTACGTAGCTCACATATTACTTCCGGTTTAAAAGAGTATTATTTTTAATACGTATACATTTCCATACAGTATATTTACAACTCGCATACCAATTAAGTTAAAGATCGGGAAAACTTTGCAAAAGGAAACTAATCTTAATCTAACTTAGAATAAAACATTAGAAATAGACGATTCGCTTCTAATATTTACCAATGGGAGCCAGATACCCCAAAATAAATATGTATGAACATCTTGTATTTGTCCAGAATTGAACTGAAAATGCTGAAAAGTAGGTATAAAAATGCTTCGATTTTTACAGCGAATACATACAAATACATGGCCCTTAATGATATATTGGACTTAGCTCTAAAAAATATAAATAAAAATATTTAAATTTTTACCGATCTTCTCAGCGTACTTTTATACCTCAGCAACCTGAAAATAAGCAGTAAGACAGACCAGTGCATCTTTGAAATAATTTACAAATACTTCAAATTTACGAACAGCCAGACAAATAAAAAAATTGAACTATGTTGAATCCCAGCCTATAAATACTCTGGAAAAAAACAAGACAATCATGTGGCGGTAGCGCCACGAAGGCGAGTTAGGGAACCGCCGGCATGTACATAGTATATTTAAGTACATCTTCTCATGTATTTTATAAAAAATTTATATAATATTATGCTTTCCGAAAGTTCCAAATATTAACACAAAAATTATTTTATTATTAAATTATAAATCAATGCACTGATATAGTCAAACATCCAGCAGATTGTTATAAAGACAAAGATAATAATATGTGTTCTTAGCATATTAAGAAATTTACTACTTATAATACTGTAATTGTATTTTTGGTCGACTGCTTATATACAAATTAATAAATATTTTCACTGGTCTTACAGTTCAATTAAATCAATCAAGCTTCTCTTGCTTACTTTCATTAATGAAAGTTTCTCTTACTTACTTTCATTAATGAAAGTTTCATTTACTTACTTTCATTAATGAAAGTTTCTCTTACTTACTTTCATTAATAATGAATATCCAATTGAATTTATTAATAGATTAATTGCTGAGAAATTGTTCGACATTTATAATACAGAAAATAGACATAATGCGCGAGTTGATGTTAACAGAGGCAAAATTATTGACTTACCATATGTTAGAGGATTATCTGAAAAATTAAAAGAAATTTTCGGAAATATAACATTTAAATTTTTTTAAAAAATAGCAATAATTTAAGTAAGTTATTTAATAATTGCAAAAATAGGGATGATATATAATTAAAAGTCTGGAGATGTTTACAAAATTAATTGTATGGATTGTAATAAATACTATATTGAACAAACAGGTAGATATTTAAAAAAGAGAATTTATGAACACAAATATAGTTTGCGTAGCTCACATATTACTTCCGGCTTAAAGGAGCATTGTTTAAAGTTTTTACATTCTTTTGCTTTCGTGAATGTGGATATTTTGGAACATGGTATTAATAATAAGTATAAAAGGGAGATTCTTGAAAGTATTCACATTTCCAGGAATCGAAATAATGTGAATTTAATGTTAGAGTCTAGTAAATTGGACAATGTTTATCATTCCTTAATAAAATTGATTGGTTTTGAACAATTTGTATAGAAGGGGGAATTAAATTAAATTTACTAAATTTGGTAATGGGGATAAGGTATATATAGATTAGAATATAAGGTTTAGTTTAGTCCCTGATGGGGAGCCGTAAATCAGCTAATAGTTTATTTTCAGATTAGTCTACGGGGGTGACTGTAAATAAGGACAGTCTGACTGTCATTATAATTTTTAATTTAATTTTTATTTTTGTTTTTCTTATTTTTGTGTATTGATGTTGTTACGTATTGTTTTCGACTGATTTGATTGGACTGTAAGACCAATGAAAAAATATTTATGAATTTGTATATAAGCAGTCGACAAAAGTACAATTAAATTACTTTAAGAATTTTACAATTATACAATGAAAAACATCGACAATACTTATCTCTAAGGCGATTAAGCCATATATGAGATTAACAGTAAAGTAGTATGCAAGAAATAATTTTCTCAAGAAAATAAACTAAAATTATCAATTGAAAGAAATTACTATTTGTATATTCCGCCCTCGGTGACATGCAGTGCACAGCGCTTTTTTGCTCTTTATTCAATGCTTTATAAAAAGTGTTACAGTGGTAGGATTTACTTCAAATATACGCCATTTTGTTCGATAATCTGTTTCCATCTATACGGCAACTTCATAATACCCCTCCCGTGGAAACCCCTCTCCTTATTTGCGAAGAACTTCGACAGCCACTTTTGACAAGCCTCTTTTGAGTCCAACTTTACACCACCATGGGCGTTCAACATGGACAGGAACAGGTGGTCATCACTTGGCTCTACGTCCGGGCTATATGGTGGATGCAATAAAACCTCCTATCCGAACTCTCACAGCATCTGACGAGTCATCAACGAAGTGTGTGGTCTGGCGTTGACCTGGTGGAACACTGCACCCGTCCTGTTGGTCAATTGTGGACGATTCTGGTTGATAGCCTGCTTCAAGCGGTCCAGTTGTTCACAATAGATGGTAGAATTAAGCGTCTGGCCATATGGGAGCATTTCATAGTGGATGATTTCCTCCCAATACCACCAAACACAGTAAAACCTTCCTGGCCGTCAATCCCGGCTTGGCTGCTGTCATCATGGCTCATCTCCTGGGCGATGTCACGAGATGCCACATGCCGGATTAACTCGATAAATTCCATGATTTGATTGGTATTCTTTGTCACATTTCTTCCGGCTGGCTTATCCATGGTGTCGTTTTCACGGCTTTGAATCATCGAAACCATTCCTCTGAGGTTCAAAGTGATAGCGTGCCACTCCCCAAAACACCATTAATCTCACGAAACGTTTCTCTAGCGGTTTTTCCTTTGACGAAGGAAAACTTTTAAATAATGCAAATTTCGGGGTTAGTGAACTCCATGTTTACACGTCTATAACTTTTGAACGCAATATCCAAACCAATCATGCATAGTGTAGTTTTGTACATTATGTCAAGACCTTTCAAATGATGTATAGTATTGCCAGATACGAGTTCTGTAGCGCTTTGTACATAGCCGCGAAATTCATAAGACAAAAAGGCGGAAGGGAGATATTTGACAACATAATATGATAATAATTTATAAATACAAAGCGTGTTTTTCCTTGTAGACGGTAAACAAAAAAACTACTGAACAGATTGATCAGAAATTCGAAATATATATACTTTAGTATGTTTCCAGCGTTTTCGACAAGTAACTTTCCAGCCTTAGTCAAAAGGTGGCGTCACCAATGTATCCCGGTCTGAAATTTCAGACCTCATGTGTTATATTTATAAGTTCTGTATCTGCCAACAACTTTGAAGCAATATATTTGAGCATTTCTGTCCGTCGTTCATTTTATCAAGCAAAATCGTGGCAAATTTGTAGCCAAATAAACGTTATTTACGGGAAGCGCTGTTTCTATTCTTTTATATGAGCAAAAATACAGCTGAGATCTATCGTTCACTTTCGGAAATTTATGGGGTCAAATCTATTGGCGAATCGAAGTGACGAGAATAGTTCAAACGGTTCCAAAGTGACGATTTTTACGTTAAAAATATAGATTGCTACGAAAAGCCGAAAAGTTTTGAATACGAGGAATCAAACGCTTTGCTGGATGATGATCCGTATCAGATTAAAGAAAAACTTGCTGCAACATTGGGCGACAAGCAGCAAGCCATTTCCCTACGCCTAAAAGCATTTGGATTCAGTCAAAAAGCTGGATATTGAGTGCCGTGCGAATTGAAGCAGAGATGTTGAACGCTGATTTTGCATGTCCGTAATGTTGCTGCAGCGCTATAAAAATACATCATTTTCGCATCGGCTTGTCACTGATGATGAAAAATGAATTTATTATGATAACCCTAAACGCAGAAACTCGTATACAAAACCCGCTGAGCCCGTCCAAGCGACGCCGAAACGAAATATCCCAACATATGCTGAGCATATGTTGGGATCAAAAGGGTGCCAATAACGCTCGGTTACATGCTGCGGCTTCGGTCAAAAACTATTTGGAGAATAGTGGATGAGAAATTCTGCCTTAGCCGCCATACAGTGCAGACTTAACACCATCTGACTAAAACTTAGTTCGTTACGTTATTGGGCTCGAAAGACGAGAAAATTTTTTGATCCAGAATTCATAAATTGCCAGAAAGATGGGAAAAAGTTACAGCTTTCGATGGACAATACTTTGAATAAAGGATATATAACCATGTTTTCATAATAAAACCTCACATTTTAGAAAAACACTAGAACCTTACTTATACTAAAAGGAATTTTGCTATGATTATTAAAGATTTACCTTTGAATCTCTTCGTGCCAGAAATGATTTGACATTTTAGAGGTACTTTTCTGATTTTAGATATTTTTAGGTAATAGTATTGGCTTCTATAATATTAAATAAAGAAACTTATATATTTTTTCAGAGGAATTGGCTTATATATTCTAATCAAATTTTAATTGAAAAGAATACCATGAAGAAAATTAAACAATTTACATTAAGATTATTGTTAATGTATATAAGTTAAGTTAGGTTGTAAGGGCTTGTGCTCTGTCCTATTTGGACATTGAACTTACACTTGGTGGTCTTATAGTCCAGGCGAATTAGGGTTTTGATTCAACAATTTCTCCAACGCCTATTTTTTGCATTAAATGATAGATGAGGATGTGTAGAATAAGACGCTAAATTGTCGGGATCGTACCCCATCGGCGACGTATTTACTTATTGCAAAATAGCAAAAATAAAAGCTCTTTTTACTTTTTCTTTAATAGTTTAAATAATATTGCTCTAATCGAAAAATGTTTCGTATAAAAGTTGTGCAGGAGATAATTCTGAACAAAAGTACGTACATTAAAAACTTAAAAAGTCGATTTTTCTATTAAGTCAACAATGAGAATGGAAAAAATTTCGATATTCAAAGAGCTATACAATTTGTTTAAACAATTGAAATTCAATAATTATGGCGCAAATAGATGTTTTTTCATCTACTTATACTACGTTTCAAATTACAAAGTGTACTTTCAAAATGGTGACCAGTTGCAAAATTATTTATATTGCAAATTAACCATTGCGAAGTTCGCCAACGGTTCGGAATTTTTTAATGCAGTCAAATGCAATCATTAGAGGATATTAATCAAAGCTGAAAATACCAGATTTTTAAATTAAATTTTTATATTGTTTAAAGTGAAAAATGCCGTTGCTAGGGTCGATATCTCGGAAATTTTTAACGCTAGAATATTGAAACAAAGTGCATTTCATTACGCTTAAAAAAAGAAAAATTTTGAGCCCTTGCACATTTTCATACGACCAATAAAAGTTAAGAAAATTTTTGTTTAAACTATTATTTATTACTTGTCATTTAATTAACATTTTAACTTGAAATTTGGCAAGGTGCAAGTATAAAGGTTAATCTATCTTTACATTTTTTAATACATTCTAAATTATGAGTAATTATGTTTAAATGTAATATTTATAAAAAGTTTTTACGCGTGGCATCAGCGACGACTGGCGGCAGCTTATTTCTCCTCGCGCAGACATCGCGTCGCCGCCTACTGAGCATGCGCACATTCGCGCACTGCATCACGGACAGTTCCAGCTACGTCGCTCTCGATCTTAGTTGTAAAATAGAATATCTTTACTATAAAAGCAACTATTTTGATGATTTTTTTTTTAATTTAACTTTATTTTTTCTAACCTTTATAGTGCTCTTGGTTGTAATACGGTAATTTTATTATATGCAATGTATAATAACATTAATTAATTCTTTTCAATTTTATATTGGTTTATTTAATAATTTAAAATTACTTTTACTTCATTTTTTGTCTTTATGTTGTACTATTAACGTAATTCAATATTAGTTTTCGTCTTTTCTGATAACCAATTTTTATTATTGATGCATATTTAAGCTGTTTCTTGTCTTAAAGTTAAATTAAAAAAAAAATCATCAAAATAGCTGCTTTTATAGTAAAGATATTCTATTTTACAACTAAGATCGAGAGCCACGTAGCTGGAGCTGTCTGTGACGCAGTGCGCGAATGTGCGCATGCTCAGTAGGCGGCGTCGCGATGTTTGCGCGAGGAGAGATAAGCTGCCGCCAGCCGTCGCTGCTGCCACGCGTAAAAACTTTTTATTAATGTTACATTCAAACATAATTACTAATAATTTAGAATGTATTAATAAATGTAAAGATAGATTAACCTTTATACTTGCACCTTGCCAAATTTCAAGTTGAAATGTTAATTGAATGACAAGTAATAGATAATAGTTTAAACAAAAATTTTCTCAATTTCTATCGGTCGTATGAAAATGTGCAAGGGCTCAAAATTTTTCTTTTTTTAAGCGTAATGAAATGCACTTTGTTTCAATATTCTAGCGTTAAAAATTTCTGAGATATCGACCCTAGCAACGGCATTTTTCACTTTAAACAATATAAAAATTTAATTGAAAAATCTGGTATTTTCAGCTTTGATTAATATCCTCTAATGATTGCATTTTACTGCATTAAAAAATTCCGAACCGTTGGCGAACTTCGCAATGGTTAATTTGCAATATAAATAATTTTGCAACTGGTCACCATTTTGAAAGTACACTTTGTAATTTGAAACGTAGTATAAGTAGATGAAAAAACATCTATTTGCGCCATTATTATTGAATTTCAATTGTTTAAACAAATTGTATAGCTCTTTGAATATCGAAATTTTTTCTATTTTCATTGTTTATTTAACAATAGAAAAATCGACTTTTTAAGTTTTTAATTTACGTACTTTTGTTCAGAATTATCTCCTGCACAACTTTTATACGAAACATTTTTCGATTAGAGCAATATTATTTAAACTATTAAAGAAAAAGTAAAAAGAGCTTTTATTTTTGCTATTTTGCAATAAATAAATACGTCGCCGATGGGGTACGATCCGGACAATTCATCGTCTTATTCTACACATCCTCATCTATCATTTAATGTAAAAAAATAGGCGTTGGAGAAATTGTTGGTAAATCGGCCATTTTGGACTTAATTCGCCTGGACTATTCGGTCCATTGCGATTCCCTGTTTCTCAAAGGGTGGAGCCCTTCAGAGAGGCTTTTCAGAGGCTTTTCTCTATCGTGCCTACTATTTCGTGTAGTGCACTCCCTAGATATTTGCTCTTTAGGGAGGCATGCTGTGCCATGCACTTCTTTTCTACTTCAGTAGCTTAGTTTATGTATATATCGATCAGTATTTCTAGTGTTTTTAAAAGAAACGATTAAAGTCTGATTAGTCTGAAGTTTTTCGGCGTTATATGGTTTGTTTTCCCTGATTTAGGTATTAAAACCACTTTTACCTCTCTCCATCTCTTCGGTACATAGCATAAATTTAGGCAGTCCGAGAAGATTTTGATGAAGATATCCATTATAGTGTCTTGGGTTTTCTGCAGCAGTCCCGCCGATTTATAGGGGTCGAATGAGTTTATAACCCATGATAACTTTTCCCTCGTCACTATCTTTTCTACCGTTCGTCGTTTATCCCTGTTATTTGCGTCTCGTCGTAACGGTGATTTGTTTTCCATTTCCTCTGCCTGACAGCCAGGGACGTGTACCTCCATTAGTCACTCTAGGGTTTCCATTCTCGTTTCTATCCATGAGTCATCTGATCGCCTGGTACTTTTCAGAATTATTGGTTCTTTTTTGAGTATCTTTCTAAACCTAAATGCCTCATTTGCGTATGTAAGCGACTTATTGAAACTTTTTATGGATTCACATTTAGCCCTTCTTATTTTACTTTTAAATTCATTAAAGCTGTCTTTATATTTAGACCAACTTTCCTGTTTGCCTTCTCTCCTAACAACCCTCATGAGTCTTCTAGTCTCTTTCCTTAATCCTCTAAGGTCTGCATTCCACCACGGTTGGTACTTTTGCAGCTTCTTATTGGGCGCGATTCAAGTAATACTTTTTCTAGGATGTCTCAGTTTATTGACTTCGTTCTCTATCTCTACTTGTATGGCGGAATCTTACATTTAGATTTGGGGTCTATTGTCTATTCTTTCCCTCTCTCATCTAGAGAACTTTGTCCAATATGTTTTTTCTGGGTTCCTAAAAGCCCTACTCTGTATAGTATCCCGATCGATTGTAAAGAGTATCCTATGATTCGAGTAGGGATTTTCGGTTGATACTCTCCAATCTTCTATCGCTAACCTATCAGTTAAAATATATAACTGACATTAATATATTTATGTCCAATATTAGATTTGTTCGCCTATAAACCTTGTGGGGACGGGCCTGGCCTGGCAAACTTCATACCTGTTTTTTAGCAATAATAAGTTATGAGGATAAATATTAGAAGATCGTTCTTTTTAATATAATTTTTTTTTTCTAAGACCACATATGACTAGCATGAATTGTGAAATATATTTTTATTCATTTTGAGTAACAATTTTTTAAACTAAATAAGTATTATTTAAATATTCGCATTTTGTTTGTCATTTGGTTATTACAATTTTCTGTCATGTATGTACTCATTTTAATATCTACTATTTGCCTGCTTATGATATACCTTATTAACACTTTTAAAACAATCTGCTAAATATATCATTATTCTGAATGTACAAATTATTTGAACATGAACTCGACCATTTGTAAATGATCTCATTACTTTTTTTCGCTGTAATTTCGTTAAAACTATTTATTTATTAATGTTTTTCGGAATTTGAAATATATTTTATTTAAACTATATATACTGTTATTTATAGGGATACATATTAAATGAGCTTAGTTATTTGTTATATTGGTCCACTGTTTTATGCTACAATTACGTTTGTTAATATATATTGGAATATTCTAGAAAAATATTTTATATAAATTTTTTATAAAATACATATTAGACATATAAATTTAAAAACTTTTAATATACCAAAAACACATCAAGGATGCGTAACTAAATTTATTCAAATTTGTATCTCATATTCCTTAAAATATTTAAATTTATATCTTATTAAAATTTTTTCAAAGTTCTTTTAAAAAAATTTTTATTTAAGAAGCCAAATGAAAAAATTCACCATATTTCTTCTCATTTTTCGATGATACACATGTGTTCCCAGCATAAGATTTTCGTAATTCTAAACTTTTTAATTAAATTTAAAGTTTTTTTAACTGTATGTAATCACCATATTATATTTCTAATGATAAGGCCACTGACGAACTAGAGTTCGTTTCATATTATACATGATTTGATCAAGGAATTTTACAGTATACTTGATTTTTCTTTGGTGAAAACTGAACTTGAAATTTATTATGAAAGCAGATAATTATGAATTCCATTTCAACAACAAGCATCAGTAAACAGATGAGACAATTTTTTTTATAATTCGAAAGAGGAATACAACTTCAAATAATCAAATTATAAAATTTAAATTGATAAAAGCTAATATACAATTAATTTTCTTTCTCTTTATAAGCTTAATAAAATATTTCTGTATCAACATTTTAATATTTTTTTTGTTACATAATAAAATCTAAAACATACCCGTACTAGATCTAAATTAGTGCCAGTAATTTTCAATGAATGTGATCCAACTGTGACAGTATACTTATATTCGCCAATACTGGCGTCGTTAGTGGACACACTATGAAGAAGAGACGTGGGCAAGGCTGTATGTACTTGTTGTAATCTATTACTTTCATCAGAAGCACTACTATTTAGGGAAGAGCTTGATCCTCCAATCCCACTTTTTTCACGTCCACCTTGTTCGAGTCGTACAGGTGATGCATTTCGTTGAATTGTATCTTTTATTAAATCCTTTGCATAACTGAAAGATAGAACTTACTATAAAATGTAAGTTTTTGTATAAAACGTGAGAATATTATTTAACAGTCAGGACACAAATTTAATATAATAAAAGTTTAAATTTAAATTATAAAAGACTAAATTTAATAAATTTCATCTTCTCCGTCGAATACGCGCAAATAAAATACGATGTTCTCTGCCTAGAGAAAACCATAAAGAATATTTTTTTCTATTGAAACAGCTGCAGAGAATTATATTATGAGTGTCAGAAATTGTATCCTGAGTGTAAAATAACATGACACGAGGGAGCGAACGCATTTTCCGGCGATGATAAATTGACTTCCTTGCTACGATCGGGCGGTAAATATGCCTTCGGCGGTGGACACCTGTTTTACCCCCTTGTATCATAATATACTAAAAATTTTATAGCAACTATATTTTGTAATTAAACTCACTGTATTTTATCCTCTGAAGTACCCGTAATTTGGACAAGTCTTTCTTTTGCTCCAGGATTCACTTAAAAAATTTGCTTTTTATTTTAAATAAATAGAAATAAATGATGTGACATATTAATTACAAATTTTATATTTAAATGCATAGTAATAGCTGGTAGTATAGCTGCAAATAGTTATTAGAATTGGGTTGAACATAGTGCATGCTTCTTTTAAAATGCTTTGCAAGTCCACTTTAATATGCTGTTTCATTTAAATTTGCATGTTTTATAAAAAATATATATTAACATTAAATCAAACCTGATAAAATCATGTATGGGTTACATTATTTTGCACTAGATTAATCATAAAATAAAGCGAGTAAATAACAAGCGATAATCATATTTATAATTTATCAGAATTGTGTTAAATATCAGTTGGATCATGCTTAAAATGAGTTATAAAGTAAGTATTTTCAATTTCTTTAAAAAATATTCTGAATAAATATTTTTCATTTTTATTGAATTTGAAGCCAATTGAAAAGTTTATTCTAAAAATAATTATATTTGTTGGTTTATAAAAATAAGTTTATTATAATAGGCATATTAATAAATAATAAATAATAAAATATTGTTTGTGCTGTTATGAGAAGTGAGCAAAACTAAAATATTGAATTCAAGAAAATTAAAGTCAAAAAATATTAAATTATCGAAACTTATATTTTTGAATAATTTATCAATGAGCATGGGCCATATTTGTTTTTTTCAGTTGCACTCTCCTACATGAAGTGAATACTTAATTTTCCAATATAAATTACTGTGAATGAAATTGAAAATGGTCAAGATTGGTTATTAAACATTTAAAAGAAAGAATAAAATTTACAAACACTATTAATGAACTAATTTAAAAAAAAAATTTTAATATTCCAATGAATTCATTATCGTTATTATATTCTGATTAAATAATTAATTAGCTTATGCATGAAATTTCAATTTAATTTCAAGTTTATGCTGCACGTCATTTTTTCACTTTACCTCTCTGGAAGGAGATGATTGTCTCGCTGAGTTCTTCAATCATGTGAACCCGCCGCCCTTTTATTCCCATCACTATATATATTTGTAAATTTATTTTAAAATAAATGCAAAGCTATAGGCTACATTTAATCAAAGTAAAGATATATACCCTTTATAATTTCTTTTTGTTAAAAAATTAAAAGAAAATGTAATCAACCATTAACTGAAGTGACTGAATTTAATTACTGTCATATATGAAAATATATATTTAAAAAACTTGAGTTACAGATTTTATACCTTTTCCAGAGTCACTATTACGTATAACAACTTCATCTTTGCAATAATTTTTTCCTGGTATACGAGTTGGTTTTACAAACTTTCCACTATTTTTTAGTACTTCACCAGGAGCTAATAAAGGTGATGTGGCTGTATTCATGGTTATTAACGATGGAGTTAGCAAATTAGTTGGAGTATCTGGTGTAAGATCATTTTGCTACAGTAAAAAATTAATATGTAGTTACTTATATTCAAATTTTAATATAATGTATGTACATACATTATCTAAATTTGATAGTTTTTGCGAATAATATGCATTCATGGATTCATTATGATGCCATTGTTTAGCTCTTAATTCAATCAATTCCAGTAGATGTACCCTAGTTGTCATGTCCAGTCTTTCATCTTGACTACCATTTCTGATAGCTATAAAAGCTCTATCCAACTGGTCTGCATTTATAACGTTTTAAATTAAATATTTTATTAACTAAATATTTGAATATAATTTTAATTTTATTTTAAGAAAAACTAAGGTACCTTTGTAAATTACTTCCAATTGATGAGAATATAGTTTTAAATGATTGCACATTGTAACAATATTGCATTGTAGTGATTGATCATAGAATCCATTATTAAGATGCATTGCAACATTATCAATCAATGACACAATGTCATCAACTGTAAATAATAGGGTGTAAATAATAATAAATAATAACTTGATATATTCTTATAATACATTTAAAAATTTTATAAATTCATATTAGTAAGAACAAAGAAAAATAAAATAAGCATTTACCAGTCGTAATCCGTGTATCAGTCATTGGGTTGCGCTGACTGATTTTCAGTGGTCGAGGCTTTTCCAGCTTCTTGATCGTTCGTGGTCTATTTACAGTAGTTGCCATTATCTGTAAAAACATTATAAAATTTTCTAATTAATAAATTTTAATGTAAAACAATAGAAGACAAGAGTTAAACTAAACTAATATATCTTTCATCTTGTATATAACTATCCAAAACATTTGTATGATTACTTTTGAATAATTTTAGCAAAAATAATGCAAGAAAAATTATTTTATTTGTATTTTTTAGTTACATACATTCCACGTATTATTATCTACATATCCATATTATTATTTTTTCCAATTTACATTTACAATAAATTCATGTACAAGTTTAAAGTCCCATCTATATATCATTGTGAAAAATTCACTCGCATACTTTCCTTAATTTGTGTAACGTTCGTCAGTTTGTCTACATACAATAAAAAACAGAACGCACGTTAATTCCGTGGACAAAAAGTTCGTGACATGCGATACACTAATCACTGAATTTCATATCATCCATTTTTATAACAAAAAAGTAAAAGTAAAAAGTAAAAAAAAATTATATCAGAATACCATAAACTAAATGAAAAACAAAGTCTACTCCCGTGGTTTACATAAAAGTATTTCCTTTTGGCTGCTTGCAAAATCATAAATGCATTATAATGCTTGGTTGTTGCGTATTCTGCGATGCGTGTGATTTAAAAATAACCCTCAAACCGAAAGAAAAAAAAAAGATTATTTTACCACAACAGAGAGAATAACGTGAGCCCTTCGTTGTCACTTTCAACTTTGAATTCTGAACCTGTAATGAGCTCTAAAGTCTGAACTGCTTGCATTACATTACTTGCATACGTGCGCACACATAAAAACATGCAATCTGCCCAAGTTGAAGCTAAAACTCAAGATTGTTTCAACATCTAAAAACTATTCTAAATGCTTCAAGTATAGATTGCCTAATATTACCTAAATCTCATTAACACAAGAAATGCAGATGTGGAACCGCAAATCGCGGTGCACGATGTTTTCTGGTACGATGAACCTTGAGTGTATATGTATTTCTGCTTGTATAATAATGGGTCTGTTTCGAAAGGCTTCCAGGAAGTTGCCAGTAAGTAGATATGGTAGATATGGCAATGTTAGAATCAGAGATAATCAGGAGAGATTGCCGATGCTATATGCGAAAGGCTCGACGATTTTCAAGTGCCGGGAAAGTGCGCCCTCAATAGGTTCAACAGCTACACTAACGCCCCAACGCAACGTCACAGCTACGTCAGCATAAATTAATATGAGCATTTGCCTACGAGCTTGTTACGTCACGAGCCGTGACGTAGACAATCAATATATATATAGATATATCTGTACGCTTTTGTTCAATACGACATTGCTGGTTTCCGCTGCATCTATGCTACCATTATGTATTTATAAATATTTTCATTAATTTATTAAATATTGTTAACCATCAAACGACTTTATTTATTTATTCCTAAATGGTTATGCTGCATCAATTTGTCGCATAACGTGCATTTTATTTGCACTCAAAAAAACTAATATTGAATTACGTTAATATTATAACATAAAGACAAACAATGAAGTAAAAGTAATTTTAAAGTATTAAATAAACCAATATAAAATTGAAAAAAATTAATTAATGTTATTATACATTGGACATAATAGAATTATCGTATTAGAATCAAGAGCTCTATGAAGTTTAGAAAAAATAAAGTTAAATTAAAAAAAAATCATCAAAATAGCTGCTTTTATAGTAAAGATATTCTATTTTACAACTAAAATCGAGAGCGACGTAGCTGGAGCTGTCTGTGACGCAGTGCGCGAATGTGCGCATGCTCAGTAGGCGGCGTCGCGATGTCTGCGCCAGGAGAGATAAGCTGCCGCCAGCCGTCGCTGCTGCCACGCGTAAAAACTTTTTATTAATGTTACATTCAAACATAATTACTAATAATTTAGAATGTATTAATAAATGTAAAGATAGATTAACCTTTATACTTGCACCTTGCCAAATTTCAAGTTAAAATGTTAATTGAATGACAAGTAATAAATAATAGTTTAAACAAAAATTTTTTCAATTTCTATTCGTTGTATAAAAATGTGCAACTGCTCAAAATTTTTCTTTTTTTAAGCGTAATAAAATTCATTTTTTTTCAATGTTCTAGCATTAAAAACTTCCGAGATATCGACCCTAGAAACGGCGTTTTTCACTTTAAACAATATAAAAATTTAATTAAAAAATCTGGTCTTTTCAGCTCTGATTACTATTAATATCCTCTAATGATTGCATTTTACTGCATTAAAAAATTCCCAGCCGTTGGCGAACTTCGCAATGGTTAATTTGCAATATAAATAATTTTGCAACTGGTCGCCGTTTTGAAAGTACACTTTGTAATTTGAAACGTAGTATAAGTAGATGAAAAAACATCTATTTGCGCCATTATTATTGAATTTCAATTGTTTAAACAAATTGTATAGCTCTTTAAATATCGAAATTTTTTCCATTCTCATTGTTTATTTAACAATAGAAAAATCGACTTTTTAAGTTTTTAATTTACGTACCTTTGTTCAGAATTATCTCCTGCACAACTTTTATACGAAACATTTTTCGATTAGAGAAATATTATTTAAACTATTGAAGAAAAAGTAAAAAAAGAGCTTTTTCTTACTATTTTGCAATAAATAAATACGTCGCCGATGGGGTATGATCCCGACAATTTAGGGTCTTATTCTACACATCCTCATCTATCATTTAATGCAAAAAAATAGGCGTTGAAGAAATTGTTGAATCAAAATCCTAATTCGCCTGGACTATATCTAATATCCTAATATGCGCACGAGCACCAAAAAGCAATTCAGATCCGAACTCCAATGGCAGTTTCATAATGCAGACGAATTTTTGAATCTGCAGAAAATCAAGACTCTTTTCTGCCATTGTAGATATTTCAAATTGAGTCTTATGATTTTGTGCTAAAATGGATATTCCATAATTAGTTTCAAAAATTTCTTTTTAATATTTTATGCTTATATAATAATGTAGGAAGAGAAAGAGAAAATTCATTAATTGTCTCCAATATTAAAAATATAAATAATAATATAAACCAAAAATTTAACTTTTTAATTTTTAACAGTTATACGTTTTCTCAATTATAACTACAAGATATAAGATTTACATTCTACAATGTTTTACAATAGGATAGAATTTGAAGTTTTGTATTTTCTACAATATGCATTATCATTAAAAAATGTATAAGTATTTTTAATAATTATATGTAATAACACGAGTTTAAACATATTTTTAAAAAATACGAGTATGACGTAGATTTTAATGTTAAAGTAGTTGATCAACCCATGTCTCTAATACTACATACTAAATATAATTCAAAAATCACATACATTATTCCTAGTTTCCTTCATATTCAAACAGCATACTTTTCATTTGTATTTATTATAATCTACTCTGTATTGTTACTTATTGATATTTTAAACAATTCGTGTAATTCCGATTTAACACAAATATTAGTCTAAGAAAGAGAGTCATTTTCTGTATAAGCTAATAGTGAAATGATTCTGTTTGTTTATTTATAATATTACAGTGATTGTGGACATAACCTCACTTATGTAAAATGATCTATTGAAGACAATGTTAAAAATACATTATATGAATTACTTATGTATATTATAAAGTAATTGCAATAATTTATTTTGTTGCAATTGTTACGAATTGCAAAAATGAGGTAAAATCGTCACGCTGATGATTGGCCGTGGTATCATCTTCTTCGCTCTGACTACTAACTCTGAAGTTGCTTAGCGAATACTAGGATTTTAAGGGCTTAAACAGAAAAATTCTTTTTCTCGTGGTTGTGGCTGCGGGGCAGTTGAAGAATCGTTGGTGCTCTCCTCTAGCTTCGTAGTGCTGATTAGAATCTTCATTTCTTCTAAATTAGCTCCTTCTCATTTCGGTGTTTTACTTAAGTTCATTAAGAAGTACGTGGCGGAATTTCATATCGATGCTAATAAATGAATTGACCAACCATAAATGCTGTGGAGGGTATATCTGTTTATGATTATTTCGATTAGCATTTTTATCCCTTGGATTATAATTATGATTGCCAGTATACCTGCGCTAACGGTTCCAAAGGTTATGAATTTCTCCATATTCTATTCCAGGCAGAATCTAATATTGAGTCGACAGTGTTGTCGTTCAGTAATCGCGATATTGTTCCTAGATTCTGTGTAATAGGCTGATTATGAATTTCTCTAGCCACTTCCTGGAGCAGTGCTACCTTTTCGACGGGGAACATGATTCTATTTCTTAATTGTTCCAATTCCTTGGGAGAATATATCCCACTAGTCGCTAAGTTTTCAGGGTTAACATATTTCCACGTTGGATTTTTGAGTGGATTTAATATTGTTGGTTCCTTGACTTCCGATAATTCGGGTGTGATTTTATACCAATCGGCTTCTATCTTGTAATAAGCTCGCAGTATTTTGTTATATGTTATCCTGGTACCATGATCCTTCAAAACGTACATTTTTGGAGTTAAAAAGTACATCTCGTTTTGCCGGGAAACTCTTAATTCCTTTGTAATGTAATTCTTAATGTAACAGTTATGATCTTGATATATCTTGACTTCGATTGGAATACATTTAAGTACGTGTATAACTTCTTCAGCCAGTACGGCATATAGCCGGGGCCCTTCATGAGATTATAAGCAAATTGATCCGGTATATGCGTGGCAAGAGCTAGAGCGTTCTTCAGAGTCTGCTGCTCCAATTGACATCTCTGTATAACTACATCCTTGTAGAGATCCTTCATTTACATTCTTATGTGTTTTTCTACTTATACGAATTTAGGATTTATATATGTGAAAATATCCATGTTCGCGGTTGACATTGCGTTTCAAGAAGCGAATAACTTGCCTTTTTCGGTTTCAAAAAATTACTAATGTCGTATGTTCGGTTTTTATTATTGTATAGCCGCATACCTGTTCCTCTTGTTTCTTTGTTAAGGCAAAAGTCAGTTTCTCGGTCGACAAGGAGAATACAACTTGGTTGAAATGGTTATCTTCAACCATTTTTATTCCCCTTCCTTCGTATAAAATACTATATTTATTAGCGGGGCAATTATTAGCGGGGATCGATTCCCATAACGTGTGCCTGTTTTGTGAATCTATGCATTGTTTTAGATAGAACGCAGGTCGCCCCGATTCCAGGTGGATTTTATCGTCATTCAAACTGACTCGGCCGAAATGTTCGAGAAGGCTGATTCTAACGATCCCTTGTACAACGAAGGATTCCCAAGACTCATGGGGGTCGCTGTAAGCCGCCCGTTACATTTGCCGTCGGAATTTAAATATCCAGCTAAAGTAATCGGATAGACCGATGTTCGATTTTTTTACTCCGTTACTAAAATGATTATTATCCAGTTGTATTATCCCTGTTTGGTGCAATGTTAAACAAAATTCCCTAGTTATCTCATACAAGTATTTAGTTACTCCGTTCATTACGATGGAGATGTGTGAATACATCCCGCAATAATAAACGGTTCGATGAATTTCGATTTTACATTGGTATACTAAATTATCATGAAAGTCATTAATTTGCAGTAATTGCAGATGAGTGAAGACGATACGAGGATCGTTTTTCGTCAGTTCGCAGTCTCCGATATCTAACAGCAATAGTGTAGTTACGTTCATAACTCTGGATACGCAATCATATCCTATGATTTCCAGAACGGCGTGTATGGCTAATATGAATGTTATCGTAGTTGAATCAGTAACGGCTGTTTAATTATTCATCTTTTTATAAATTTTGTGGTTCCCGATTAATATACGAAATACTTAACCGGTTTAAATGAACGATTTTTGCGTTTTCTTTTATTTGAATCTTCGCATTATGTTTTCCGATAATCTTCAGTATTATATGCGGACCGGAATATAAATCTTCGAATTTCTCATTTTGTACACCCTTTAGTAAAAATACATAATCGCTCACCTTAAAGTGGTTTTCGTTAGTATTTTTATCGTAGTATTTTTTTGATTTATGCTTTAAACTGACAAGATTATCGTACGCTAATTTTTTTTATGCCGGGCAAACGGATGACTAAATCCTTAACATAACCGTGGTAGGTTGGGATTAAATTGGCTTCCCTTAATGGTTCGCTTGATGGTACTCGCGCTAATCTCCCAAATACTACTTCGAAAGGGATGTGTTTAGTACTTTCTTGGACGCACGTGCTATAATTGAACATAGCTACATCTACCCATTCGTCACAGTCGGAATCTTTACTCGTATACTGTTTTAAATATTCGCTTAACGCGTGATGAGATCTTTCATGAGATCCATTAGATTGCGGGTGAAACGCGATAGTTTTAAGTTTCTTTATTCTAAATTGTTTCACTACCCGTTGCATTAAATTAATTAAAAAATTTCGACCTTGGTCAGGTAAAATAACTTTCGGCGTACCGTATAGGCAAATGAAGCGTTTAATAAAAGCGTCGGCGATTGTTGCAAAACTTAGATAATTGATTTTGCATAGTTAATATGTATTCATTACCGGGTGAAGTTTTCGGTAAAGGTCCTACGATATCTAGAGCTAATTTTTCGAATGTGGTTCCTGCAGTATTCGTAATTATCATGGGTTGTTTCATTTTCAACCTTACTAACTTTTTTAATTGGGATTTATGCATTGCTGTATTCGTCTCTGGACGTCTTGTTTTAAACCTTCCCAAAAGTAGTTTTGCTTGATTCTATTATACGTTTTAGAGACTCCACGGTGTCTTCCTACGGGAAAATCATGGTTTCGTAAAAAATTGTCTTACGTTCGTTTTCTGGAACGTATTTTAGAGTACCTTTACAAATGATAATCTTAATGTTACTACCTTCGAATACCATCTTAATCAGTGCTAGGACTTCAGTCCAAGATAAGTTCTCTATATAATCACTCTCGGCTATACTTATTTCCTTAAGGTTTTTGTTGTATGCAAAATTCTTTAATTTCTCGAAGGTATTAGTTACGTTTTACTTTATAGTGAACCGTGATTCCGTTGTTTGTGTTCTTATACATAAGGCAATTAGATATTTCTTGTTAGTCAATTTTACTTCGTATACATTATTTACTTCAAATGATTTTAGCTCCGGTATCTTGTTAGTGTTCAGTAAGTTTTCGGCCCCGACATCGCAGGGCTTCCCATTTATGTCTACAGAATATCCTATATTATCACGACGGTATTGAATATCTTTAGTTTCGATAATATTACCGTACTTTGGATAATTTGATGCTGTACTTTTCCTACCGAAAATAGGATTTGGAAGGCCAGGTTCTTGGATTTCTGAGTCCACTTCGGAAACACTTGGGGTACTATCGTATACAGATGAGCTTTCTTCATCGGAACCGGTTGTTGATGCATTATTATTTCGACATCGTTTTTTCTTACTACATAATAATTGTTTCTTTGGTTTGCTTTTCCGTAGTCGTTCCCTTTTATTTACCGTAGCGTTATCGTCTTTTATGGTTGTTGTTAGAGGTATCTCTTCCTGTTCGATAATTTTGTCAATTTCTTGCTCCTTCTGTTTCTCTTCTTGTAGTTTCATTTGTAAGCGTGAAGTACAGCATTAACGTTTTCCACAATAACGGGGTTCCTAGATAAAGCATCGGCGTCAATGTTTGCTTTCCCAGGTTTATATATTATGTCGAAATCGTATTCGGATAGTTTAAATCGCCATTTCAAAACGCATGTATTCAAATCAGCCCTCTTAAACCAAACTAGTGGTTGATGATCCGTAATAATTGTAAATTTCTTTTCGAACGTATACGATCGGAATGCGAGTACTGCATGTATCATGGCTAAAACTTCCTTCTCGTAAACATCATAACGAAGCTCCGGGCCTCTTAGTACTCTAGAGGTATACGCAACAGGCCGATTTTGTCCTATTTTACCTTGTGATAGGATTCCACCTATTGCATACTCCGAGCCATCCTTCATGATTATAAATGGTTTGTTCATATCTGGAAATCGTAGTATGGGAGCGGTACAGAAGACTTGTTTAAGCGTCTGAAAGGATTTTTCTACTTCTTCTATTCAATTAAACAGTTCGTTGTTTTGTAAAATTTTAGTTAACGGTTTAGCGATTTTTGCGAAATTTTTAACGAATTTTCTGTAATAGCCGGCTAAACCAAAAAATTGTCTGATATTTTTGAAATTTTTAGGCGTTGAGAATCTTTCTACGGCTTCAATTTTCTTAGGGTCGGGTTGTAATCCGTTCTCAGATAATATGTAATCTAGATACGCAACCTTCCGCTATAATATTTTATATTTACTAGGTTCTAGTTTCCAGTTAGCCTTTCTGAGCCTTTCCATTACTGCACCGAATATTTTTTCATGTTCCTCTAATGTTGTAGAGTAAATGACAATATCGTCTATGTAGACAAATACTCCTTTACCGATTAAACCTTCTAAGGTAAAATTCATGGCTCTTTGATATTCTACGCCAGCATTCCTAAGACCAAAAGGCATTCTTAGGAATTCATAGTGTCCATTTAACGTAGAAAAGGCTGTTTTGTGCATGTCCTTCGGATGCATTGGAATTTGATGGAATTCTGAAACACAGTCCATTACCATATAGTATTTTGCTGAACTGACTGTGTTTAAAATCTCTACAATATTGAGTAACGGGTACGCCATTGGTACAGCTTTTTCGTTGAGGGGTCTAAAATCTAATACAATACGCCATTTTGGCGTATTTTCCGAGATTGCTTCGGTACTACCCAAAGACTAGTATTATACGGAGATTTACAATGTTTTATAATAGCCTTCTGTAATAAATCGGCAACTTCTTCTTTCAATGCGTGGGGAAGGTGATATTGCTTAGTGCTTACAGAAATATCGTCTGAAGTAATAATTCTGTGTTCTACTATATTAGTTATACTTAGTTCATCTCCTTCTATATAAAATCTATCTGAATTTTTCTTTATTAATGTCTCGGTCTGCTCCCTTTCGGTTGGATTTAAATTAGTTAAAGGGAAATAGTTCAAAATTTTTGATTTTCTATCGGTAATACAGAATAATTCTTTAATATTATAAGCTTATTAACTCGGGGGTTATCCCCTTTAAGGTTATTGTACGTGTAGTATCAATGTTAATTTTGTGAGATAACGTGCTTATTTTTACGATATTTCTATGCGAACCCGAGTCAATCATAAATCTCGTAACCTGATTACCCAAACGGTAAATTATATAAGGTAGATTTCTATTTATAGCGGTAGCAGTTCTTCCATTTCTTCCTCTATTGTTGCTGTGTTTGTCAGACGCTCTGTAGGTTTGGGCATTTCCTGCTGTGCGCTCGACGGGGAAACAGCTAGACCGTTTCCCGATCTGATTATGTTGCCGCTTTCAGCATTCTAGGATCGTGTGTCCTCTTTTTTTACAATAACAATAGCTTTTTTATTATTACAATTGTTTGCGATATGCCCATTTCTCTTGCATAACCTTCAATTAAGAGCGAATTTATTGTCGTTCATCTGAGCATAAGTGGTCGAATTTTTCAATCGGTAACAATTATTTGCTTGGTGGCCAACTATGTTGCAAACCGGGCAAATTATTTGACTTCTGCACGTATTGGCGAAGTGTCCCGTTTTTTGACATAGTTGACACCTTTTTTCTTGTGAGTTGCAATTTTTCGCAACATGACCAATTTTATGACACAATTGGCAAATCGTACTATTGCTGCATTCTTGGGCCTTATGACCGCGCTAATCGCATAATTGGCAAACAGGTCCTTCTATTTGACATAGTAAGGTGCGTTTGTTTATTTTGTTATTATGGTCAGGGTTCCCTTTTGGATTCCTCAATGCGTATTTACCCTCTAGAATTCTTTCCATTTTTGACTATGTTTAATATATCGTTGGCACCTTCTAATTTATCTTCGAATCCTGGCTTTAAACGGCACTTAAAACATTCTATAACTGTAGCTTCAGTTTGCCTTTTGAACTTGTCACTTACTGTTCCTGTGGTAACTCTTTTCGCTTCTAAGATTTGTCTACCTAAATCGCGAACGCGATTAGCGAAGGTGATAACCTTTTCAGAATCATGCTGATATTGGGATCCGAGTTCACTTTGTAATTGATTCATTGTCTTAGTGGAAATGTATTTTTTTTTATATAATCCTTAAGCGTGTCTATGTTTTCGAACGTTTATCCTTGCATAGATTTCATAGCTTCCCCCTTTATTTTAGTTTTAATTAATTTAATTTGATTCGTTTCTTGCGTGGCGTCTATCATATCCATTGCTTCGTTGCATCCTTCAAAAAACTCGCCAATAGTAACTCCCTTCCCGTCAAATTCTGATACGACCCTTAAGGCGTCCTTTATAGACACGGTTGCCACTGCCATTTTTTCCGCATACAAGTTACTGAGCTCGAGAGAAATATCCGGTGATGTTTTATTAAATCTTATTGCCGATTCAGAGTCAAAACTAGTAGATGAGCTCGCGATGGAAACTTCGTCTAAATCTCGCTCTACGTTCCTTCTTAATTCGCTCGGCAAAAAGGCTGTAATTTCGTTTTTGAGTTCTTCACTCCCTCTCGCTTGATTCCGAGTAATACGCTGTCCGGAAAACATAAAAATGACAATTTCACTCTTTGATACTGAAGATATTAAAAATTTCAATTAGATTTGCGATGTCTCAATTATCAATTGCCCTTTTTGCCTTTAAATTAATGAAATTCTTGATACACGATTCAACGCAGCAAAGAAACCAATTTTTTAAAATGTTATTTTCATTTTGCAACCCTTTGATAATTTTATTCTTTTCGCTTAACGTTTTTTCAGCGATGGAAATTTTGTGCTGACAGCGATAGGACAGCCCAAGGAGAGGAAAAGCAGCAGCAACGCCTTCCAGTGACAGCGATACGACAGCACGGTGAGTTGCGGCGGCCAGGGCAATAAGCCTGCAACGTTATAGTGGCGCCCAACGTGGCACCATTGTTGCGCGCGTGCGGGCGGAAGTGTGTCATAGAGCGGACGCGATGTGCACCGCGCGAGGCGACCGCTGCCATTTTGGGAGCGCGCCGGCAGATGACTGAGGCGCGACGCGATCGCCGCGGTCGACGTTAGGCGACCGGATAAGTTAAGCCGCGGTAGAGAGAGAGAGAGAGAGCGCAGTAGTAGTGGCTAAAAGTGGGTCAAACCGTGCGTTGCTCGCCGTTCGAGTTTCAAAAAAAATTTTTTTTTGTGAATTATAGAGTAGATATGCGCTGATGAGTGACAACAAAGAAAGTTTTAAGAAATTATGTTAGCGAATGCGGAAAATACATATTAAACCTCGAATATTTTTTTATTTTATTATTATAGCATAATATACATATGATTTATCTAACTTAATAATTTATTTAATTTGATATGAACTATGTCTAAAATATAAAATAGATAATATAATAACCATATCATATATATCATTAATATATATATATATATATATCATTAATAATAATATAAAATATATATAATATACTATTTATATAATAATTATATTAATAATAATAACAATAACATAATAATTGACTGTGGGGCCTTGAGTTCAGCTACCACACGCGTCCCTGGGGTTGCGGATAGGGGAACGACCGCTCGCGGTCAGTCACGAAATAAGCACTTTTAAGAGTGACGAATAAGTGGCCGTGGACAAGAACTTCGAGCGAAAATAGTGGTATTCGACCGTCTACACACCCACTCATCATTCACACACCTATATATCTGTAAGATAGCCG
The DNA here is from genome assembly GCA_018907035.1 of Sycobia sp. Sy_11. Classification (NCBI taxonomy): domain Eukaryota; kingdom Metazoa; phylum Arthropoda; class Insecta; order Hymenoptera; family Epichrysomallidae; genus Sycobia; species Sycobia sp. Sy_11. The sequence goes on along the minus strand of JACCIC010000083.1, from coordinate 183,726 downwards.
TACTCGGACTGGGGAGTATATCGGGAACTCTATAAACGAGTTTCCCACGAATGGTGGAGATGGAGACCATATAAACGGGTAACTTCCAGGCGGGTTATGAATGAATGAGAGGCCCTATAAACGGGCATCTCTCACGTATGAATGCGAACAGTTTGAGCGACGGTAAGGTCTTGCGGATGCAGTGATTACTTGTTGATTGGTGGGATTAGCTACGAGGGAATCACTTCATGCTTATGTGCGTTCCCCTTCTGGAGGGTACAGTTGTAAAACCAGATGGCACTCCTGGGCCGCCACAAGTAGGGGGCACGAACCCAGTCTAGCTAACACGGGAGGCTGCTCCGCATAGTGGTAAGACGTGGTCAGACGTCAAATTTCGCTTCTCGTAGTAGTGTCGTATGGCGTACGGATGGGCCCTGCTGCGAGTCGTGGGGGAGGAACAGCCGAGGCCACCGGAATGTAGGAGGGCTTCAGTACTGGGAAGATTTAGGACGCTGTAGAGATGGCCGCAAGGCTGGACCTGGCAGTAGTTAACGAAGAAACGATACGGACGTACAGACGACCGGGGTATGGTAACTCCATACCAGACGTGACTCTGACCTCGGACAAAATTCGGACTAGGATAAGGGCGTGGCGGGTGACCCAGGACTATACGGCCAGTGATCACCAGTACATTGACTTCAAACTGACAGACGCGACGAGACAGACGAGGAGACGAGGCACAAGATCTACGGGGTGGAACCCCAAACGTCTAGACATAGACGAACTCGAAAGGTATTTGCAAAATGTAGAACCTCCCTTACGAGAGGTGCCTCTAGAGTTGACGAACCGGAACAGGGTGGAGGCGTTAGCGGCGGCAACGACTGGCTTTCTCCAGCGCCTATGTGATGCCACGATACCCAGGAAACGGAAAGTACGAAACAGACGACAAACATACTGGTGGACAGCCGAGATCACGGATTTCAGAAACAATTGTTTAAAGCTGAGATGGAATGCTCAACGAGCCCGAAGTCGAGGCGTAGTGGGACTATATTCTACAGAGTATAGTCGCGCTAGACAGCGACTGAGATACGCGATCAATGACAGTAAGAAACGGTGTTGGACAAAACTAATCGACGAGGTGGACTCGGATCCCTGGGGCAACGGTTATAAAATTGTAACATGCGCCCTGTGCTAGCGCGACCCGACTTTGCCCGTGAGTTCACCGTCCAGAGTGATGCGAGTGACTATGCGATTGGGGCTGTGCTCACGCAAGAGTTCGAGGACGGAGAGCACCCCATCGTATATGTCAGCAGAGTATTGACGCCCGCGGAGGAAAATTACACGACGTCCGAGAAGGAGTGCCTAGCGCTCATCTGGGCCACCAAGAAACTGCGTCCGTATCTTGAAGGTTACCACATTAAGGCCATAACGGATCGCAGTGCTTTGCGATGGCTCCAGAACTTAAGAGAGCCAACGGGACGGTTAGCGAGATTGGCACTAGAGATGCAACAATGGACTTTCCAAATACTCCATAGTAAAGGAGCCATGCACCACGTCCCTGACGTCTTATCGCGAGGAGTAGGTGAAGAAGACGAGATTGCCGCGTTCGAGAAGATAGATGACTCCTGCTACCTGCAGAGAGTACAGGAAGTGCAAAGTAACCCCAGCAAGTTCGTCAGCTGGAGGATCGAGAATGAGCTACTCTACAAGCATCGTAAAGATCGGTTACTTGATCCCATCCAATTCCCTCAGGAAGGATGGCGGCTCGTGGTGCCGGTGGAAGCCTGGAGAAGAGTACTGGAGGACGCGCATAGCATAGCCTGATCAGGACATTTGGGGGTCGAGAAGACTTATGACAGAGTAGCCCGTGAGTACTATTGGCCAGGAGTATGGAATGATGTCTACGACTACATCGGCAGCTGTGAAGAGTGCCTGAGATATAAAGTGTCGCAGATTGGCCCGGTAGGCTTGATCGGTCAGAGAATTGTAGAACGCTCGTGGGCGGTCGTGGCAGCAGATATGATGGAGTTCCCCAAGAGTAAAGGACAATACCGCTATATCTTGGTGTTCCAAGATCTATTCACCAGATGGATCGAGATGAAGCCTCTGCGCACTGCGGACGGTAAGACAGTCGCACGAGCGTTGGAAGACTCATTCTCTTCCGGTGGGGCACTTTAGATTATCTACTGACCGACAACGGGAAAGAGTTCGATAACAAGGTATTAAAACAAGTATTAGAGGAATACGGTGTGAAGCACATGACCACACCGCCGTATCACCGTATCGCCGTATAATAGTAATATTAGTATTAGTTTTTTTAGTACCTTCGTTCCGTGTGATTCGGGGCATGGACCGGTTCACTTTGCATGCTATAAGCCGTCGGTTCTCCTACGGAGGACCTCCGGCTTAGGAAGGGGGTATTTGTGACGAAGGTCACAATGAACGACGGCCTCTACCCCGGCTGTCTCGAAAGAATAAATTGCGAATTGTGATTAACTGACCTGTTTTTTCTGTTGAGGTACGGTCAAGTCGAAGCCGCAGCGAGAAGAGAGAAGCAACGAATACAGCCCGAATCGATGCGCGTGCACGCGTGGAACGAGAACGAGATGCGTATGCCGCCGCCGCGGGAAAGAGCGAGAAAATGTCAAGGGCCCGGTGAAGAGAGGGGAAAGAGGAAGACGCGATGCGCAGAGCAGAGATGATTGCATGTTCGACCGCCGAGAGAGACTTATTGTGTGAGATTTTCCGCGGTTTTTCCGAATTCTTGGAGTGATTGTTCGATTGCAACCGTGAGCGTTTCGACGTGGTGAGTGAGTGCCATCCGAGCACTGTATCACTGAGGCGAGGCGTGTCGTGTGAACGTGACATTGCGCAGACGAGGCGTGTCGCCGTGAACGGGTGTCTTACATAGACGAGGCGCGTCGTCAGGACATTACACCATTTTACGCGGCAGGCCGACCGCCAGCCTAGATAGACCGAGAGCATAATCGAGGATATTATAGTGTACGGGAAATAAAGAGGATTGTTTTATGAGCAACAGGTGTTGTCACTGACTGCCGCCCTCCATTCCTTTCCAAATTCTAGCGTTGCCCCGCTTCTTTAGCAGACTCCCTCGTGGAGAGAGGACGAGGATCATCAGTCGGACACATCAGCAGGTAGGTGCTGATAATAGAAATCAGAGTCTGTAGCGGCGGCCAGGGCAAGAAGGCCGCAACATTACAATATATATATATATATACATTACAATATATATATATATATATATATATATATATATATATATATATATATATATATACTAGCATCCCCCGTCTCGGCTTCGCCCGAGATAATAATTTAACAGATTTCATCAGCAATTCAATAATATCTAAGTAAAAAGTACTCTATACATAAAAATCTATATTACTATAAATAATTGACCGTAATTTACCTATCGTCGCTTCTGTATATACAGTATGTATATACAGAATGTACAACCGTATTTAATACACACACGTATACATATTACATACGGCTTCAATGAGGAAAATTGTACTTTTGAGTTCGAGCTGATAAAGATGTCCAAGTGTCTCGAGATGACGTTTATAGAGTATAATGCTCGTAATATAGAACATGTCTCGGGACGGCTGCTATAGAGAGTTTTTTGTTGGGAAAGTAGTTTACGACGTCCAGGTATTCCGGGACGACTTTTACTGGAAGTGTGCGTGTTCGAACAATAGAAAATGAATTTCTTTATAGAAGTATCTTAAGCACTACCCGTCGAAGTCATTCTAAAAGATCCCGACATCTGATCCCACTATCCAAACACGAAACTCCCCATAGAAATCGTCCCGTCATACCTGGACATCGTCTTCTACCGTGCGAACAGACAACTCCCTGTAGAAGTCGTCCTATCATATCTGGACATCGTCTTTTACCGTCCGAACACGAAATTCCCCGTAGAACTCTTCCCGTCCTACCTGGACATCGTTTTCTACCGTCCAAACACGAAATTCCGCGTAGAAGTCGTCCCAAAGCGCTTGGACACCTTATCCCACTATCCAAACACGAAACTCCCCATAGAAGTCGTTCAAAGACATTTGGAGATCGTCTTCTACCGTCCGAACACGAAATTCCCCGTGGAAATCGTCCCGTCCTATCTGGACATCGTCTTCTACAAACTAAACACGGTACTCCCCGTAGAAGTCGTCCCGAGAAAGCTAGCATCACTTCCTAATGACTAAACACAATACTCCCCATAGAAGTCGTTCGGAAAGACCTAGATATCGTATTTTACCGTCCATACACGAATCTTCCCATAGAAGTTGATTTGCTCATACTTGGACGTCGTTTTCTATCACCTAATTACAATATTCCCCGTATAAATCACCTAGATACACCTGGACATTGCATTCTATCATCCGAACACATAACTGCCTATAGAAATCGGCTTGAGGCAACGGAATATCGTAATCAACCGCCCGTACACGCCAATACAATATTTCTCAGTAGAAACCGTATTTAAAATGTGTATATATCTCATATACAATATAATATACATACTATATATATATATATATATATATATATATATATATATATATAGCTGCCCGGTCTCAGCTTCGCCCAAGAGAATAATACTATCAGTTTAGATATTAACAATACTTTTTGTGATTTAAAAAAAAGAGGCGTCTGCTATAAAAAAACTGCAATCTAACTTAATATAATTAATTTTGTAAAACCGCTCAGCATTGGAAGGTACAGTATATTATTATTGAAGTACTATGCTTAAGCGATAACATCAAGGAAAAGTACACTGCTTAAAAAAAATGCAATACTTTACATTTATTCCAAATATGTTCGCATCATTGCGGGAACCTATGAGTTTAAATGACTTCCGAACCACTGGCATTATAAGAGCATTTTATTTACAATTCTGTGGAATAAAAAGATTAGTAAGCAATTATAAAAGATAAGAACTAATATATAATATTTCTAAATAATCTCTTAATAATAGAAACTAAAATATATAAATAAAAATAATAACAATATTTATTCTAGTAAATATAATAGATTTTATCTAGTAAAACTTAATAGAATGAATTTTATGACTATTTAATACATTTTTATTGATGTGCCTCCCTTACGCGACAACATCAAGTAAAATTCGCTCCAAATATTTTTGCATCATTGCGAATTTAATGTAACCCTGTATGACTTCAGTGACATCTGAACCACTGTATTGGCCATACCATTATATTTTCATTCTCTGGAATCAAAAAATTATTAATTAATTTTAAAAATAATAAGTCATATAATAAGAATTTCTCAATAGTGAAAAGAAAAAATTGAAATAATAATAGCAATAATTATCTGAGTGCTTCAGGATAAACGATATTTCTTGTATTTCCTTTTGGCACATACACGAATAAATCTGCAGGTTTTCCTACACGTGAACAGGCAACATATAGTTATTAATGTGAAAAGCATGGATTCTCTAAATCGAGGCCGCATAATTACAGAAATTGTCCTTGTGCTTTGTTGATCGTCATAGCAAAAGCGAGTCGAACCGGAAACTGTAAACGCTTGAATTCAAATGGGATGTCTGTTTGAATCATTGGAATACGTGGCAACAGTACATTCTCTCCTTTGAATTTCCCATTCAAAATTGTAGCTTCGATGATGCTACTGAATAACTTTTTCACGGAAAGTCGTGTACCATTACAAAGTCGTGGTGGATTGATGTTTCGAAAAAGTATTATAGGAACGCCAATTTTTAATGTCAGCATGTGTAGTGGCATGCCTGGCAAATCATGCGAATTCAAGAATTCTATTGGATAATTTACAACCTCTTCTTGATTCACGACAGTGTCTATGGATTTGTACACCTTTGATTCGCCTGGTATTCCATTTTGAATATTGAAATTAATGGCATTAACATCATTATTTGTAGCTGCTGATATAGCACGTACACTGAGCCACTGATGATTTTTATGATTTAGCACGATATTTGGAAAAACCTTTTGAATTAATTCATTTTTTATTGATACCATGCACCAAAGTCTGTTTGTAATTTAATACATTGCGTAGAGCGATCGAATGCTATGCTTCCATTTCCAATGTCTAGTAACTGTTTGGCAAATCATTCGGCAGATGCATCATTCTGCAGATGGACACGCATATTGGTTTTTAATGTAAATTCATTACATATCACAGATGATCGTGATGAATCGTCACACATCATAGATGATTTCAGACATGCATTTAATTCATCAGCAGGTGTCGATCTTGGTATAACTGGCAAAGTTTGCCGAATATCACCAGATAATAAAATTAGTGCTCCACCGAAGGACTGTCCATTTTCTTGCAAATCTTTCAGAGTGCTATCAACTGCTTCCAATGATTTTTTTGTGGGCTATTGTGCATTCATCCCATATAAGAAGATGAAAAGTTTTCAGAACTTTGCCCATTCCGGAATTTGCTGATATTGCACATAGGCATCTCCGTGTTTTGCAAATTTAATGGCAATTTTAGAGCTGAATGCGCTGTTCTACCACCATCCAAAAGCGTTGCCGCTATTTCAGATGAAGCAATTGCTAGTGCAATTTTATTCTGTGATCTTATAGATGCTAGAATAATTGATATTAGAAATCTTTTACCTGTACCTTCTGGGGCATCTATAAAGTACAGTCCGCCGCATTGCTTTGCAATTGCTTCCATGATTATATCGTACAAAATACGTTGTTCTGGAATCAATTTCGGAAGATTCATTTCCACAAACGCACAGAGACTATCAATATCAAAGTTTTTTTCATGATAAAAATCACGATCATAAGCATCATTTGCAGATCGGTTTGGAGCACACATATCCAACTGCACCAGTCCTTTGTTGCTGATTGATAAACATATATACTCGATTGAAATCAGGACTTTGTTATACATATATGAGGTAAACTGAATATCAGGGTCTATCTCTCGTACCCGATGCAAGATGTCTTCACTCATATAATCTTTATACTTTTCCCATAGATTTTTGGGATTCGAAGGGAAACACGTGATCAGTATTATTGCAAATAATTTTGGTATTTGCTGCAGTAGATGCGTATACGAAACATCCGAAAGTGCGATGTCCCAATGTCCATCATTTTCAAGAAAATTTAGATACGCATAATTTACCATTTACTGTACGAAGGTCTTCGAAAGATTTTGGTCTACGTACATTAAGTAATAGCATCGAAGATAAAAGCATTCTTGATTGTTTGTATGCACTGTATACACGCGGCCTAATACATCTGATGAAAATAAGTTCGGATGTCCTTCAACTGGCTGACCTTGTTTACGTCGTTGAAATTTTTTCGCTGACGTACTCAACGTATAAAATCTTGGCACTTAACTTAACCGAATAAAATAATGTTCTTGCAAACAAATCATCTATGCATAATTTAAAAAACGCAGTCAACATTGTTTCTGGTGGGGACAAAGCTCTTGAATGAACATTTTCTCTTGTAAAATACATTCGCTGGCCATTTTCAAGATGCACTGACAAATTAATAACTGTTGGATGACGTTCGTGAATTGGAAAGGCAAGAATCCACCAAACTGCTTCATTGCTACTAATATAGCGGCCCAATTGGTATTGTTTGATTTCATCAGTTGGCGTAGATGCGTTTCCTATTCGAAAAACGGCCATATCACTTCCTTTATTGGCATATGTAGACACGTATTTAATTGATTTTACTGAATTGCAGTACTCAACATTTATATGTGTTTTGAAAGTTTTTGAAAGTAAAGTATCAGCGCAGTATCAGCGCGATGCGGGAAAATGATCGGGCAAAGTAGGGGCTGACAGCGAGGAAAAGAAAAACAGAAATCGACGTGAACAAGCTTTTCTATTACAATGTTTATTAGCAGCGCGATAATCTCACGATTTACAATATTGAAAGCCGCGATGTTCCGCAGGCCGCAATACGCGCGCGCGCTCTTTTTCTCGCTCTCACACTCGCACGATCGTCCGTCCACTGGCGAAGCGCCTCGGAAGGGCGCACTCACATAAACTAACCTGAGAGTACTCACGACGGGGCGTCCCCCAGGAGTACCGGCGTCGACGCTGAACGGTACGTGCGAACACACGCGGGCGCCAGACGGCAGCGGTCCGCCTACACCGTCTGCGCAAACACAAAACTAGTGGGAACACTAACGCGGTAGGCATTGGGCGACGGGGGGAGTTACTGGGCCTTTCGCACGGTCCCGGTGATGCCAACGGCCGCCGGCTCCAGTGGACGATCCTCTCGGTGCCGCGTACTCCGATCGTTCACTTGCTCGGGGCGATGTCGCGAAGTCCTACTTCCCTCCGCAGGACGTGTCAAACGCGCACACCGAAAACCCCGCTGTACTAGCTATTCTTTTTCTCCCGACTCGGGCGCACGTGGCTATCGAACTATCAAAAACGAGACTAAATTATTCGAATTTCCTCTCGGCGATGAATGCTCGCTTCCCCCTCTCCCCGCACTGCTATCCTCCGCCGGCCGCCGCGTCGAGTCGTGCAATGTTTACTTTTACCGCACGCGCCGCGACTGACGAGCCGCCTTTCGATTGCGGCCTCGTTACAATATATATATATATATATATATAATTTAGATTATATATATATATATATATATATATATATATATATATATATAATTTAGATTATATATATATATATATATATATATATATATATATATAATTTTTAACTAATATAATTTAGATTTCTGTTAAGTTTTAAAGTGATTAATTCATATTTAAATATATTTATAGTAATATCACCACTTTCGAAAATAGAAGAAATATATTTATAGAGTCCAAAACCATTTGATAAATCTATTGCCATTAGTATTATATGAGAATCCATATTAATAGTAAAATTATTTTTTACATTATCATTAAGAAATGCATGTAGTGTTTCTTTTCTTTATTTCGGCACCTTATTCTCTCTCTCTGCGCGTGCGCATGTGCATGTGTTTTTTTTTTTTTTTTTTTTTTTTTTTATTAGGCGTAGGCAGAGCAAGCTCTGCACTAGTGGGCTCTCGAAACCAGCATCCCGCCGGAACTATCCGGGAATATTACTTTACTTCGGCGGGGCTGTTAGTTAGCCTATACGACTCCTCTTCTTATGACACTATCCTACGTCCCCCATCCACACAGGTGATCCGGGGTTCGGTGTTCATCCTCTGTATCTTAAAATAGAATCAGTTAGCCTGGTTCATCCTGGGCCATTCGCCTAGTTCTATCGGCATTTCTAATTTTGGTCATCACCTCTTTTGCGAAACTGGCTACTGCCTTCCAGTTTTCAGAAGATTCCAGCATTATTGATAGGATGCTCTCTGGTCTTATTGGCTTATTGATGATATTCATCAAGTGCTCACGTTATATTCTAAAACGAGGGCAGCTCAGTAATATATGCTCGGCATCCTCGACCAAAATCGAACAGATTGGGCAGAAATCATTATTATCCAGGTGAAAGCGGTGAAAATAGGACCTAAAACAACCATGTCTAGTCAGCAACTGACTTAGGTGGAAATCTAATTCCCCGTGTTTCCTGTTGATCCATCTGTGTATGTCTGGAAGGATACGATAAGTCCATCGGCCTTTGCTAGAATCGGTCCATCGTTTTTGCCATATTTCTATAGAGCGATGACGTTCCACGTTTTGAGCACCTTTTAGAGAATCCACTGCGGCCTTACATATGTTGTGCAGCCTAGCCAGTTCATCTGCAGCTAAATCGAAAGGAAGAATTCCGGCAAGTACCTCAGCAGCGTCGGTGGATACCGTCCTGTAACCACTAATAATACGTATACAGGAGCGACGACGGGTCGCAATGGCCAGCTCACAATACGATTTAATTCCGCATGCATGATGCCAGATTGGTGCTGCATACATGCTGACAGAATTAACAACATAAGCTAATAGTTTCCTCTGGGGTGGACGTGGGCCACCAATGTTAGGCATGAGCCGACACAAGGCAGCTGAAACTCGTTACGCTTTTTCGCCAGACATCTTTAGATGCTCTTTGAAGTTTAACCTGGCATCAAGCTGTACACCCAAGTATCGTAAATATGGCGCAGAACTAATGCGGCAGCTTTCCATCTCTTACCACTGATTGCATTTCTTGCGGTACACACTACCAGTTTAATAGCATCGACTGTTGATTTTGATTTCCGAAATCCACATTGGCGTGAGGATAAGCCGTGCAATCCTTCAGTGAATGCTTCCAGTCGGCTACATATTATTTTTTCAAATATTTTACCTACCGTGTCGAGCATACGCAATGGCTTGTATGATGAAGGAACATCAAGTGGTTTATTGCCCTTAGGTAACAGGACTAACCTTTGAGTTTTTCCAGCAATCAGGGAAAATACTCTCAAGTAGACAAGCATTATATACTTTTAGAAATATAGCTGGATTCTTCTGTATCGCCAACTTAACTGCCGCATTAGAGATACCATCAGGGCCAGGGGCAGCATTGTCTCTAGTCTTAGCGTAAGCGTTATGTAGCTCCATTTCTGTTATAGGAGGTATATCGTCCGAGTGTTGCGTGCGCAGTACAGTCCCATGGGTGTCATTGGGAAAGAGAGCGGAAACAATCTTATCAATCAATACCGTGCTAGTGGGTTGTATTGGTGCCCTACTCAATCGTGCCATGACTGTTTTGTATGGTCGTTCCCATAAGTCATTGTTGGCCTCTGCACACAGTTCAAGCCGGCATCGACGCTTGCTTGCCTTAATGGCCTTGACAAGCGCTCTTTGTGCTTCTTTAAATAAACTATTAAACGTATCACGATGGGTGCGGGCTCTTTGGGCAAGTCTACGTGCGCGATGACATTGTTTGTGCAATTCTGCAATTTCATTTGTCCACCAGTAGACAGATTGACGATGTTTAAATCCGCTCTTAGTCCTAGTCATCGATGCATCACATGCTTCAGAGATATGCTTCATGAGTGCATTTGCCAGATGACCTGGTGAACCATATTCTAAACGCTCTTCTGATATTATAGTGGCGAACACTTCACAGTCTAGCGATCTGATGTTCCATTTCCGTGTTGGCATCCACTCATTGCACTTGTTCTTTACTTTCTTCTCTGCAATCTCATATAAGATCGCCCTGTGATCACTGTGGGTGTAAAGGTCGCTTACTCTCCAATTAAGGATCTGCTCAATCAAGTCATCACTGGCGAATGTTACATCAATGACTGATTGTTTATCACCCCTAATGAAAGTTGATTCAAATCCCTTATTAACCACGTGGAGTTGAAGAGAATTAAGGCCATCAAGCAGCATACTACCTCTGTTATTTGTTGAAGCGCTTCCCCAGGCTGTGGAGCACGCGTTAAAATCGCCAGCGATTAATAATGGTTTTTTGTCTATGGCTTCATCAACTAATTTAGCTACGAGGATTTCAAAGTGCTTGTCCGTCAAGCTTGGAGGAGCATATACACTATAGACGTATATTTCTTGTATTTTAGCTCAGGATATCAATTCGCTCCGATGACTCGACTGCTTTAGTACCTGCCTATTTTGATCAATCCAGAGGGCAGTTCTATTGCTTGTGTCACTTATGCAGCGCTGTGGTCTGACCCTGTCACAATATGGTTCGGAGATTACAGCAATTGAATTGTACTTCTGTCGACTGCCCATATACAAATTAATATATATTTTTTTATTGGTCTTACAGTCCAATCAATTCCATCCAAAAATAAAATAAAATAAAAATAAAAATAAAATAAAAATAAAAAATAAAAATAATAATAAAAATAAAAAAATAAAAAATAAAAAATAAGAAAAAAAAAAAATAAAAAAAAAATAAAAAAAAATAATAAAAAATAATAAGAAAAAAAAATAAATAAATATAAATTCCCCCTCTACACAAATTGTCCAAAACCAATCAATTTAATAAGGAATGATAAACACTGTCCAATCTACCAGACTCTAACATTAAATTCACATTATTTCGATTCTTGGAAATGTGAATACTTTCAAGACTCTCCCGTTTATACTTATTATTAATACCATGTTCCAAAATATCCACATTCACAAAATCAAAAGAATGTAAAAACTTTAAACAATGCTCTTTTAAACCAGAAGTAATATGTGAGCTACGTAAACTATATTTATGCTCATAAATTCTCTTTTTTAAATATCTACCTGTTTGTCCAATATAGTATTTATCTCAATCCATGCAATTAATCTTGTAAACAACTCCTGACTTTAAGCATAAATCATCCTTATCTTTGCAATTATTAAACAATCTACTTAAATTATTGCGATTTTTAAAGAAAATTTGAATGTTATATTTCCGAAAATTTCTTTTAGTTTTTTCAGATAATCCTCTAACATATGGTAAGACAATAATTTTACCTCCGTTAAAATCAATTCCTGCACTATGTCTATTTTCGGTATTATAAATGTCAAACAATCTCTCAGCAATCAATCTATTAATAAATTGAATTGGATAGCCATTATTAATAAAAGTCTCTCTTACTATCTGTAAATTATTTTGTCTAAAATCTTTATGTGACAATTTAATTGCTCTGTCAATGACACCTTTCAATGCTCCAATTTTGTTTCCGAATTGGTGGTGTGAATTAAAATCTAAAAACCTACCTGACCAAGTAGGCTATCTGTACCAATTAAGTTTTACCTTAGTATTACTACATCTAATTACATTAATGTCCAAAAAACTTAACTGACTATTTACTTCAACCTCCCTTGTAAATTTAATTCTGTCATGTACAGAATTGAAAACATCCACCATTTCATCCACAAACACTTCTGGAACAATTGTAAAGATATCATCAACATATCTCTTAAATATCATAGGCTCAAAGGTTGAAGTGGTATAGAAAGCCTACTTGGCCAGGTAGGTTTTTAGATTTTAATTCACACCACCAATTCAGAAACAAAATTGGAGCATTGGAAGGTGTCATTGACAGAGCAATAAAATTATTAGATAAAGATTTTATACAAAATAAATTACAGATTGTAAGAGAAACTTTCATTCATAATGGTTATCCAATTGAATTTATTAATACATTAATTGCTGAGAGATTGTTTGACATTGATAATACCGAAAATAGACATAATGCACGAGTTGATGTTAAAAGAGGTAAAATTATTGTCTTATCATATGTTAGAGGATTATCTGAAAAAACTAAAAGAAATTTTCGGAAATATAACATTCAAATTTTCTTTAAAAATCGCAATAATTGAAGTAGATTGTTTAATAATTGCAAAGATAAGGATGATTTATGCTTAAAGTCAGGAGTTGTTTACAAGATTAATTGCATGGATTGTGATAAATACTATATTGGACAAACAGGTAGATATTTAAAAAAGAGAATTTATGAGCATAAATATATCAGGTATGTGAATAAGTCTTTCCCGCTTTTTTTCAAATTTTGAGCCTTTATTGTAAAAAAATGGTTACAAATGAATTATTGAAAGTATTGGCCATCGCTAGCTACAACTTTTTCCCATCTTTCTGGCAACATACGAATCCTGTTGCGAAAAAATTCGACCGGTTTGGCCTTTATCCAGTCATCCACCCATTTTTTGGCTTCTTCGTAGGAATGGAAGTGCTGGTCAGCCAGGCCATGCGTCATCGATCTGAAGAGATGGTAATCAGACGGAGCAACGTCTGGACTATACGGCGGGTGGGGTAGGACTTCCCATTTGAGCGTTTCTAAGTATGTTTTCACCGGCGGTGCAACATGTGGGCGAGCATTGTCATGTTGCAAAATAACTTTGTCGTGCCTGTCGGAGTATTGTGGCCGTTTTTCTCGCAGTGCGCGGCTCAAACGCATCAATTGTCGTCGATAGACCTCGCCTGTGATCCTTTCATTCGGTTTCAGAAGCTCATAGTAAACCACACCTAGCTGGTCCCACCATATACAGAGCATGAGCTTGGCGCCATGAATATTTGGCTTGGCCGTCGATGATGATGCATGGCCGGGTAGTCCCCATGATTTTCTTCGCTTCGGATTATCGTAACGTATCCACTTTTCATCGCCAGTCACGATACGATGCAGAAAACCCTTTCTTTTATGTCGCTGAAGCAGCTGTTCGCAAGTGAAAAAACACCGTTCGACGTCTCTCAGCTTCAGTTCGTACGGCATCCAATTTCCTTGCTTTTGGATCATTCCCATGGCTTTCAAACGCTTGGAAATGGTTGTTCGGTCAACTCCCAATGCTTCAGCAAGTTCTTCTTGCGTTTGACAAGAATCTTCATCAAGCAAAGTCGCCAATTCTCGATCTTCAAAGATTTGCGGCCGCCCGCAACGCTCCTTGTCTTCCACGTCGAAATCACCGCTTTTGAAGCGTCGAAACCATCCGCGAACACTTGAATCATCGACACAACCTTCTCCATAAGCCTCCTGAAGCAATCGATGCGTCTCGGCAGCAGATTTCTTCAAATTGAACCAATAAAGTGAAACTTCCCGCAAATGACGTCGACTCGGCTCAAATTTCGACATTTTCACGATATCAAAAATTTATGATGCGAAAAAATTTTAACTAATGTGTTAGTATGGAATTGTTGACATATGAATAAGCTTTGATTATAACATATGTAACCATTGAATACTCGCACAGTATTGGTGGCGCCATCTCTTACAAAAAACGGGAAAGACTTATTCACACTCTTAATAGTTTACGTAGCTCACATATTACTTCTGGTTTAAAAGAGCATTGTTTAAAGTTTTTACATTCTTTTGATTTTGAGAATGTGGATATTTTGGAACATGGTATTAATAATAAGTATAAACGGGAGAGTCTTGAAAGTATTCACATTTCCAAGAATCGAAATAATGTGAATTTAATGTTAGAGTCTGGTAGATTGGACAGTGTTTACATTCCTTATTAAATTGATTGGTTTTGGACAATTTGTGTAGAGGGGGAATTTATATTTAATTTACGAAATTTGGTGGTGGGGATGGGTCTATATAGATTAGAATATAAGGTTTAGATTAGTCCCTGATGAGGAGCCGTAGCGAGCTCGAAACGTTGGACAAGTCTTCAATTAGGTAAGGGTGTTGGGGACAGTCAGACTGCACTTTACTAACAAAGAATTTTTTCAGCTGATATTTTATTTTCAGATTAGTCTACGGGGGTGAATGTAAACAAGGACAGTCTGACTGTCATTATAATTTTAATTTAATATTTAATTTAATTTTAATTTTTATTTATTTTTTTTTTCTTATTATTTTTTATTTATTTTTTTATTTATTTTTTATTTTTTTATTTTTTTTTTCTTATTTTTTATTTTTTATTTTTTTATTTTTATTATTATTTTTATTTTTTATTTTTATTTTATTTTTATTTTTATTTTATTTTATTTTTGGATGGAATTGATTGGACTGTAAGACCAATAAAAAAAATATTTATGAATTTGATTACAGCAATGTCTATTCTTAGCTCCTTTATTCTCTGTTTCAGCAGGTCATGAGCTGCTACGCAATGGTTGGTATTCAGTTGGAGTATTCTCATGTTTTATGTCTGTTTAAAAACTCCACAGTAATCGGGCACTTATAGCTGTATGCTGGATGGTTAATCTCCTTTTTTCCTTCACATTTACAGAGTAAACAGCAGGGCTCGTTTACACACAGCTTGGATAGATGGTCTTTTCCACCGCAGTGCCTGCAAAGTTTAGTTCTGTCAGGGCCCGAGCAGACGGACGCTATATGGCCAATCTGCCAACACCTGAAGCAGCTCTTTATTTCTGTTTTTTTTCGAACTCTGCAGCTGACCCATCCGATTCGAACATACCCTGCTCGTAGTAACTCAGCTGCGTGGCTATATGGTACAGACACCACCGCCGTCTGAGTACCCCCATAAGCTTGCCGCAAGGAACGAGCGATTAGTAGGTTAGTCTCCTTTAGCTCGAGGTGTGTTCTCAGAGCCTCTAATACTTCATCCTTTGAAGTGACCTCATCTATATCTTTAATCTCCAATGTAATAAGATTAGTCAGGACCGAAGTGGATGCGCTATGGCCAACCTTAGTTTCAACAATGCGTGCCAACTCATGTGCATCTTTGGCTGTCCGTTCCAACTGAAGTACAAGGGCACCGCTTGCATTTCTGCGTATTCTGTTAACCTCATTCTTCACATGAGATAACTCCGGGTCATTCTTTATTTGACGCAGTACCTCTGCGTATGTAACTCCTTCATTGGCCTTAATCAAAATGGAATTAGGTCTATTTCGTCCATTAAGCCTGCGTGTATTAGATAATTCTTTATCTTTGCCTTTGGGCTTCTTACGCTTGATGGTCTGCCATTGATTTTCTTTGGCTTCAGACTTCCCTTTAGGTACTCCAACCGACTCTAGTGGTCTCCTTAAGCCCAATGATGGTTCTTTCGTCCTTTTGCCACCTATGGTTTTAGGAGTGGAATTCATCGCTTCTGCTGCGCTTCGTTTGGTGTCAGAGCGTAGACTGGGCGTAGTCTGAGTCACCACTTCATGTGTATCAGGACGTTGATACTGTAATAGATCATCCTCTGCCATACTGATGCATTTGTATGAGGCATTAATAGAACGAGCAAGATCCTTAATGGTCTTGTGCACGTTATGCCTATCTTTAACAAAGTCCAACAATTGTCTGATCTTCTCACCAAGTCACTCCAGATGATTGTTTCTGCGCGTGATGGAGATTTCTCGATCCGTCGTTTCTTGATCCATCATGACATCTCCTTTAGTACCCAGTGTACTATCTATGATTATGTTTGATTTGCCCTCCCCAGAATCCGAGGGGCTACCACCGACCATAGAGACTTGCACTCTATCGGAATCGGTGAGGAGATTGACCGGTCTTGCCGGAGTTACTCCCTGGGGTATATCCTTGTTTATACCAAACATTAGTCATAATTGGCCTTAAGTTCGGGAGGCGCTCCCTATTAGCTTTTTCTGTCCGCCCTGAGTATTTTATTTCCTCAGTGCCCTCTACAAATTGTAGCGAGCCCTCCTCTATCCGCAACCTGGGGAGGCGTGAGATGGGAGAAAGCAACAAAACTCCACACTGGTGCATGTGTGTGTGTGTGTGTGCGTGTGTGTGTGTGTGTGTGTGTGAAGACACTTATTTTTCGATTTTTCGCAGCAGCCTAATTTTTACATCTAATTTTTATTAAAAATCTACCGAATCCAATTTACATTAATATTATTTTAATAATATTTATATATATGTTCTTTACATATATGAAAATATGTATGATAATATATATATATATATATATATATATATATATATATATATATGTATGTATGTATGTATATACACACTAGCATTTCCATCTCAGCTTCGCTCGAGACAGTTAAATACTACTTATGTAAAAAATACTCAGTGTATAAAAATATATTGCCTAGACAATTTTATCTATGATAATATTATCATATATGAAATATCTGCAGAAAAAAAATAAGGAAGCTTCAGGGCTCGCCGAAGCAATGTCAGTGGTGTGGTTGTATCCATTTCAATTCCAAGAAAATTCCCCCGCACTATTTTTCTGAATATTTATGATTTTTGGGGAACTAATTACGAATATCGTAACAGGTTTAGACTACTTTAATCAGCATCCAAAAACAATCGACTAATCGATTATGTTCGTTTTTCGGAAGTTCATCCACGATCTCTGTTATAGACTTACATAGCAATTTTTATTGATCAAGTTTGCTGCAAGCAGGCATTTAAGTTGCTGCCTGATCGCAATAGCATTGGAGCAAGGCTGTGTTATCAAAAAATCTTCGCGAAATTTATATCGCAGCGATCATACTGCAAGCATGCACTTTTAAAAAATTTTTTTTAAATTCATCGTGAAACTGTCGAAACGTATTATACTATTATATCTCTTTATATATATATATATATATATATATATATATGTATATATATATATATATATATATATATGTATATATATGTATATATATATATATATATATATATATATATATATATATATATAGGGGAAGGCGGGAACTCTTTTTTTTATTCAAATTGCAAAAAATTCTGTGTCATTATTTAGATCGAAAACTACACCGATTGAACGTTAAGTATCTAAAGATTTATTTTATAAAATTTTAATTTTTAACAGCAATTATTTCTTGCAAAACAATAAAAAATATGAAACTAAAAAGTCGGGGCATAGCGGGGCACAAATGGTTTTTCATCCAGACTCGATAGGCACGAATGATTCAGTGAAAAGAACCCAAATTTTTAATTGTATATTTATATTAATTTCGAAATGTAAATATTAACCAGTTGAAAACAGAAGAATAATAAAAATGTAATTATAAATGATAATAAGAATGTTAATAATAAGAATCTCGGAATCATCTGGAGTTATAAATAATTAACATTAAAATTTCGTACTGCAATAGCTGGATTTGTTATTTCATATTCTATATTATTGGATATATTTAAATCAGAAAAATATTAAAAATAAAAAACAAAAAACACATTATATATATATATATATATAATATATGATATATATATTATATATATATATATATATATATATATATATATATATATATATATTGTAACGGTGCGCGTGTCCGCCTCGAGCACGAGGACGGCGGGCACGGCCGTTGCAAATTTGTGCCCGGCTGGGCTTAGCCCCGAAGGATTCCGGCGAGGGAGAGGGGCGGTCCGCGAAGGGCGAAATATCGCGTTCGGGACTGCGCGTGGGATAGGGCGGCCAATGGGGCACACTTGAAATAATAAAAGATTAATGATTAAGGTTTAAATGTGCTTTAATATCGCAGTGTCAAAAGAATATAAGGCAGCGCCTATGTGCGAGGCGTGCGGGACGCAGGCCGAGGGTCGCCGAGGCGACGGCGCGCGAGGAGTTCGGGAAGAGAGAGAGAGAGAGAGGGAAAAGGGGCTGCCACTTACAGTGAGCCGGAGCTTGTAGATCTCGCAGCCCGTTCTGGTCCGGCAGCAGCGCCTTCCTTTGCCGGGGCGGCGGTGACGTCGGCGTCCGGAAACCCCGGGATGGGGCGGTTATTCCGCGGAGGCGGGGTCGGACGACAATTCGTCCGCTCGGACTCGTGCCCGGCGCGTATGCACTGCACACACCCACAATACTGTGGCACAGCACGCGCGCCCGATCAGGTACCCTCCCCGAAGACGTGGTACGAGGCGCGGGAAACACTCGGAGCACAAGGTGTTCCCGCACGCGGTTAGTCACGACACGACCGTAGCGAGAAGCAAAAGCAAAAACGTGCGTGAAAGGCCAGTTACGACGCGTGTGTCCTTTTCGCGGCTCTCTTTCTGTCTCTTCGCGCGCGTGGCTGTCTCTCCCCACTCCCCGCTCTCTCTCTCACTTACCTCTCCGCCGGTGGTTGTGCGTCGGCCTGTAACAGATAAACATTTCTACATACAAATATACAAATACATATGTACATGCTACGGCTAGAGAGAGAGCAACGGGACGGGGAAAGCAAGCGCACGCAGTGCTTGCGTTCCCCGTCACAATATATATATATATATATATATTATTATATATATATATATATATATATATATATATATATATATATATATAATATATACTGTGCGAGAAGGAACATCTATGCACGAGAAAAATTATCTAAAGAATGATGACTTTTCAAAAACAAGAAATTTTAAGCATTTTTATCGTATTCACATGTTGTGGGTGCAGATAATATTATGTGTGCCAAACATGCCCCGCCTTTGGGTGTCGATCATGCCCCGCTCAACAACTTTTTCTAATTTGTCAATAATTGCATATTTTGCAACAATATTAGAAAATTAAAAATATATGAATCGATAGAAAAAATCTTCAGCTTTCTAACGGTATTAATTTCATATATTAATAATGCATAAAAATTTCATATAATAAAAATACATAAAAATGTAATTTTCTTGTTCAATTTGGTGTTTTGAAGGATAGCTACCAAAAAAATTTTGAGCACTTTTTTAAAATTTAGAAACAACTGAATTAAAATAAATATTTTATTCAAATTCTTTTGTATAAAAAAAATTTACATTATTCTTAACAATTTCGTACATAGTTTAGTAATTAAAATTTATCTGCCTTACCCTCTCTTTCTCTCTCTCTCTCTCTCTCTCTCTCTCTCTCTGTCTATATATATAGAGGCAGAAAACTGTTTTCTTCTCTCTCCTTTAGGCTTGAAAAATAATATTTATATAATTAAGAAATAATTTATATAAATTGAAAAAAAATTGATTGATAGGTAAGCAATCAATGCATAAAATTGGCCAAAACAAGTATTTGTCAATCAGGGATTCACCACATCATTCAGATAATCAAACAAGAATTTTTTTATATTATTGATTATAGCAATTCATGTTTAATTACCATATTTTGTTATAAAGTTTTGGATTTTCAGTGCCGAAATAGAGAAAAGGATTACAACACGTATTTCTTTTATATATATATATATATATATATATATATATATATACATACATACATATATATATATATATATATGCAGTGATTTAAACTTAAATCTGATGTTCAAATTTCGATCTCCTCATTTTGACGTATTGTAACGCGCGCATGTGTGTGTGTGTGTGTGCGCGCACGCATAAATAGTATTAATAATTAATCTGTAGATAATTACTATATATATATATATATATATGCGTGTGTGTGCGTGTGTAGAGGTATATACGCGCAGTTGTTTTTATTCGCTCGATTCTGCACTTCCCCTATTTCCCCTCTTCGGCATCGTGCCTGCCTGCAGTCATCATGCAGCAAACCATTTTAAACCATCTGCAGAAGGCTGGATACAAAAAAGTTTGCTGCTTGGGTGCCGCATGATTTGACGCAAAAAAACCTTCTGGGCCGAATCGACGACTGCGATGTGCTGCTGAGACGGAACGAACTCGACCCATATTTGATGTGGATTGTGACTGGCGACGAAAAATGGATCACATACGACAATATCAAGCGAAAAGGGTCGTGTTCCAAGTCTGGTGGACCGTCCCAAACAGTGGCCAAGCCGGGATTGTCGGCCAGGAAGGTTTTGCTGTGTGTTTAGTGGGATTGGAAAGAAATCATCTAGTATGAGCTGCTCCCATATGGCTAGACATTTAATTCTATCATCTACTGTAAACTACTGGATCACTTAAAGCAGACTATCGACCACAAACGTCCACAATTGGCCAACAGCAAGGGTGCAGTGTTCCACCAGGACAACGCCAGACCACACATTTCGTTGATAACTCGTCAGAAGCTATGGGAGCTCGGATGGGAAGTTATATCGCATCCATCATGTAGCCCGGACATAGCGCCAAGTGATTACCACCTGTTCCTATCTATGTCGAACGCCCGGTAGTGTAAAGTTTTACTCAAAAGAGGCTTGTGAAAAGTGGCTGTCCGAGTTCTTCGCAAATAAGGAGAGGGGTTTCTACGAGAGGGGTATTATGAAGTTGCCGTCTACATGGAAACAGATTATCGAACAAAACAGCGCATATTTGAAGTAAATACGACCACTGTTACACTTTTTATAAAGCATTGAATGAAGAGCAAAAAAACGGAAGGGAGATATTTGACATCGTAATATATATAAACGTATTTTCTTAAAATTTTGAGCTTAAAACTTGATAATAAGACTACGTTGATGTTAATAATAAACCTAATTTGAGATAAAAAATTAAACTTTCTGTAAATTATTTATATAATAACATTCATTATATTTATATATAATAAATTTTATTTCATTACTATTTACAATATATCATGCACTTTACTACAGAATATAATCTACATTATTTTACTATCTCGCTGACAAATAAATTTAAATAAATTCAAATAAATCCATTTCATAAAAGAGATATTATTTAAATCAAACAAATATTTATTTAAAGCAAATTAAATTCATTAAAATTAATTCAATAGTTATTAGAACACAACAAAATTTATTTAAATTTATGTTTAAACAAAAACATACATATTTAAAACGAATGAATATTTTGTAATTTGGAGTAAACCATATATTTGAAACAAACAATTAAGTTTATTTGAATAGCAAACATATATTTATTACATTATACTAAATAAATTATTGAAAAGTAATAAATATTTCTTGAATTTTACTATACGCAACTAAATATACCTAAAATATAAAGTTAAATAAATAAATATTTGAAAAACTATATATATATTCAAATTTTACAAGTATATTGAATTTTTGGAAAAGCTATTCAATTGAACAATTAAACAGCTTTATCAAAAAATGAAATATATTTATTGGATTATACCCAACGAGTTATTAACAACTAATAAACATTTCTTCGATTTTATTAAACAAAGCACAAAGATTTAAATATTAAATAAATCTTTTAATAAAACTATTTATATGTTATAAGTAAATAATTTTTCAAAAATAGCAAATATTTTTTCCTCATTCTAAACTACAAATTGCACTTTCACCGTTTGATTCCGATTCTTCTGAGGAAAAATATAGTCCTTAGTACGAAAAGACTTTTTCACGAACCTCGTTACAACTCTGGGCTTCGCCTCGGGAAGAAAACCTCTCGTTTTGTAAATAAAACCTTTTTATACTTAGAAAGAAATGTACTATTCCCGCACTCGGAGCGCAAAATACGATTTTCTGCAGCTATCTAGAGGAAACAAAATACTACTTTTCCTTCCTAGGGAGGAAAAATGTTTATGGCCACTTCCCGACCAATCAGAAAGCAGAATTTTACTTGTCCTCTCTTGAGAGGAAAAGTGAATTGAACCGTGTAGTCCGGTAGGATTCTCAGTTTCCCGTGCCTGCGTAATATCTGGCATTTACGATGTTTAGACTTTTAGAATTGTAATACAGATTTTCTAGAAAATGCGTGGCTGAGATTGTAAATTAAATAAATATGTTCTTATGTACAGAAAATATCTTCTTGAACCAATAACTGAAGATTTTGAATAAAAAAAATTTAGTTATTTGATTCAAGCCGACAAAATTAAGTGAATATATACTTGGATTAAGAATTTCAATACTTCACTCAAGAAATTTAATTTCAAATGAAGAATTCGATTCCTATCTTTAAAACAATAATTACTTGAAATACGTTTTTATTTTCTAGAAACATGAAAATTCATGTAATTTTTAAAAGTAATTAATTTTTAAAAGTAGTGCATAGTTTCTTGATTCAAAGCATTATTTTCTTGACTTTAAGAATCAAAAGTTTAAACTAAGCGAATAATTTCTTGAATTATTTTACAATTTATACGTTAATTAACATTATATTATTTGATTAAAGTCTCATCGCTTCTCACTCGCATCTCATCGCTATCGCAGTATGCTGTAGACAATTATAAAAATCTTATATATTAATTTTAGATCTCTTATAGTTATACATTATGAAATTAATTTATGAATTCCAATGAATAGTATATGCATTTATATATAATATATACTTATATTATAACAATTTATATGTCGTTTTGGTTTTAATACGAGATTTTCCACATCTAGACAATATTTTCTTAAATTTATTTTTCTTAGGTATAGGAAGCTGTAAAATAATTATTTTTTGTATTATTCTATAGCACTGAAAAAATATTTTCTAATATCAAGTGAGGACCGATCACGGGCAATGCTATAATAAGACTAAAACAATAGATTGCGGGTGAAGAGTTCAGTAACGATAGCTTGATTAAAAACTTTGAAATATTTCTTAAAATTAAACCAAGATTTTAAAACGTCTTGATATTATAAATATATATAATATTAAACAAATTTAGATAATTTAGATAATATTTTCTTCAATATAATTTTCTTAGGTATATGAAGCTGAAGAATAATTATTTTTTGTATTATTCTATGTCACTGAACAAATATCTGCTAATATCAAGTAAATATTTATGTGCTTTGTATCGGATAAAGAATTATTTCTTAAATTAAAATTAAAACAAATATTTTCTTAGATTGCGAAATAAGTTGCTTAAAACAGGAAAACCAGAATCTAAAAAATTCCTTCATCAAGAACTTATTCGCTTGAATTAAAATGACATAAGCTAGATACTTTATAACATCTGTTCAACTAAACCGAATGAGTTATGGATTTCTGGAAATTAGAGAAAAAATAAGAAATTACTTACCTAGATTACCTCATATTGTTTTACTGCTGAATTTCACCCAAAAATTATTTTCATAAGTCTAGAGATTATTTATGCCCTTAAAAAGTAAATTCCATATTTTTTAGCTCATACATAGTAAAATATCAATCTTTTATCATTTTAATTCAAGCAAATAAGTTCTTGGTGAAGGAATTTTTTAGATGCTGATTTTCTTATTTGAAGCAACTTATTTCACAATCTAAAAAATATTTATTTAATATACGGTCGCATAAACATTTATTGATTATATTTTAATCAATATTTACTAATATTTAAATTCAAAATTGTACTTATGTAGACTGTTCTGAATTAAATTAATAAATATTTTTATCGGTCTTACAGACTTTATAATATCATATATTAGTTAACATAATGACAGTAAAACTGTCCTTGTTTATGATCACTCCCGTAGAACCTGAGATAAAACTTATTACTACAATAAATTATATCAGAAAATTAAAAATAAAAATAAAAATACAATAATAATAAAAGTATTTTGTAACAGAAGTTATATATATAGGGGTATTGTTACGGCGAATAATGTTTTGAATGGTAATAATAGATAAGCCAGTAGAATCAAGAGGGGTAAGGTCTGAAATAAATTGAGAGCTCTGCTTAATGATATTTTGCAAATTATTAATTTATTTTTCGTAGAACTAAATATTGAATCTTATAATTCATGTGTTGTAAATAGTGAATTAACAAATAATGTGTATGTATTTCCTTTATATGTAAACAAGGTTGTGAGTTAATAGGACGGGGAAGGGATGGTCAGGGTGTAAAATCAAATTACGCCAATGTGTATATGTATCTAAGATTATATAATTTATTAATACTAAACCTACAGTCATAAAAAACCCCACTCCGCTAGTGGGGGAAAAAGCCGTCGCAAGAACTTTAACGCTTACCTTACAAGAGAACTAAGCCTATGAATGCGAGCGCTCTTACCGCACAAACGCACACGCGCGCGCACACACACAATCACTCACGATTGACGGGAGTACTCCTGCGCTGTCTGCTACTGCCACTTATTGCTTTGTTACGGCAGGTGAGGTTCAATTGAGAAGGAGCGTTCTGCGTTAACCTCCTGCTCTGCGTCGCGGTCCTGACGTCACAGGAAAGGAACAGTCCTACCGCGGACGGCAGCCACCGGGCACAATTGACACCGAGAAGCTCCTCGGAGATTCACGCAGACCTGAATCTCCGCAAGATCCTATATCTTGTCTCGATACCGCGCCTATGTAGCGCTTGACATACAACAATAATCCCGCACAAATATCCTTAACAACTAGTGAACTTAACACGTATTCACAATCAAACGCGGATGAAATCGCCGATTTAATTTAAACTACTAATGTACACGAGGTTTTCTATCGAAGCACAGCTCAGTTCAGGTTTGATCGAAGGTCGAACACGAAGTGCCCTTCATTCCTTACCCTTGTGCCTCGAAAGTGCGTGCAGCGAGCTAGCGCAGAAAAGCGGGGGCGGGACAGCCGACACCCGTATTGCTCGCCACCGTCAGAGACCTTATACCTGTGCCAGATCTTCGCGCGGCGTAGTGGCCTACGCACGTGTGAAGCAGCTGTGCAATACCTCGCGACGCATACCTATCATAAATTGAGGGATTTGTCTCGATAGCCATCCTCAGCTTACCTCCTTACACTTAGTTTTCTTGAACGAAACGCGAAGCTGGAGAGACAGATAGACAGGGAGAGAGAGAGAGAGAGAGAGAGAGAGAGAGAGAGAGAGAGAGTGAGCGAGCATGGCATGGGTCACATAGTTCTATACTCTTAATAACTATGTCGCACAACACAGTGGCGCGGCAGGCCGAATATGCGTGAACAGTGTAATTTATAATCATTTATAATTTATGCGTGGCATATAACGAATGATGTAAAGAAAATAAATAAATTATTTTATAATGTAGAAAAGAAAAAGAACGAACTGAAAAGGCACCCGCCGGCTGTCACATACTTGTTTAATTATAATTGTAAGTGTAAGAGTGGGCACAGCCCGCCAAGCACCAAGTTTGTTTTAAGAATCGGCACAGCTCGCCAGTCGCCAAGCTCGGTTTAAGAGTGAGCGCAGCCCGCCAGTCCCCGAGTTCGGCTTAAGAGTGGGTACAGCCCGCGAGTAACCGAGCTTGGCTTAAGAGTGGACACAGCCCGCCAGTCACCGAACTTGGATTAAGAGTGGGCACAACCTGCCAATTAAAATAATAGATTAATTACAAATCACATACTTTCGGTAGGGAAAGCGATAGACGTACGCGCACTTGATATCTGCTTCGACTGAAGGTTTAAGGAAAACTAAAACTTGATATTGCTCCGGCCCGCCTTTTATAGGCGATATGGCAGAAAATATTACCGTGCTATCTATTAGTAGTTTTTCGTACTTATATGAATAATGCGTTCCCGAATGTATCTCGCCCGCTTTGTCTTCCTTTGATGCATTTTCTTGATCTTAGATCGGTACTTGATTGTCCATTTCGATGGGTAGCGCACTAATGCGTGTAATAGGGCGCTTCAAAGTCGACGTGGTTGTTTGTTGATGGTGACTACTCGAACTAATCTATCGTGTCCTGGACAGACGTTAATGATTCGATCCAAGAACCACTTACCTGGAGGATATCGATCATCTTTGATTATAACTACTTATCCCAGCTTGTAATTCTGTGATGTGCTACGCCATTTGAATCTTTCTTATAGATGGTGAAGATAGTCACGCAATCTTTGTAGTAGCTGAAAACGGACGCATTGGACGGTGCTGTCTCCGGGATAAGAGTGCATCTTTCTGCATACACTAGGTGAGCTGGAGTTAGTGCTTCAAGGTCTTCAGGATCATCAGTCAGTGGGATAAGTGGGCGCGAGTTAAGGTAACTCTCAATCTCTATTAAAACGGTAGTTAACTCTTCAAAAGTAAGAGTATAATTTCCGATTATCCTAACCAAATGATGCTTAACAGATCGTACATTAACCTCCCACAAATCTTCAAAGTGAGGTGTGTCGGGAGAAATAAATAACCAATTGGGTCTTTGATTTGCGAAGACCTCAGCGACCTCGTGGTAGAATTGGGAAGCTGAACGAAACATGCTTGATAGCTCCTCGGGTGCGCCTTGACAATTACTTCCACAGTCACTATAGATAGCCTGGCACAAACCTATATATATATATATATATATATATATATATATATATACATACAACTATACATGTCTATATATATAGATATCTACATACATACACGTACATATACACATACACATATAAATACAAATTTCAACCGATTCTTAAAATTCGAAATCCCCTATACTTATTTTACATTACTGCAAAATAATAATTTAGCATTACTAATAAATAATTTATATATATAAAAATATTAATTATTTAAAAATTTAAATATTGCTTGCATTTTGTAAATTTATGGGCCGAACCTTAATTTAGAGAATTAGGGCTTGGACGAGTGTTTCCATTCGAGTTTTCTTTAATAAATGATCACTGAATCTCAATATAGAAAAAAAGTTACAAATTTTTATTTGATCTTCTGTTCGATGGGGGACCGGCTGAACAGTTGAAATATCTACTAAAATCGATATAAAGGAAACGGTAGTTCGAAAATTGTAGAACTCACGCTGGTACTATGTAGCTATATTACTGTCATAGTCGCTTTCTTCCTATAATTCACTGCAACAATAAATATTTTTAAGGAATTCATTTAATACTTAAAGATAGATAAAGATAAAAATTTTTTTATATACTTGTTATCAACGAATTCTTTTATATTAATTGATATTTCTTGTCTTCTAATAGACTTGATACGTTTATTCTATTACAATTAATGATATTATTATTATCAGGTATGTGAATAAGTCTTTCCCGTTTTTTTTCAAATTTTGAGCCTTTATTGTGAAAAAATGGTTACAAATGAATTATTGAAAGTATTGGCCATCGCTAGCTACAACTTTTTAAAAAATTTTAACTAATGTGTTAGTATGGAATTGTTGACATATGAATAAGCTTTGATTATGACATATGTAACCATTGAATACTCGCACAGTATTGGTGGCGCCATCTCTTACAAAAAACGGGAAAGACTTATTCACACTCCTAATATAATATTAGGTGGTAGGAGAGAACGGCCTTGTCCACTGCTATTAGCATACGCGAGGGAGTGAGGAGTATGGTATTCTGAAGCATCTAAGGCGCAATTATGTATACACATACTGCGGCGCTAAGCATGCTTCTCAATATTGAACCATACACATTGACTTTGACGCGTGAGGCTACAAAAGCCCTCCACAGAGTCAAAAGCTTACTTCGAGAGATTAGCAGGGAGGAGCCACTACGTCTCTTCAAGGGATTGGTTGGAAAGGCGATTTTATGAATAAATCTGAATGTCATAAACAGAAGCTTCCTCGTCGACAATAAATATAGACTCTGTATCCCATCCAAAGATGAATAGAAATCTGGCTTAACAGGCATCCCAAACATTAGAGAACTATGTTGAACCACTATCTCTGCAATCAATTTATCACCACAAAGTCTATTGGATAATTGTTAACGAATATTTCTTTAACTAATTTTAAATTATCTTTTCTAAAATCTCTGTGTCATAACTTGAGTGCTCTGTCGATGACTCCCCACAGTACCTATCTTGTTTTCGAATAGATAGTGTGAGTTAAAATTTAACAACCTACCTGACTATGCAGGTTTTCTGTACCAATTTAATATTACTCTGTTATTACTAATTCTAACATTGAAAAAATGGAAAATAAATTTTTTGGAAAAAAATCTGTTGCGTGGACTTTGTCGCGCAGGTGACACGAAGGTGTTAGTACAGAGGTGGGCGAATAAATTACAATAACGTTAATATTCCAACAGCGGGTAACTTTATTATGTCTCTACAATAGAACAGATTGGGCGAGAGTGCGCTCCGCCAGGTAGTCTCTGTCGTGTCGTCTAACCGGTGCATCGAAATGTGCACCGATTGCGTTTTTTTTGGAGACGATAGCCCCGCGCGAACTGCAAACGTTGCAGACGCTATGAAGCGTCCGTGACACGTCGAAAGCCGTGAAGTCGGCCTCCTCGTCGGCCCCTCATTAATATAACAAGTATATAATAATTATAACAATTATATATCAGATATATAACCTAACGAAAGGATGAAGAATTCCCAACATCCAAGGAGTGTCAAAATATTTTTAGATGTTGAATTCATGTGTTCTTTTTTTTCTTTTTTTGTAATGTTATATTACCCTTTTTCCTTTTTCTTTTTTTTTCTACCCCTATTGTTCAGTGTGTATGTGTGTGTGTGTGTGTGTTCTGTGCAATTCATATTCCTTTGGTTATCTATTCTGTTTCCTCTTTTCACAATGAGCAATTGACCTATAGATTAATAATATCATCAATTAATTTTCCGATATATAATATTGAAAACATTTTTATCAAATATATTAGTTAAGATTGTTGGAAAAACCAACTCTTACCTTAGTGAACCTCATTAGTGAAGGTTATTAATAATGTTAAAAAAGAAAATAGATTTCAAAATTATATAAATACTAACATCATACTTGAATACAAAACAGCCAAGAATTTCTTAAAAGAGAACACAAATATTATATTCCAAAATGCAGATAAAGGAAATGTAACAGTAGCATATGACAAGAAGGAGTATATTAATACAATTACAATGATTTTAGAGGATAACACAACTTACAAGAAAATTAAGAATCCTCATATTAATAGGCTACAAAATAAATTGAAAGAATTAATAAAAGAATAGAAAAATAAATATTACATTAATGAAATTACTTTTAAACACTTAAAATGCGAAAATGGAATAATAGCCAAATGTTATGGGGTTCTTAAGATTAACAAAAAGCAATTGACTTTAGAATAATAATATTGTCAATTAATTTTCCAACATATAATATTCTAAAATTTTTATTAAATATATTAGTTAAGATCGTTGGAAAAACCAACTCTTATGTTAAAGATAGTTGGAGTTTTTATGAAGCAGTTAAAAACATTAATATACCGAATAATTACAGGATGATTTTATTGGATGTAGTATCTTTATTTACAAATATACCACTAGATTTATTTAAAGATAGAAGAAAAATGGTCAGAATTTAACATACACACGAAATGAACAAAATATGAATTTATAAAGGCAGTGAATTTAGTTTTCAATAACATAATATTTTCTTTTCAAAATAATTTTTATGAACAAAAATATGGCTGTCCAATGGGATCATCTTTATCACCGGTGATCGCTAATTTAGTAATGGAAAAATTAGAAAATATTGCATTCAATAAGTTGAATTTTGAACCAATTATCTATAAAAGATATGTCGATGACATCTTTACAATTTATGCCAGAAAGGTGTGTAGACGAAATGGTGGATGTTTTTAATTCCATCCATGATATATGAATGAAATATACAAAGGAATTAGAATCAGATAATAAATTAAGTTTTTTGAACGTCAATGTTATTAGAGTTAGTAATAACAGAGTAAAATTAAATTGCTACAGAAAACGTACATGGTCAGGTAAGTTGTTAAATTTTAACTCATACCATCTATTCTATTAGAAAAGAGCATTTAAAATTAGTCAAAGAGATATTCATTAATAATGATTATCCAATAGACTTTGTGGATCAAATTATTGCAGAGAGAGAATGGATCAAATTTATAACAGCACTAGAGAACGTAATATGGAAAAGAGGGATAAAATCGGGGTATTACCATATGTAAAAGGATTATTCGAAAGAATTAGAAGTGCATTTTAAAAACATAAGATTCAAGTTTAAGTTAGAAACAATAACAATATTAGAAAGCTATTTAATCATTCTAAATATAAGGATGATAAATGTTTGAAAACAGGAGTAGTATACAAAATAAATTGTAAAGATTGTGACAAATATTATACTGGGCGAACGGAAGGTACCTGAAACAAAGAATATATGAAAATCAATATAGCTTACGAAGCATGAATGGTACATCCGAGCTAGAAGAACAAGTTTAAACTTGTTACATTCTTTCGATTTTGAAAATATAAATATTTTGGAACATGGTATTAAAAATAAATACAAAAGAGAAACTCTTGAAAATATTCATATTTTGAAGAATCCTAAAAAATATAAAGTAGTGTGGGGGTTGCATCCTCCACATAACCATGCCACAAGCGCCCTCACCACCAAATGTGGGAGTAGAGGAGGCAGCGAAGCGCATCCGCGCTATAGTAGATTTAGTCTAGCCGTGTAGCTGCCAGAGAGCACACGCAAGTTTGTATGTATCTGTAATAAAGTCTTATATATATATATATATATATATCAAAACGTAGACTCGTTTTTGTTCGGCATCTAAGTATCCAAACCGATTCTAGTTATCCTTAATTCAATACTCGCATATGTTCGGACGAGGATTAGCCGCTCAACGAAGTCAAGCATTGGAGGTGGCATTTATAAAAATACATAAATGGACACAATCCCGACATTGGTGACCCCACGTTGCCGAAAAATATAATTTTTCAACGTTCGTGAAAATTTTAACGCGTGTAAAAATTCGACGTTCGTGAAAATTTCGTTAAACCTTCTGATCAAAAAAAGTGAATATTTTCTGTAAAAGTTGCAGCAGCGGCGCCGAACAGCGATGGACGCGGCCGAGCCCAGCCGACCGAGCACGTGCCGAGGCCATGCACTGCACCGCGCCACCAAGGAGAGAGTCGCGCGCTAGAGCAGCAACGCATCAGCGCCCAGCAGAGACCGCGCATCAAGTCGCGTCGCCCCACACACCACGTGGCGCTGACTATCAGGCGGCACTATGCACCGCATGGGTTGTGGAAATTCCGAGCGCTGAGTCGCGTCGGCCCCGTACACCACGCAGTCGGCCACGCCGAAGCTTTCCGAGTAGGCCTTTTACACCGCTCGCGGAGAGCGTGTAGAAGAGAGACAAGGCGTCTCAACCTCATCAATTTAAACTCAAACACTTCAAGCCCAAAAATTTCCTACCTGAAAAATCCTTAAGAAAAAGGAGGTAAGAAAAATATCAAAAACATATAATAAAAAATGTATTCCGGTGTTTTAGACGGGACGCGCAGGCCGCGCGTTTCCCGCAACGAGGAAGCAATTCCCATAAAAGGGGGATGCTTTCTAGGAAACCTCCAACGGTCGCCGCTTACGCAGCTTACCAAACGGCAACAACGTACGAGTTGGCAACACAGCACCGCCTGGCAACAGCCGTCCAGCGCGAAGTCAACGAGGTTTAGCTGACACGAGCGCAGCAACGCAGTACAGGCGCAGCAGCAGCGCCACCCGTCGTCATCAACGTGAACTTCCAGGTCTCAACCAAACCTAAAAATTAGTTTAGTATGTGTTCGCAGTAAATCAAATTGTTCATGTCTTAGTTTTTTTTAACCTGCAAATAAGTTTTGATTTTTTTACATACTACGTTAATACAGCTTGGTAACATTTTTTTTGTGTTTATATATATTCACATACATTTTTCCGTGTATTAATAGTTCTCGCGTATGAACCTTGTCGTAACGGCAAAACAATTATTGCTCAGGGAACTATAGCTTATAGCTAAATATTACTACCCACACGCAAATCGATTGTGGTGCAGAACCAACAAGGCCGAATTCTTTATTCGTTATTCGTAAAGCAAGAAGAATTTCACAAGCTCTTAATAGTTCTGTTCAACATACCCCGAGCGGATCGTCGGGAGCTCCATTGTTTAGCCACCACTATTGTTACCAAGCCCCTGTACGTGCGATTTTTTTTCTATTGCAAAAATTATGTATATAGTATATAAAAAATTAGCGTGAACTCACATACAGGGCCTCTAGCTATAAGCTGACGAACGAAGGAGTTCAGCTATAGCTACGTGTACCGCTAACTACTTCACCCCGCCGGGAGTGTGTGAGCCTTCCATACCGGCAACGGGCAAGTAGGAGCAAACACCGTAGTGATTCGGTGTTGTGTGAGCCTCCTTACCGACACTACAAACGTACGGGTTCTTTAATACCTCGGGTCGGTAAAACAGATTGTTTTTGTACCGATTATAGCAAAAGTAGCTTCACGCGAGCCCCGTCCACTAGCAAACACACTTAGGCAGGTAGTGTGGATCAGTTTCAGGGCAGATACGTTCAACTTGTGTAGTAGTGCCTGCGTGCATCGGGTTAGGACCATTGTAAAAAACTTGGGAAAAATTGAGAGGACAGAGCCTTTACTCCCTGAGTGCCTCCGTAGCGGTCGCGCGTACAGGTTGTCGCACGGTAACAGCAGCGATATGAGTCTTTTTTCGACTCCTCCTTTCCCAAACACTGGTACAGTGTCCCGTACTCCTATCCGCAGCAACTCAACCCTTCCTCGCGTAAACGGTAATATCCGTGACGCGGAAGAATACACCATGGCAAGCAACTACTCGAGCGATAACAGTCCAAAAGACAGGCTGGCCGACCATATTGTAACCCTTGACGCGGATACATAAAATTTGCGGCAAAAGGTAGCTCAGTTAACGGAGCTAGTACACAGCCTGGTCCTGCAACACAGGCACGATGCTGCGGCTAACGTCATCCTGCAGATCAACGCCGACAATGAATCCGTCGCGTCCATCGACCTACCTGCGTATGGAAATGAGCCCCTACGCGGGGGCCTAGATCGTTTCGCGCAGTTCACGCGAACAAACGCTGAGGGAATGGTTCATTGTTTTCGAAAGTCTCCTCGCAGCGTGCGGTATCACCGCAAATATTGATAGGTTCGAGGCCTCTGGCAACCACCTGTCCGGTGAAATGATTAGGACCAACCCAGCCACATTCCACGTACTACTGCCCGGCGATATGTACAATGGTTTAAAAAGCGAGCTTCTTTCACACAACACGGAAACGTTGAAACAAAAGCTCGCTAAAATTTTTCGAGAAACGGAATTAGGAAATAGGAAACCCTCCGCGTACCTACAAGAACTCATTCGCAACGCCGGCATGCACATGCCACCAGAAACGATAGTTGCGTTATGGCGGTCCGGCCTTCCAAAATATATCCAATATGCAATCATCAATGATGATGATGAACAAGCACCGTCACATGCGGATAAAGTCTTCGACGTGTACCACGAAGACGAGCATACACGCGTTGAGTTGCAGAATAAAAACGCCGTCTCACACGAACACGAACGATTGAGAAGGGAGATCGCGGACCTGAAAAGAGTAGGGTCTACCAGGTCAGCCCACCACCAATCATATCGGGAGACAAAACCGACCGCGAGCCCTCCGCAAAGCACGCCGATCAAGCCACCGATTCATAGAAATGCAAACTCGTCGGATTTGGGTGCCAATCGCACCAAAAACTCTTCCAAGCAAGAGTCTCGGAAAACCCCGAAGTTGATCAAAAACCGCTATTGCGGTATCTAAAAGCAACCATGAAGAAAGATTCGCGCCCTATCTCATGTGATACGGCCGGTAATACCGAGTTCGAGCGTTTCAAGGAACCACTCGCCAACGTGCCGGAAACCGTTTTCCCCTCACTAGATGCCGAGATCCGATTAGTTATCGACGGGTCCGAGATCGCCATGGGAGCCGCTCTCGAACAGAAGACCAGCGACCTATGGCTACCCTTTGCGTTTTTCAGCAAGAAGTTCAACTCCGCACAGTCGAAATATAGCACCGACGACCGTGAACTCACCGCAATATACTACGCGGTTAAAAAATTGAAGAAGGCCGATCCTTCGACGTAGTTGCGGATCATAAACCCCTCGTGTACGTCCTCGCGCAATCACAGGACAAAGCCCCTGCAATTCGCTGCAGACAGGTAGCGTACCTTGGGCAGTTTAACTTGCGCATAACCTACCGGCCGGGCACAGAAAACCCCATCGCGGACGCACTCTCTCGCATTGAGTGCTTTTGCATTCCAACGATGCTGAACTAGCACGACAGCTGGAACGATTACGACCCAGTGGTCCGTCGCGTTCGTGCACACGTCAACGCGTTTAGGTTACTGATACTGTTCGATGCCAAGATCCTGGCACAGACACAGGAGGACGATACCGAACTAAATCGCATACTTCGCGACAGGTCGTACCCCTTAAACTCAAGCAAAAAACGTTCAACGACCAGTACCATACGCCGTTTAACTGCGATATAAAAGGCGACACATTGCGACCTTATATCCCGGGTGACATGGGTGAGAGAGGAGCTAATAGGTTTCTTTCATAATAACGCTCACCCGAGTGCTAAAGTAACCGATCGGTGACTGCGCCAGCAGTACGTTTGGCCCGATCTGTCCCGCGATATCGCGCGTTTTTGTAAAAATTGCATCGCGTGCCAAGCGGTAAAGACGACGAGGCACAATCACCCGTCGCCGTCGCCTTTTATCGCGCCGGATAGTAGGTTCGAGCACGTGCACCTTGACACTGTGGGCTCGTTGCCTAACTACGAAGGCTACACGCACTTGCTCATCATGGTAGACCGGTTCACCAGGTAGCCAGAGGCTGTACGCCTCCGGGAAATAACTGCCCGATCAGTGGCGTTCGCGTTTTATAATACGTAGATCGCGAGATTCGGCGCGCCGATAAGAATAACTACCGACCAAGTTACGCAGTTAAAGCCGCAACGCTTTAAAGAGTTATTAGATTTCACAGGATGCGAACGTATTCGCACTTCCGCGTACCATCTCGCGGCGAACGGCATGGTAGAGCGATGGCACCGGCACCTAAAAGCGGCTTTTAGGTGTCACGGCGACGACCCCGAGTGGCCTCACCTACTGCCGACCATACTACTGGGCATACGCTCTTGCATACGTAGGAGCGTAGGAGCCAGTCCCGCGGAATACCTGTACGGTACAACGCTGCGTATCCCTGGCGCTTTTTATAGCGTTATTTTTGAGGAATAGTCCGACGATGGGATATTCCTCACCCAGCTGAAAGAATACCGCGTATTATGAACCGCGTCAAGCCTGTGCCCGTACAGCACAATGACGCGAGCAAACCCTTTGTTTTCAAAGAACTTCCCGACTGCTCCCACGTCTTTTTACAACGTGGAGCAAAGAAAACACTCCTTCACCGTCCCTACTCAGGACCGTATAAAGTCATCGACCGAAGTTACGACGGTAAGGAATTTATAATCGACGTTGACGGAAACACGCGCACCGTATCCGCGGACCGCGTGAAGCCCGCCTTCTTCATCGAAGAAGATTACGCCGAATTCTGAGAGAGTAACAACAGATCACGTCGGCCATGTACACCACGCGATACCTCCTTTCATGAGGAGTTGCAACGACTTTCTTGCGTTGAACCCTCAATTTCGACAGACAGACTCACGTGTGATGAAGACGCGCTAACTATACGCGACGACCCTGATCACGAGGATGAGGCACTTGCCTCTGTATACGGAAACGAGTTCCGGGACTCGTCGGATGACGACGAAACAATACCGCGTCGCGAGCAATCTCCCAAACTACCTTTCCTAGTCAGGACGTACCCGCCCGGAGGAGATCCTCCCGCGCGCTCGCCCGTTAAGACCAATACTGTGGCACCTAGGAGGAAACGGCACCGTCCGGATATTCTACGGCGGCGTAGGAATCGCAGCTAGCATAACTCCTATAGTTAGAGTAGGGACTACGTACCGCACAGCACTAATTTTTTCCGAAAAATTCTGTTACAGGTACGTGAGCCTCGAATTATGCCTGTAAGGCGAATCCATGAGGAGCTCACTATCCTGAAGGGATGGGAGCTTTCACAACCGCGGGGCCTATGTGTGCAAGCGCCGAAATAGCAGGGATTCGATTATAAGAATTCAAGACTAAATTCGAGGCACGATACCACGCGGAAACTATGCGCATAATGATAGCAATGCATCTAAGTATGTGTGATGAACGTAGCGACCGCACATACAATGTACCACGTGTCATAATCGACAACGAACCGGTATTAGACCTTTTCTTATACAATATCTGGATACGCTTAAGGCGGAAACGCGTTCGCGAGTTCCTCGAGGCTCACAACCTTGAAAACATAGAGGTAACCTCAGTGAGCAACTCGGGCAACAATACTTCAGCCGTCCTGTGTTGCGCCGACCTTATCAGCTCCTCTGAAATCTAGTGTCTACCCTGCGCAGACGAGATCCGCTTTTCGTAAAATCGCGGTAAAGCCAGCCACATAAGGGTGGTACCGGCCGCATTTATGGGAAATATTCCCGAAATTCCGCCGACTCCAAGCGCGCTGATCAATCCGCGCGTAGCCGTAGCAATGAACTGCTACGACATTATGAAAAGAATCACGTCCAAATAGCTTCCGAGGTTTACCAACAGGATTCGACTCGGGACTACCCCGCTACAACTCCACCGAGGCCATCTCAACGATACTCGCCGACGCCAAGCAATTCCGGTTTACCGCTCTCAAGTTCAACACCCCCAACAGCCGGGCGAATACATCGGAATGGCAGTCCGTAAACCCATCAACCTGCGGCATATCGACCTTACGAAAGTCAACCTGGCTCCAGCCGTCCTAGACCTACTGTCGACACATTTCGCGACTCCGGTGCTCGCTTAGCGGAGACTCGCGACATCCTCCATAAGCACCTAAAAATTCCGGATCTAGCGTCGCTATCAATCATAGACAATAACTACTTCCGCGCTAGTTTTCTGAACACGCAATACCCATCCAATCTGCATACGCTATACCTTGCAAACTGCAAACGCCTTCTAGCTTATCAGATCTACACGTTTGTTAATGGCAACAAGACTCTCAAGAGCCTGACCATTAAGGACTGTACATCTGTTGACCGAGAAACACACGTTTCGTACATTCTCGAGGCGATATTTTCAGGGAATAACGCGTTGACCGAGGTAGAGTTTAGCTTCTCGGAAGACCCGGAATTCGGGCGAGGGCACTTTTCCCTCCCCGCGTCGCAAGGATCGATACACCTGGAAAAACTCATCCTGACAAATAATTCTTACGCGTCCCAACTTTTACAACACGCCGTCTCTCATTCGCCTAAACTCCACGTGATCGACGTGCGTAGTATCACGCTAACTGCTGGGTTCACATTCGAAGAAAACCCCAGGTTTCGCCACCTCAAACTCAGCTACTTCCGGGACATCAATGACATTCTCCTGGACCTGAGCCTACGAGGACTCACCGACCTTGACGTCGAAAATACCCTTGGTCGCAAACGGATGCGCGCGATCGAACAAAGGGTGCTCGTGCATATGTGCAGGAACAACCAAGGGTTCCATGCAAAATTTACGAATTACATGCTTAGCTTTACTAGAGCGCCTAGGGGCGGTAATCCATGAAGCGTCCCAGGACAAACTTGTATTAGTTTATTAGAATCTAGGTTAAGCTCATGTAAATAAAGACCTCTAAAAATTAGATTTTTCCTTTTGTACATATTTGCGTAAAAATCTCCATTGGGGGGGGAGTCATGTGGGGGTTGCATCCTCTACATAACCACGCCTCGAGCGCCCTCACCACCGAAAGTGGGGTAACGGAGGCAGCGAAGCGCATCCGCGCTATAGTAAATTTAGTCTAGCCGTGTAGCTGCCAGAGAGCACACGCACGTTTGTATGTATCTGTAATAAAGTCTTCTATATATCAAAACATAGACTCGTTTCTGTTCGGCATCCAAGTATCCAAACCGATCCTAGTTATCCTTAATTCAATACTCACGTATGTTCGGGCGAGGATTAGCCGCTCAACGGAGTCAAGCGGTGGAGGTGGCATTTATTAAAATACATAAATGGACACAATCCCGACAGCAGCATGCTAGGTTTTTCAATTTATTTTAGTTCCTGAGGATGAACTGTAGCGGTTCGAAACATCCGACAAGATCGTAATTCTAAATTTAAGGTCGTGGGGGCAGTCAGGTTGTCCTTTACTAATATAGAATAGTACTTTTATTATTTTTATTTCGCTTATTATGGTATTTTTATTTTTATTTTTATTTTATTATTAATTTTATTTTATTTTTATTTTTAATTTTCTGCTATAATTTATTGTAGTAATAAGTTTTATTTCAAATTCTACGGGGGTGATTATAAACAAGGACAGTCTGACTGTCATTATTTTAACTAATGTATGATATTATAAAGACTGTAAGACCGATAAAAATATTTATTAATTTACTAATATTTATCTAGTATTTTTTAGTTCAACGATTAATTGGTTAAATAACTACTTTCAAGATCTTAATTTCTTATATTGAGATATTAGTTTCATAAATTAAGAAAATAACAACCTTGCTTTCATTACTGTAAAAAACAAATTTACTACTCTTTAATTGATAATGGAAAATATTAAATATAATAGAAAAGATCAAATATAAATATAAAATATTACTTATTTCTAAATATAAGAATATATTTAATTAATATTCGGCGTAGAGAATTTTATTAATTATCATTTAATCATTATTTACTAATTATATTTATTATTTTTAGACTGCAAGGAATTGATTGATTATTAATTAACTTCTCTCAAGAACTCAATTCCTTATATCAAGAGATTGGTTTCAAAATTTAACAATATAATAATCTTGACTTGTACATTATAGTTCAAAAATGGGTAATATTAAGAACTGAATAAGTTCTTCAGAAAGAAATTTCTTCTATAATTTCTTTTAATATCTTCTATTTATGTTTGTAGTATATGTATACGTAGTATAAGTATATGTATACGTAGTATGTAAGCATAATTAATTTCTAAACATACATGTTATATTTAAAAAAATTTTTTTAAATTCATTTTTTAATTACACAGAAATATTGACTTGCTAGGAGAACCATTTTTCTGTAATATAAATACAAAAATTAATTATTCTTCAATTTCGTATACGTATTATGATTTAATTTAAGAAAATATTATCTAGATGTGGAAAATCATGTTTTAAAACCAAAACGATAGATAAATTGATATACTTTGTGACGTATGGAATGCGTCACTTAACTTATTAAATAATCTGACTTCATTATTGGGATAGTGTACTATAATGGTTACTTGACAAGCTTCTCTGCGTCTTGAACCCAATTAAACTTTTATTGAAAAATTATAGTTTTAATTACCGAATAACCTCTTTTTACTGGCTTAAATCCGGGCATGTACGGTGAAGTTCGATTTGCTGAATTTTTGTTCTATGTAATATATTTGCAAATTGATTATTAATATAGCTGCTTCTAATTATAGAAATAATTATATTTGAGCTTAAAGCCAAAATTTTTTTATTACTGTATTCACTATATATTCCATAGCTTTCTACAAATGTTCTGTTTTTGTTCGTTTAACAGTGGTTCATTACGTTAAGATATACTTTCCATTATATTGAGTTATAGACTCGATATTGTTTATCAAGTGAGTGATCCAAATAATTTTACAGATATTTCATAAAAGTTGAAGTTTATGTAGAAAACGGTTTCAACGTTTAAAAAAGTTAACAAATATATCTATATCTAGCATCAAACATTATTTTTCTTTTTAGTAGAAGTAAAATAAGATTATATAAAGATTTAATGAGTTCGTAGCTACTATACCTAGTATTAGTATCAAACAGAAATGCGCCCACGTTTAAAATTTGTCTCTTTATTCGAAATTTGATGAAAACAACTTTATAAAAAATAGTTGTTTTGATCTTTTATATATATATATATATATATATATATATATATATATATATATATATAAAACGTGACGTATGGAATGCGTCACTTAACTTATTAAATAATCTGAAAAAAAAGAAAGATGATTAAATCAAACACACTTAAATAAAATAACTTTATTAGAAATATAATAAACAAATTGAGTTATCAAACCAATTTGAGGTTAACACTCATATGAAGTGTTATTGTTAGGTACAGGACTTCTTTCCGATGATATACTAGAGATGCGCGATGAAACGACAGACATACTAATCACATATAATGTGCGAGTTGCGCAGTAGTGCTCGCTAACGTAGGCGGCGAGGTGGGGAGCGGAACGGAAAAAGGACTACTGGAATGTATACGAATGCATAGGATATGCATTTCAGGCATTAAAGAAAGAAAAAAAGAAATGTATAGGAATGTCGTTGCGCGTCCGGTAGATGGCCGATAGTAGTGGAGACCCTTCTTACCGACTCAAATGAATTAAGTACATTCGCGCGCGAAATTCAAATGAATAATTGAAAGGGGCAGATTAATTGCACCAATCAGGAGTTATAGGAAGGAAGCGGAACCGGATTAAGACTTAAGTAGTAAAGGTGGGAACCAATACCTGTTTGATAAATTAATAAATTAGAGTGTTTAATAAATTTAATAAGGTAATTGGTGCCCGCCAAGAAATACTAAATTGGCGGTATTTGAAGGAAGAGGGGATATTAATTTTTGTGGAGAGAGCAGTTGATTTTTGACTCTTGTCGAGAGTGGAATAAATTAAAATTATTTTTCTTTTGTGAGATTCTCTCTTGGTTTTTCTTCTTTTTGAGAATTTGAGATTGTGGTGTATCCATTCAAGTATCGGTGGTGAGTGAGGATGGATTAAAAATTATTGTGATAAAAATAAATTTGTTAAATTATAAAAGAAGTGTGGGAAGAGAAAAGAGAGAGAGAGAGAGAGAGAGAGAGAGAGAGAGAGAGAGAGAGAGAGAGAGAAAGAAATTCAGAATTGAAGAAGTAAAATCGAGGAAATAATATTGAGAAATAAAATTGAGGAAGTATAGTGAAAATAATAGATTGAAGGAGATCCAATTAAGATTTGAAATATATAATGATGATGAAGATGATAGAAATTGATAAAATTTAATGTGATAAGTATCAGTAGATATATATTTATGGAGATGATAGAATTATTGATAGTTATTATATTATTAATTATATTTAATGGCCGAATGGTAAGTTTTTTTATTTATTTAAATTAAAGTTTTATTAAATATATATATAGAGTAGTGGTGACTATATAAAAAGAAATTATTTGAATAAAGTTTTGGTGGAATATAAGAAATTTCCACTCAATTTTGGAATTAATCCTGCGACTCCAGACTCTGGAAGAATTCCCCTTCATTAAGTTAAATAGTGCAGTTGGATGGTATTGGTGAATAAATAAAAAAAAAAAAGATTTGATTATACAGTGCGGGATTGGCGTTCTTATTTAGTACGCTAAATACTGTGTGACAAAATGGCATCCCTGGTGGGGAACTTTCACTAAACCGAGTTTTGGATTGAGTGGAAATTTTGAAATATATATATTTTTCTCGTCTTGTTGTTTTTGTGCTGATTGAAGGGTAGAATTTATCAAGAGGATTTATGATTGGCGAGAAATTTTGCGACGCAAATTTTGGCGCGAAAAGATTTAGGCACGGAGGCTTTGGCGGAAAAAATTTGATTGTGCTGCGATTTTGAATATTAATTTTAAGAGTTTTTTAAATTTTTTTTTTAAGAAAAAAAAAGGAATTTAATTGATTATTTTTAACTTTAATTTATCTATTTCTTTTAATTTTTATTTTATTATTTAAAATTTTTTTTTTGATGACAGTGAGAAGTTTATTATTAGAAGGATTGAATGTTTGCTGGTTTTTATTCCTCTTTTCATTAGTGACTGGATATTATTTTTTTTATTATTATTGACCAGATATTTTTTTTTGTGTGACTAAAAATTTTTTTTTGACTAGATAGTAGATTGGACAAAAAAATTTTTTTTTTAAACAGAGGTTTTGTTGGTGACTCTCTCGTTTAACGGAGGTTATAGTGATGAAAATTTGGTGATTGAAAATTTTCTTGAAAAAAAAAAAAATCACTATTTATATTCCTCGTAAGAGAGTTATAGTGACTGGCGTATTTATATATACATTTCGTAGTAGAGAATATTATTTATTTATTTGAAATATTATAATATTATTTATATCTAAATTTGAAATATCTATATAATAATGATGATATTCATAGTCATATATATATATATATATATATATATATATATATATGTATTCCCTGACCTGTAGTAGTAACGATTATGAGTTAAAGTTTTTCTTTAATTTTATTATTTTATTAAATTATTTTTAATTTTTAATTTCAGTGTTGCTTAATAATAATAAATAATTCCAGTTGAAAATTTTTTTTTTGCTTTTTGTCTGAATAGGTTGTTTTTATTAAATACCATTCATTTGTAAAGTTAAAACTTTAGAAATGTTGTTAATTAAGAAATAAATTTTTAAGTAAATTTTATCTAAATAAGTTAACTGAGAAATAAAATTATAAATTTATGGAAGTAGTCGTGGAGAAATTTAGTAGGTCCTTTTCAGTTGCTGAAGAAGAAGCTGGTGTCTGAATAATTCATGAATACTAAGAAGTCTAAGAATTCAGAAGTACTCAAGAATAATATTATTAAATTTTAATTAAATTATTAAATTAGAATTTTGAACGTTGAAAGAACGTGATTTGACAAAAATTTTTTTTTTGGTGTTATTAATATAATTGATAGACGTTTG
Source organism: Sycobia sp. Sy_11 (assembly GCA_018907035.1). NCBI lineage: Eukaryota > Metazoa > Arthropoda > Insecta > Hymenoptera > Epichrysomallidae > Sycobia > Sycobia sp. Sy_11. Next base: position 140,174 of record JACCIC010000083.1, on the reverse strand, counting down.
AAATTTTGTTTCTGTTGTAACTAAGTTAATAAACTATAAATTGGAAATTTAGATAAGGTAGTGCAGACTATAGACACCAGCTGTATAAGGTACAAATTTAATTTATTAAATATTATATTTTTGATATTTGAATTAAAATTATTGGTGATATGGTATAATAAGGAGTCACGGCGTCTATGTTCGTAAATAGTGGGGTACATTCGGACTTTAAAAATTGAAATATTGATCGGAATCTGTGTTAAGAAGAGAACTCAGATTAGAGACAAGAAGAATTATTCAAAAATTTTGTTTTCTCCTTCTTCTTTCTCAAACGAATTTTGTTAATTTAGCTTTGTAAAGACTGAGATGGATATTACATCCGGTACATTAAATCAAAGGAACAGAATGGAATATGAAGAGTTTTTAGAAAATTGGTCGGGCTAGGGAAGTAGCTGCGGAAATAGAACCTTTACTAACAGATGAGATCTTCCGTAGATTGGATATAGACGCGTTAAGTACGAAAGGAGAAATTGCGACATTGAAAGATAGAGTATTAAGATATAAATTGTGCCGGGTGTTACCGAGGAGTTATATTCCTTGGAATCCAGACGTAGATAATAGAGGGGACGAGCGTCTCTTCACTAGGACAGTATTGCAAACAGCCAGTTCAGAAGAAAACCTTCCACTGCCTGAGGCCGAGCTGGTGCCAGAAGCCAATATATCGACTAATGGCGGAGGAGCTGAGATGATCGGTGTGGGAAGGGACAAGTTAGCGGGAGCGGAAGTAGTGACCACAACAATGACTTCGACGACTTGTACTGTTACAACGGTGATGTCGGGACCAATTATGTCTACAGTACAGAAATTTCAACCTCTGGAAGAAACGATGAGAAAAATGATGTCGTTAAAGGATACAGTGTCTGGAGCTGTTGTGACGATGTCGAGGGTACACCTCGATAACGAATTTGAGGGTAATTCCCAAAATAAATCTGCTTACAAATAGGAAAATGACAGAAATAAATACCAAGAAATCAGTACAGGTGAAGGAACGACTCTCTGTCAGTTATCCAAGGAATAAAGAGTCGGTAGTGTCAAGCTTAATCGGTAATATTAATCACCAGTTGGGGTTCAATGAGGGAAAGTATCAAGAGCTAAGAAGCGAGTCAGAGGCAGAGGATACCACCGATGATGAGGACTTCGACGCCACGTGTAGTCGTCTGATGAATTCCTTCGTAACCCGCGTACATCGAAGCACTCCAACCAAGGAGGAAAGAGCATATAAAAAAAACTATTAAAGGAAGGAAGAATTCTACTAGTAGAAATTGTGGGTGTGGTAGTTCAGGAGTTAGGGGGGATAAGAGGGGCCGGAAGGTGTCCGGTGAATCCATCACCTGCACGAATAGTAGTAGTGATAGTGAGGATGACGATTTTCCTCCTTTAAAGAATTTGGAGAAAAATAGGTCTGGTTATAGGGAAAATTCGCAGTATAAAACCAGGAAAGCGTTACAAGACTGGAAGTTGAGTTCTTCTCTGCAGTTTCCAGAGAAGAACGGGGAGAAGGGAGGGGGAGTGGAGAGAATTCTCCAGGAATGACGACGATCATAGGTGCGTCATCTGTGCGGAGTGTGCAGGTATTACCGAGCCTGCGGAGGACCAGCGAAGTAAAATTAATGAGTTAGTGAAGACCATTCTTCCATCTAATTCTGATGATTCGGGGGTGACCACACTGACCGAACATCATATAGACGTTCAAGTAGCTGCACCAGTCCGACATAAATTTAGTCGAATATCGCCTGTGGTATTACAAGCCGCGCAAGATGAAGTGAAGAGAATGTTTGATAAAGGAATTATCGAAAGATCCGCGAGTTGTTGGAGTGGCGCTCCAGTTTTAGTGAAAAAATCTTATGGTAGTTACCGTTTTTGTGTAGATTATAGAGACTTGAATCAGGTCACGAGGAAAGATACATATCCCCTACCGAGCATGGATGGCATATCGGACAAATTGCGGAAAGCACGTTATTTGTCCAAAATTTATTTAAAGCAAGCGTATTTCCAGGTACCTTTGGAAGAAAGGAGCAAGAAATATACGGCCATTGTTTTACCAGGGTCGGGATTATGGCAATTTAGGAGAATGCCGTTTGGACTGACTAATGCTCCAATGACATTCCAACGATTGACTGATGCATTGTTTGGATCGGAATTCGAACCCTATATTTTTGCGTATCTAGATGATATGATAGTCGTGACTGAGACTTTCGAAGAACACATGCATTGTTTGAAAGTAGTTTTACAGAAGGTGATTGAGGCTAATTTAGTGGTGAATAGAGAAAAATGTGAGTTTGGGTGTTCGAGAGTAACATATCTCGGATTCGTGCTGGATAACTAAGGGTTGCGGACCGATAAAGAAAAAGTAGACCCTGTGATAGAATATCCAGCTCCCAAGAATGTGAGGCAGTTGAGACGGTTTTTAGGAATGATTGGGTGGTATTCGAGGTTCATTCCCCAGGACTCGGAAATAAAAATTCCTTCGGTCAAATTATTGAGAAACGATCAACCGTGGGTCTGGGGAGATGAGCAGCAGTTAGCCTTCGCGGAATCCAAGGAGGCCTTGACTAAGGCACCTGTATTAATCCGACCGGATTTTTCTAAGCCGTTCACCGTGCAATGCGATGCTAGTGGGTTTGCACTGGGAGCAGTCGTCACCCAGGATCGAGAAGATGGAGAACACCTGATTCTATATATCAGTAGAATATTGACACAAGCGGAGAGGAATTATACTACAAGTGAGAGAGAATGTTTAGCTCTCCATTGGGCCATTAAGAAGTTGAGACCTTATATTGAAGGGTATAGATTTACAGCTATCACCGACCATAGTGCTCTTAAATGATTGCGTAATTTAAAGGAGCCATCCGGTAGATTGGCCAGATGGGCATTAGAGATGCAGCAATGGGATTTCGAGATAGTACATCGGAAGGGAGCTAACCACCATGTTCCAGACGCTTTATCTCGAATGTTCGAAGACGACGAAATAGCAGCATTTGAAGAAATCCAAGATGAATGGTATATACAGCGGAGGAACGAGATAGAGGAATATCCCAATAAATATCCGAATTGGCGGGTAGAGGAAGCGAAAATATATTGCTATAGAAAGGATTCGTTGCTAGATCCAATTGTATTTAGAGAGGAGCAGTGGAAACTGGTAGTTCCAAAGGAACAACGGATTAGGATGATGAAGGATGCTCATTGTGAGGCTAGTTCCGGACATTTAGGAGTGGAAAAGACTTATGACCGGATCGCTAGAGAATATTATTGGCCCGGATTTGAAGTGAATTCATTTATACAGGGATGTGATGAATGTCAAAGATACAAAGTATCACAAACGGGTCCACAAGGCTTATTTGGTACAAGGGTAGTGGAGAGACCGTGGGTAGTGGTGGCTGCTGACCTCATAGAATTTTCTCCAAGTAAAAATAGGTTTAAATATTTGTTAGTATTCCAGGATCTATTTACAAGATGGATTGAGTTAAAGCCACTCAGATCCGCCAAAGGGAAAGCAGTAGCTAGGCGTTCGAGGAATTGAATTTATTCAGGTGGGAGACGCCCAATTATTTGTTAACCGATAATGGAAAAGAATTTGTGAATCAATGGCTAAAAAGTACTCTAGAGGAATATGGAGTTCGGCATGTGACTACCTCACTGTATCATACACAAGCTAATCCTATAGAACGTAGTAATAGAACATTAAAAACGATGATTGCTACTTTCGTGAAGGAGGATCACCGGAATTGGTCTCCCGGACTGAATAGTCGTTTCCGGTCTGAGGGATCGGGGTCCTTCAGGGGTTGGCATAAATTAACACGCAATTTCATTAATTCGATAATATTGTTCTTTTGATAGTATCAAAAAAAATTTTGTCTTTGATCACAGATTTGATCAATCTATAATTTAAGTATTTTGATCATTTGCAATTATAGTTATTAGATTTTCTGAATTCGATGCATTACTTTTTTGTTTTAAGATAATAACCTTCTGATTCAAAATTTTGTTTTCTTTGATTAAGAACATATTTATTAATATATGTATTGCGTAATTCTGTGTTATAAATATACTGTATAAAAAACAATTAAATACTGATTTCTAGAAAATATTAGTTAGATTTTGTAAAGCCTTTTTTAGAGAATCAAAAGTATTGTCTTCAGGTATATGATTACTAAACTTAAGAAACCCAGGTTTTTCATTTTAATTTTCATCAGCTTGTTTTAAAGAAACGTTTTCTAGAACATGAAAGTGCTTATTGTCAGATTATGATGAGCTAAATTTAAGTAATTAGAACATTATTACTTTATAAATATTTACTTGACTCTCAAATATATCAAAATTTAAAGAAATATTTGTTGAATTCAAATAAATACTTTTTTACAAAATTGACTCATTTGAATTTAGACTTTTTTCAGTGTGTATTACAATCTAAATAATATTCTTTAGAAAATTGAACGCTATGATAATGTAAGTAGAAAGAAGTAAAATCTATAATAAAAAAATGTAATACATGTTGTATAGATAATTAAATTATGTAAACTAGAATTATATACGTATTTGTCACGTAGGAAATATTTTTTTGTTTTTTAAATAAACCTCACCGTTTATTTTAAATACACGATTGTTTTGTGGAGTATCCACATACCAAGTCTGCCAACAGAGGGCGGTTAGGCATCTTAGTTAACCCATGAGCGACTACACAGGCCTCCGGTTAATATATAAGCCCTTGACCGGGTCCATATAATCACGTCTAAGGCAGGGGTTACCGACAATGCCTTACTGATGAGTCCAGTCGATAACCCTGGAATGAAACGTACCACGAGCCATTTCTCTATATATAGGAGTGTATAATATGGGACTATAGGATCCCATGAGATACACCCTATAGTTTCAAAATTATAAAATATTCGTTCGTTTTAAATATGTACGTTTGTGTTTTAAATAAATAGAATTTGAATAAATATTTGTTGAATTGTAATCAATACACTTTACTTTTACGAAATTGACTCATTTGCATTTAATCTTTTTTACAGCGTTTAATGCAATATAAATTATGTTATGAGATCAAATCATGTTTATATAAAATTGTAGTCTTATTATTCAGTTTTTCACAGAAAGTAAAGCAAACTATAAGATTATGACTGTCACCTACATGAATCTGCTTACACAGAAATACATGATAACCAATTAAATACATTTTTTTTTTAATTTTTTGAAGGAATTAATTTTGCAAAATTTCAACTTCGTATATTTCTATATCTTCGTAAATTTCTACTTCACTAAGAAAAAATTCGAATGTTGCAAATTATAATTTCCGGTAAATTTCAAATGATTTTTTCTAAATAGTTTGTACATGAGCCAACTATTGTTTTAATTCAAATGGTCCTAATAAATAATCTTTAATCGTGTATTCGTTTTATAAATATGGTAAAACCTTAAAACTATGTAATTAAATTTTGGTTCATAAGTTACAATGTAAAATTACAATTTGCAATTACAAGATTTCTTCAAATTACATTTACTGTTCAAAAATCCACTTTGAAAAAATTGCCCTTGAAAAGTAAATTATTTTTAAAAATGAAATCACATTATAATAATTATAAAATATTTTCAAAAAATTATTAAAATAATTTTCTACTAAACTTTTCTCAGGTTACATAACATTCAAATTCAAAATATTATTCAAATAATGTTAATGCGACCAGTTTTAATAATAGTTTTATTTTAGTTGTGTTTTTTCAATTCTGTGACGATATAGTAACGTAATCGATTTATCAAATAATTAATTAATATATATGTAAAATATACTCTATGTCTAAAAATATATTAACTATAGATAATTTTACCTATCATATTTGTGCAAAAAAGTCAAGAATCCTACCTCAGGGCCCCTTGAAACATTGCCAGTGGTGTGGTTGTCTTTAGTTAGTCTTGAGATAGTCCCCCCGCCCTATTTATCTCAATATTCATGATTTTCAGGGAACTAATTACGAATATCGTAACAGCGTTAGACGGAAAGTGAATATTCTTTCCTAAATCCACGAAAATTCTATCAAGGTCATATTTTCCTGAATTTCTCTTAGAAAATAAAAAAAGTTACAACATATTTAAAACCAAAATCCTAGAGCTCATTAAAGTATAATATATATTATTTGTTCTATACTGTTTCTAGTGCAAACAATATTTCTGGACAAAAGTTAAAAAATTCCGTCTTGGAGTCCCCTAAACGGTTCCTCGTATATACTCAGCACAGGTACCTTCGTATACATTTTTCTCGAGAAATACTGTTAGTAAAGACAAAATCAATAGAATAAAACAAATATATATCTTATGGTCTAGATAGTCTAATCGCAATAACTATATGTTTATGTATTATAAATGCATAACTTTATTTTGTCTTTTATTTCTTATTTATAATAGTTAATGTATTCTATTTAATATGTAATGTTAACTTAACATTGAGATAATCATGATGACCATTACCAGCAATTTATAGACACCAAAACTACTAAAAATAAACCGATCACCTTCAAATTTTGAACACCTATTCTATACGGTCAGGATTAGATGATAGGGTATTTATTGTAAATTTAACAAAAAAAAAAAATTGATGGCAACATAGCTAGTTGCATGTATATCGGTAGACTGCCTGCTAGGCCTCGTACAATATGCGTGTAGATGGACAAATAATAAACAGTGAGAGCAGGTGAGAGAAAGAGATGAAACAGTATAGAGGAAACTCGCGGGTGCATGATATGGCAACACCCACCAATATCAAGTAATCCATGTTAATTCCCTTGGATTTTTCTTTTCTCCCCTCCCCCTGTCGTGCTCTCTCTCTCTCTCTCTCTCTCTTTTTCTCTTTCTCTATCTCCTCCATACAAGATAGTTATGCGTTAAATATGATTTTATAGGATTCTGATACGATACTCCAAAAATATAAAAAGCAATCAAATAATTTTTCGAACAGTTTACAGTATATAATTAGCAGCTTTTTCGAGATCTATTAAATTCGGACACATAGATCAATTGCTGACAATGGCCATGAATATTGTCTCAATGTTAAGTTAAGTTAAGAAACCGAGACGATTGCTAAACTCTGAACGATGGTGGGTGTACTTTACAGCACTAAAAATCTTAATTTTAAAAATTACTAACTCAAATAAACATACTTTAAATTTACTTTATACAAAAGTATAAAACGAGGCAAGTATAGTGTATTCAAAATTCTAATCATTTAAAAGTGTTTGTACCGTAACAAATATTTTTTGCTCTTCAAATAAACCTAACTGTTGATTTCGAACAGACAATTCTTTAAAAAAAAACAAATATTCTTTCCTTTTAAATGTGTACGTTTTAGTTGCAAATAAATAGAATTTAACTAAATATTTCTTGGAAATAAATACACTTTTACGAAATAGCCAGTTTTCTTTAAAGTTGCCGCAGGTTTGAAAACGTTGAACTGCTTGCTAGTTGCTGCTATATATATATATATATATATATATATATATATATATATATATATATGTGTGTGTGTGTGTGTGTGTGGCAATAAAATTTCTTTTTGGTCGCTGCCAGTATAAGCTGCTCATCTGCTTATTTACTTCTTAATGGTACGTTAAATTAATAGAAATATTTTGTATGTAAAATAAACTCTAAGTTCAATACTTGTTTAAATTCAAAAGCACGTTTAAAATTATAAAGCTTCCATTTCTCAATTTTAATTAAATTTTTAAAGAAAAGAATGATTTTTATTTACTTTTTTATTAATTTTTTATGAATTCAAGATTTTCATGTTGCGCTATTTTTATTATTTAGTTTATTTGTACTTTTAGTTTATAAAGCAAGGGTACTCGCACTAATCAAGCACCCCAAATGGAACACATTTTAATACGTCTACGTCGTTTTTCCTAGGTAATGCTAAAGGTAAATACGAAAATTCAAAGTAAAATGTCCTTGAAGGTCATCGTCAAGGCCGTACAGAGCGGAAACGTTGCATGCGTCTTGATAAAAGTAATAGCTTCTGTGGTACAAAAATTGAGAATTTCCTATACCAAGAGGTTTCCAGACCTTGTTCGAGGTTAAATGACCTTGTGTGACCAACAAGATCTTCTTTGATCCATGACTTGATCACATGTTTGGACGTAAAATTTTCTGCTCTTTCGATTTCCCTTATCAAAAATAGGGGTTTCCATTTGAAAAAACAAGGTTGACCTTGAAATAACCTTGAAAGTGAAATCCAAGGTGAAATCCAAGGTTACTAGTAAATTCCTTGACAAAAGTTACCTCTAGATTGATCTTGAACTTGTCCAAAATCAATTTACCTGGGAAATTATTAAGGGGTTCCGGAACTTTTTGGACACCCTGTATATATATTATTATATTAGTAAGTTCAGTGTAAACGTTTGCATGCATTACACAACTGAATTTAAATGAAAGCTTTTTTAAAGAAGGTTTCAAATCGAATTTTAATAGTTTTTATAATGGATCAGAAAATGTATACTTTATAATCAGTTCTATTTATTAATTATGAATTAGAATTATTTATATTTATGAATTTTCAAATTTATTTATAATTATTTAGTATCTATTATATATAATTATATATTTTTATAATACACACACACACACACACACATATATATATATATATATATATATTGTGACGAGCGTCACAAGGCGCCCGCGCCGACTTGTCCAGGAAAAAGACGACGCGCGCGCTATCCCGTGGACAAGAAAACCTCAAGGCGCTCGCGCGCGCCGTCGCGCCTTGTGCTCGGCATTCTCCCTCCCCCTTACCTCCCCGCGCCACGAGCCGCGTATAACCGTCGGCTGGTGGAACGGCAAGTAGCTTAACCTATACCACGGCATGGACGAATGCCAAGGTTTGCTCGCGCAACGAGGTGAATGTGAAGATGAAATAAATAAAGGACAAATTTGTGCATAAGAAATAATAAAGTAAGTGAATAGTGGTAATTATGGGTGGTGATAATAATGGATAGTGGTGATGTAAGGACAATGATATGAATAATAAGGAAGACAAGGCGAAAAAAAAATAAAATTAAATGAGATGATAGAGAAAGTGAATCTAAAGACTAAAATAGATAGGTAGGTACAAATGATGAAGATAGATACATGGATGAAATATACGACCAACACAAATGAATCAAATGATAAATTGACAAGGCCAAATGGTGATAAATTAATGAAAAAAAAAGAGAAGCAGATTTGATGAAAAAAAAGGGAGAGTAATTATGAAAAGAAAAAGAAAAAAAAAGAAAAAAAAAGAAGAAACAATGACAGATCTAATAGCTTAATGAAATTCTGATGTAAGTGAAAAATGATAGACAAAAACATATATAAATAATAATAGAAGGTAAAGGGAAGTAAAGATGAAATGATAAAGCGAGTAAAATAAAGATGAAGTAAGAATAAAGAAGAAGTTAATGATAGACACGAACATATAATGAGAATAAATAATGAGAATAATTACAGATTAACAAGAAGAAAGAAGATAGTTAGAAAATAATAGATATATGATAAATAATAAGAGTAAAGAAGAAGTTAATAATAGACATCAGATTTAATAAGAATAGATAATGAGAATAATTACAGATTAACAAGAAGAAAGAAGATAGTTAGAAAATAATAGACGTAAGATAAATAATAAGAATAAAGAAGAAGTTAATAATAGTCATAAGATTTAATAAGAATAGATAGTAAGAATAATTACAGAGAATAAGAATAAAGAAGTTAATAGTAGACATAAATTATATAATGGAAAATAAATTAAAATTAGGATAGATAATAAGCGAGATAATAGAAATCTAAATAAATTTAAAATGTAATAAGACATAATAGAAGTTAAATTAAACTAAGATAGACAATAAGCGAGATAATGGAAATTAAATTAAAATTGGGATAGATAATAAGCGAGATAATATAGATTTAAATAGATTTAAGAGATAAAATAAGACATATTAGAAATTAACATAAATTTAAGATAGGTAATAAGCGAGATGATAGAAAATCAATCCAATTAAGACAGGTGATATATAGAAGTGATTTTTTTTTGTCATTTTGAATCAGCAATATATTTTTATCATTCAGTTTTAACTTTATTTTTGAGATTATTAATTATCGAGTTAAGCGAACAAATTTTGTTGTGCAAAATGTTTGTCTTTTTCACGAATGATTTTAGTTTGATTGGCATAGTGTATTAATAATTAAAATGTTTATCTTGATTTAAAAAAAAAATATAAATTTAAGTAAATAAATTAAATTTGCTATTATTGTTTAATGTGTTCTCAGTAAATGATAATGTAACTGGGGTATAAGCTCGCGTTAATCTACAATATGTAGAAAAACTTTTCATAAACCTCATTGCATTTTTCATTATAACAATACATCGATCAATACAATTAAAATCAGAATCATTCAAAATGGCTATATAACTATTGATGAATGTAAAGTGTGATTATTCAGAATTTTGTATGCGTCACGACCGCGATCGGCCGTCGTCGGCCGCCGCCGAATCCCCCCCCCCCCTTTATCCCATCCTTCTTCCCTGTGAGGAATAAGACGAGCGGAACTCTGCTGTCGGCCAGGGAACGAGTCGGTCGTCGAAGAGAGTGAGCTAGAGAGAGGACGAGAGGTAGTAATAGTTGTAGAGGCCAGAGAGAGAGAAATATTACCAGAGAAGGGCAGCGGAGGAGATTGGAAAAAGGAGTAAAGAAGGGAGTGTGGGAGCGTTATCGGAATTTAGGAGAGGCAAGGAGACAGATTTGGGAGGTCGAAGGCAGTGCGGACATCGAGAGTGCGGTGGAGTGAGCTGGGGAGATAGAGAGAAATACAGAGAGAGAGAGAGAGAGAGGACGACAGCAGAAGGGCCCAAGAAGACAAGAGAGTGAGGGGCGAAATCGAGAGCAGAACAGAATTGCGAGGAGCGAAGGGGACGACGAAGAGACTTAGAAGGAGCCACGTGACCACCGAAGATCTTGGCGCGTGAGTACTCTCCGCGGCAACAGCGAGCCGACCGTCAGCGGGGCGCCGCGTGTTTTTTTCTTCTTCTTTTCCTCCTCGGCCATTACCCTTGTCCCTTCCCCGTCATCCTCTCCAAATTCGGCGAGTGCGTCGGGACGCGGGTCGCAGTCGGGATGGGCCGAGCGAAACTTTCTTTTTCTGTTGTATTTTCCTTGTTTTATTTTGTGAATAAAGGATTTTGTACGGAGGCTTAAAATTGATTCGTGGGTAATTCTTCCCGAAATCTCCCGTTTCACTATTTTCGACCGGCGGGACCCCTCCGAGGATTAAAGGTAAGAGTGTGGAGTAATAAAATTGAATTTTTTTGTACGTGCGCGACCTGACCGGGATCGAAATAAAATTCAACTTTCGGAGAGCGGGTCGTCGCATTATACAATATATATATATATATATATATATATATATATATATATGTGTGTGTGTGTGTGTGTGTTTTAAATTTTTATTTTTTATTTTTATTATTTTTGTATATTGATGTATTAATATTAAACAAATTAATTTAAACCAAGTATGCGTATAACACAAATAAGTTTTAACGTTTCACTAAAGTTTTATGTTTTAATTAATTTTTTTTATATAATGATTTATAATACATACTAAATACTCGTATATAAATTTGTAAAATTCATTAATATAAATAATTCTAACTCATAATTAATAAATAAAATACAAAATAAAAGTATATATTTTGAGCTCCGCCTCGTCCCTTATAGGTAATTGTACTCGAATGTCCATTATAAAAACTTTTAAACATCGATTTGAAACTTTCTTTAAAATGATTTTTATTTAAACTCAAATGTGTAATACAGTTGAAAACGTTTACACTAAACTTGCTTTTACATATATATATATATGGACGCGACCACCTGATTACTGATTTTTCCTCTGATTACGTCAACGGCGGAAAACTCGCAGTTTCATAAACGTTGATGATTTTTACATGGAGAGTATAGGAACATGCATTCCAGTCTTGCCATATCTACTTATCGCAAACTTACTGGAAGTCTTTCGGAACAGACCCAATACAGGTACATGTATATCATCTATATTACGAGATATTATTAGTGCTACTATATACCATATGATCAAATTGGACCCGGCCTGGTGCATTTAAACTCCGCGCATAAATTGAATTGGTAAAATTATTTTTTCCTATATTAATACAACCTTTCTTGATGCGCGTATGATATTTGAACGCCATATTTCCATTAGTATGTATTTGTCAGCTGTTTGTTTACGACGCAAAAAGTTTGTCTGGCGAATTTGACTATGAACTCATGGAGCGTTCCCCGAAGCGGATTTTTGAGTTTCGGAAACAGGAAAAAGTTACAGGGAGCCAAATCTTGTGAATACGGTGGCTGAGCGACGACTTTCATTTCGTGTTTGGCCAAAAAAATCAGGCATAATCATGCTGGAATCTGTCGGCACATCATCCTCGTGAAAAAACCATGAATTGTCTGCCCACAAATCTGGTAGTTTACGACGAACTGCTTCACGTAGACGCCTCAGAACAGCCAAGTAGTACTCCTTATTAACCATTTGACTCCCTGGAACGAATTCATGGTGAACCATCCCATGGTAATCGAAAGAAACGATGAGCATCACCTTAATTTTCGGTGGATGGGCGACTTGCATGAGGTAAGTTTTCGATGACTTCACGACCTTCACTGAATGTTTTAAGCCATTCAAATACTTACGTTCGCGAGAAAGTAGACATCTCAAAACACTTCTACGACAGTTTCAACGATTCTGTAGCCGTAATTCCATTGGAAACAATTGGATCAAGCAAACTCGTTAATCAAGTTTTTTTTCCATAGCCAATATCGCCAAATGAACTGTTTGTGTTTGTTAAACAAACAGCTGACAAACACAGACTAATGGACATATGGTACTAAAATTTCACATGGGAATCAAGAACATTTGTATATATATATATATATATATATATATATGTATATATATATATATATATATATGTGTGTGTGTAGATTCGAAATGAGATATGCCGAGTTGATACAGGTTGATATTGGTAATGAGCCTCTGAGTCCAACTAAATTAGTTTATAAATGGCCGATTTACCAACATTTTTTTTTAACACCAATATTTTTACGTTAAATAATGACTGACGATACGTAGAAGAAGATTCTAAATTGTCGGGATTGTTGCAGGTTCAGAATGTGCTCATTTCATGCATAATAAGAAAAAAATAATTTCTTTACGTTTTCTTCAATAGTTTCAAATCTGTTGCTCTGATCGAAAAATTTTTGTCGGTGTGTTGCGAGGCTTTAGCCAGGTCGCGCCCAAATGGTTAAAGTCCTGCAGGCGAATTTCAACAGGAGTCAGATGGTGAGCGACGTGCTCACGCAGATCTGTCTTGAGAAGAATGATGACATCGTCATCGTCAGCGAATAATATAGGGGTGGACATGAGAGGGTCTGGTATCACGATGATCTTGGTACCACGGTGATTCGCATGACTTTCGAGTGGAGTGCCAGGGATATGTCTGCGTCTTCGTCTGGATGAGGGGCAATGACATAAATTACGTCATCTGCTACTTCATCCTGAATGAGGCCATCTGGTGTTTCCAGTCTAAACTGAATGCCCACAATGATGTGGTTAGAGAAATGGAGGAGTAGCTGGTCATAGCTCAGAATTTTCACAGCAAAGCTTTTGAGTGGGTGGGGGGGGGGGGTATCCGTTCCGGACTCCAGAGGAAGACGGGTGTTATGGACATGGCTTCCAGACTAGGTCTGGTTCTCTTGAACATTGAGTCCACGTCGACCTTACGGAGGCCCTGCTACATGGAGTTTATACCTGATGTATCCTTTGCGACAGAGATTCTAGCCGCAAGCGTGTGGGATTGTCAGGTGATCGAGGAATCTATGGCCAGAGATCACCATTACATCACGTTCCAGATGGACCGCATATTGGGTAAGGGCCTCATATATGCGGCGGCCTAAGACTGTCATCTAGTTTTACTATTGTACCCTTCAGGGGAAGGGCACACAAATATCAAATGATCCCCTTACTGCCGGTCAAACCATCTCACCATTGAGCTCTACATCCATAAGTTCCCACTGCAAATTGATCTGGTCTCATTCACACAGTTTGATAAGTGTCCGTTTATAGGATTTCTCCATCGTTGATTACACGCTCCAAAGGTACGCGTTTATAAAGTTCCGTCTCCACCATTCGTAGGAGTTATCCGTTTATAGAGTTTCCGATACTCTCTCCATTCCAACTACGGCAAAAAACTTACAGAGTGTAAATACGTCAATGATGAGTGGACGTACAAAGCAAGTAATGCCACTATCTCCGTTCGTAGTTCTTGTCTGCGGTAGCTTATTCTTCGCTGTTGGGAGCGCTTATTTCGCAACTGGCCGCAAGTGATCTTCCCCCTATCTGTAACCTGGGGACGCGTGTGTCAGCTAAACACAAGGCCCCATAAACATGCATAATTACTATTATTATTATTATTATCGTTGTTCTTGTTGTTATTATTGTTGTTGTGGTTGATATTGTTGTTATTATTTATTATTATATAATGGGAGGGACCCTTGCCGGATTTTAGAGGAAGACAAGTGATGGACATAGTATCCAGGTTAGGTTCGATTGTCGTGAACACCAGTTATACGTCGACCTTTCGGAGACCCGACTAAAGGGAGATCATCCCTCATATATCTATCGCGACGGAGATTCTGGCCGCATGCGTGCGGGACTGGTGGGTGATCATGGAATATACGGCCATCGATTACCAGTACATCACCTTCCACGTTGGTGATGTCATGTCATTATGATACCTGTCAGATGGGAAGTCACATGATTGGATCATGAGAATTTTTCCAAAGCGCTAGAACGTAGACAACGACTCCTGGTGGAATTACCAAGGAGCGCAACGTTTTGTGACCGGCCGAAAGCGATGACGGAAGATGACCCGCCAAGTCTGCAAGCAAGCGATACCGAGGAAACTTGCGGGTTGTGTTCGCTGCCCAGCTTATTGATGGATGAACGAAATCGCAGAGCCGCATTTAGGATCCACGAAAATCTAACAATGAAGAAGGCTCTGAAGCGAGCCATCAAAGCCAATAAACACAGATGCTGGGAAAAGCTGAAAGGAGTTACAAATATCGATCCATGAAAATTGGGATACAAAATCATAATCCGTAAATTAGGCGCGTTCTGTAAGAACATGCCTACTACTCCTAAGTTGAGTTGAGATTTACAAGCATTAAGTAATTTATGATAAAACAATAAAATATAAATAAAAATTAAAGGATGAATAAATATTCAAATAATCAATGATAGTAAATATTTTTATCGGTCTTACAGTCTTTAGAATATCATATATTAGCTAGACTAATGACAGTAAGACTGTCCTTATTTATGATCACTCCCGTACAATCCGAAATAAAACTTATTACTACAATAAATTATATCAGAAAAATAAAAATAAAAATAAAATAAAATTAATAATAAAATAAAAATAAAAATACAATAATAAGGAAAAAAAAAATAAAAAAAAAAAAATAAAAGTACTATTCTATGTTAGTGAAGTACAAACTGACTGCACCCACCACCTTAAATTTAGGATCACCTTCTTGTCCGACGTTTCTACGGGGGTGATCATAAATAAGGACAGTCTTACTCTCATTATTTTAGCTAACATATGATATTAACATGAATGTAAGACCGATAAAAATATATATTAATTTAATTCAGTCGAGTTTAAACAGTTAACATAAGTACAATTTTTAATTTTAATCAATAATAACTGAATAAGTTTATCTATAGTATAAAACGGATCATCAGTTTTGAATTAATGAAACGTATAAGTTAAAAAAATAAAATTGAAATATTAAAGATGATTCGAAAAACTAGAATAAATTTTAAGAGATGAACGCAGAGTAAACATATGTCCATAGAAAAAGCCTCCTTTCATCTGCCTCACCATCACGAAACATTCCGTGGAGAAAATTTTGGCGGTGTCGGTTCCGGACTGTAATGATGGGCCTCAAAAATGTGGAAAACAGAATATCGGTTGCATTTATACGGAGCATAGCTTGCTGCTTTCTAAACTTTGTAACTGTTTTAGAACTCATTGGATTAATATTTTCGAATGAAAATGAATGTAAATTTAGAAAACCAATTTTACTTCCCTGAATTTTTAAAATCGGAATGTTGATGATAATATTTTATTTTCTTCACTATCTCTAAGTATTAAATGATTTGCGAAGTACTAAACTTTTTTTTATTAAATGAAAAAAAAATGTATACATATCTCCATTTCTTATGGTCTTGTTGATGGGGTTAGCGTACGTAATGTAGTAGGTAGAAACCGATTCCTTCTTTTTGAGTGGGTTTAAATGCTGGGATTGTATACGAAATCCTGTACATGGAAGCCGCTCCGTTTTTCAGTAGGACTAAACGGCGGGGTTGCATACCAATTCTCTATTGGGAAGCCCCTCCATTTTCTCAGTAGGGCTAAATGGTGTGATTGCGTACGGAATGCTATACACGACAACCTTTTTTATATAACGAGCAAGCTAAGAGTTGGGATTGCATATATAATCCAGTGCATGGAATGCGCTCCTTTTTTAAGTACTGCTACCCGGTTGGGTTGTGTACCCAAATCTGTATGCGGCAGCCATTCGCCCTTTTTTTTAAATAACAAGCAAGCTAAATAGAGGATTACATAAGTAATCATGTATATCGAAGCCGCTCTTCTCCTAAGTAGAGCTAATCAGTGGGATTGCGTTCCTAAAACTGTTCACGGAAATCACTCGCCCCTTTTTTAATTAGGGTGAATTGGTGAAATTGTATACGCAATCCTCTGCACAGACGACATACCCCCTTTTTTATATAACGAGCAGGATAAATGATGGGGTTACATACGTAATTCTGGTACTTTTACACGGAATCAGGTACTTTTTTTGAGTAGGACTAAACGGTGCAATGAGTACACGTAATTCAGTACATAGAAACCGATCCCCTTCTTTGAGTAGGGTTAAACGTCGGGATTGCATATGAAATCCTGTGGACAGAACTCGTCACTTTATTTATTAATGACGACTTCTTAATTCTTAATTAGGTCGAATCCATGAGATAGCTTACGTAATCCTGTACACATAATCTGCTCCTTTTTTGAGTAGGGCTAAAAGGTGAGATTAGTATATGAAATTCTGTACATAGAAGTTTGTAGTTATGTAATTGTTAGTCTGTAGTCTGTAAGTTCTGTACAAGAAGATTGGGTATGCATTCCTGTACATGGAAGCGGCTCCATTTTTTTGAGTAGAGTTAATTGATGGAATTGCGTACCCAATCCAGTACACCACAGCCACTTACACCTTTTCCTTATCTAAGGAGCCGGCTACGTGGTGGGATTGCATACGCAATGCCACAATTTAGTAACGTTGTGAAATTTTTTTCGAGTTCAAAATCCAAAATTTATAACAAAATTATTAAGATGGAAGATGTGAAAAAGAGAAAATTTAAATAAAATCTCTCGCGGGTGGTGTGTATGCAATTTTAATTGCAAATTTTATATTTTAGATTTAACATATATTAATTTTAATTTCCCTTGGTGTTGAGCTGAATAGCCACGGGTCTACGCGGACTGAGCAATAAGGCGGGTTGAACTGACGTCGCACTTGTGCAAATAAATTAAAAAATACAAGTATGCTGGATGAGAGAGAGCAAAGAGGCCTGTGGCCCTGTGAGCGAATGAATGGCGCTACGGACTGTGCCAAAGTGTGAAGTATCTCTCACCAAGCACCCCCCGTTACATGACGCCTGTACAAGCGATTATCGATTATTATTTTTGTGGACTCGCATTCAACTTTATAATATTTCACGGCGTAATTGTTGTCGTGTACAAAATATTGTTCTATTACTGGATTTTGGATTTGGTTTTTGGTTCATATTGTTAATAAGTAACGATAAATAATACACTTATTATATAGAAATAGAAACCTTATTAATTACAAAACATGACGATTTCGTGAAGCTAATAACTGAGTTAACGAAATGAGAAATAAGCGCAGGCGGGAATGTTCGTGATTTACGCCAAGGTTTAATTGCTTTCTCTAGAACCCATCGATCATACTACGCTAATACACCTGCCGGAGAGATATAACGAGGGCACAGATATAATGGTAGATGAGGAAAAGATGCAGAGCGATAGCTTGCAATATACCTAATATCCTATTATAAGAAATAATTCTGCATAAGTAATTGATGCGATAACTACGCGAATAGTGTCACAAAATGAACATATAAATGTAGCAGCAAAAATGGCATATCATATACGAAAATAGATATGGCATTTCATCAGGAAAAACGTCATTTCATTCCTCAAACGGGTATCGAAATTACCGAGCGTATATGGTCTATCCGACGCAAAACTGCTGTAAGAATGTCCAGAATTACTACGAGGAGAGCCTCAATTATGTTTTCAAAATTTTATCAGTACTAAAATTCGTGGGAAATGTTACAAAAAACAATTTCGTAATTGGTCGGGGTGGACGGTCTAGTGCGCGATAAGCGTCTAAGCTCCTCCTGGAAAGTGATGTCGCGTAGTGTATGTGGCCGTCGCGACCCCTTCTTTTTCTCCCTGTTTTCCACGTCGTCTTTATCAATGAATATCGCGGGTTTAACGTGATCCGCGGGAAACTATGCGCGTACAACCATTGGCGTCGATTTTATAATCCTTACCGAAGTAGCTGCTGTCGATAACCTTATGCGGCCCTAATTATGGATGGTTAAGGGGTGTCTTTTTTGCAGTACGTTGTAAAAAGGTGTGAGTGCAATCATTAAGGTCTTTAAAAACAAAATCCTTAGTCGCGTTATTATGGTATACGAGAACCGGTTTGACTTTATTCGTGTATTCTTTTAACTTGTTTAAAAATACACCGTCGTGGGGCTCGTATCCCTGATCAGCGTAAAACACACCTGGGATATGGAGCGTTGTCCCATACATGTATTCTGCCAGGCTGGCACCTACGCTCGTACGTATGCGAGAGCGTAGGCCTAGCAGTACGGTCGGCAGGAGGCGTGACCTTCGAGGGGATGGGATCTGGCCGTTAGTATGCGGTGGAGTTTTCCGTCCTTCTCCCGTTTTTCTGCTAACGATTTCGCGTTGAATAACGTCGGCGAGCAGAATGCGTCAACGTGCGCTCTTACGATCTGCATCTCGGGATCTGGTTCGTTTCATTTATCCGCCCAATTCAGTGAAGACTGGATATAGAAACTT
This sequence comes from Sycobia sp. Sy_11, assembly GCA_018907035.1. Lineage (NCBI taxonomy): Eukaryota > Metazoa > Arthropoda > Insecta > Hymenoptera > Epichrysomallidae > Sycobia > Sycobia sp. Sy_11. The sequence continues at coordinate 120,865 of JACCIC010000083.1, read as the reverse complement.
TCTATTCTTGAACGCGCGTCCGCGACAAGGTTCTCGGTGTCCGGGCGATATGAGATTTTGAAGTACAATTAACTCAAGTAATTTACTTGGCGGCATCGGATCGCAAGGGCTTTATCCTGTGATTGCGCGAATGCATAAATCAAGATCTTATGCTCAGTTACTACCTCAAATGCTCCGCCCTCGAGGTAGTAAAAGAACTTTTTGACCGCGTAGAAAATCGCGTAGTAAATCCCAATTTGGCGTTATATAAGCGTAATCCAAGCGAATTTTTGCGTTGTTTCGTAACCGTTCATGAGACTTGGGTCCACCACTACACTCCTGAAACCAAACAACAATCTAAACAGTGGATTGAACCAGGCGAACCAACTCCAAAGAAGGCAAAACCAATTTTTTCGGCGAACAAGGTTATGGCTACTGTTTTTTGGGATGCAAGAGGTATTATATACATTGATTACCAGGAAAAAGGTAAAACTATCACTGGTCAATACACGCAGACTTATTATACAATGCATATTATACAACGTTTGAGCCACGAAGTGAAAATTAAACGACGAAAAAAATCTTGTTTCATGACGATCACGCACCAACGCACATGTCAATCGTTGCGATGACTAAAATCAACGATCTGAAGTTTGAATTGATGCCTCACTCTCCCTACTCTCCAGACCCAGTCCCGAGTGACTATTATCTGTTTCCCAACCTCAAAAAATGGTTTGGCGGTAAGATATTTGCGGACAATGAAGAAGTAATTGAAGTAATCGAAGCTGTAAATGGGTATTTTGAGGAGCTTGACGAATCAGTCTACAGAGATGGCATTACTAGACTAGAACACCGCTATGAGAAATGTATCAGCCTTGCAGGAGATTATGTTGAGAAATAAAAAAACAAATTTTTAAAAACGTTGTTTTTGTTGGTCAGGCCGGAAACTTATCAGTCCACCCTCGTATATCATAAATGTCTATTTATAGAAATATTTAAAAATGTTTATAAAACATATTTTTAATAAATGTATTATTTAATAAAAGTCTTATTTATAAATGCTTATTTATATAAATGATTAAAAATTTGTACAAACAATTTTTTAATAAATGTTTTATTAAATAAATTTTTTCATTAAATAAATTTATATAAATCTGAATTGTAGAAAGATAAAAGAATAAACAAACTTGTAATTTACTAGCCAAAAATAAAATTTTAAAGAATTTTCTGTAGTAAATGTTTTATTTATGTAAAAGGATTTTTGAATGTATTGTAGATTTCTTTTATATATATATATATATATATATATATATATATATATATATATATATATTGTGATGCCGCGAAATCACGATCACCCAGAACGAACTTTACGCTCTACCGGGGTGTTCTCGTTCGCGCACGCACACACAAAAAAAATTAAAGTCCTCACTCACTTACCTCTTTTGCTGCAGAGGGGGTCCCGCCGGTCTGGAAGGGAAAGGCTTCAGATCCAAAAAAAAAACACAACAACGAGGAATCATCTCTTTTTTTTTCTTTATTTAACACCACTTTATTCACACTCTACGATAGTTCACAGTTCATGCGCGCCTATCCTAACCCGATCCCCGCGTTCGACGCGCTCCGACCGCGACCCGCGCCCCGACGCGCCCACCAAACCCGGAGGAGGATGTTCGAGGGATGGGAAGAGGGGACAGGGGACACAAGGAAGAAACGGGGGGGGAAACACACGCGGCGGATGATCGCCGCTCACCGGGATACTCCGTGGTCCGCTGACGTCCGTTGATCCGGACAGGCGTTACGCCCCTCGAGTGTGGAAGTAGGCGCCGGTGATGGGAGCCGCCCGTGACGTCCCTCCTGCTGTCTCTCTCTCTCCAGCTCACCTTATCGGCCCTTATAGCTGCCCCTTTTCCTGTCTGCTGGGCTTCCTCGGCTCTGCCCGTTCTACTTCTTCTTGCTTTACTCTCTCTCTCTCTCTCTTCCTACCTTTTACTCTACCTCTACTTTGCTTCTTCTCTTATTTCTTCTCTTACTTTCTCTTACTTTCTCTTACTTTCTTCTCTTACTTTCTTCTCTTACTTTTCTCTTACTTCTTCTCTTTCAAACCGCTATCCTATCACCTCTCGGTTAGGCGGACAACAACGCAGTGCTCCCGTCTCGCTACTCGTAGGGAAGAAGGAGGGAAAAAAGGGGGGGAAAGTTCGGCGGCTGCCGGCGACGGCCGACCGCGGTCGTGACGTGCCGAATCCGGACTTACAAGAAAAATCGGTTGATGCCTTTAACATTTTTTTTCTTATTCTGTACCCTATCCTATTATCTCTAATTAATTTGATTATTTTTCACTACCTCTTATCATCTAATTTATACTTTAGTTTATTATGTCTATTTCTCTTACTATCTATCTTATCCTATTTCTTTATCTTATCCTTTAGTTTATCATATCTATCTCTCTTACTATCTATCTTAGTCTATTTATTTATTATCTTATCCCTTTAGTTTATTATCTCTATCTCTCTTATTATCTATCTTAATCTATTTATTATCTTATCCGTTAGTTTATTATCTCTATATCTCTTACTATCTATCTTAATCTATTTCTTTAACTATTTTTATTTCTATCATCTCTATCGTCTCTTAATCTATTTGTTATCTTATCCTTTAGTTTATCATATCTATCTCTCTTATTATCTATCTTAGTCTATTTGTTATATTCTTCCTGAGTCTGTTGCCTTCATAATTCGCCTCTCGGCTTGTGTGCGGGACGAAAAAATAGAGGGGGGCCGTGCCGAGCACAAGGCGCGACGGCGCGCGCGAGCGCCTTAATGTTTGCATGTCCGCGAAATGGCGCGCGCGTCGTCGTTTATCCGGGCAAGTCGGCGCGGCACCCTGTGACGCCCGTCACAATATATATATATATATATATATATATATATCCCATCTCTAAATTTTTATATCTTATTCATGGATAAAATATTAATTATAATTTAATCAGATAACTTCGAAATGATATGATTTTGCAAGTTACATGATTATTAAATAATTAAATACGGTTTCGCTCGCTCGCCTTGACATTACAATCAGATGCATCGCAGTCACGCTCTTCGCCCGCAGGCTCTTCCGTGTCGGCACCGCTATCATCGTCGGCGTCGTCATCTTGATTATAGGGCTTCAGGTCGGCGACGTGATGCTTACCAGCATCTTCCCATAGAGTCGATCAGTAGATAAACATTCGTGTCGAGTTTCTCCATGATGGTAAAGGATCCCTCGAATTTCGAGGCGTGATTGGCGCTGACGCCTTGTATGCCACACGAGAGGATGTGATTCGGACGCCGTACTCGATCGCTAATTGCGTAATGAATATCGCGACGTCTCGCATTATAGTAGCGAGCTTGCTTTGTCTATGCTTTAAGCGAGTTTTCCGCTGCCTTCAGCTGAAGATCAGATAACTTCGTCATGCGCTCTTTCCAACGCTGTAGAGCAGCCCCTTCTTGCGCAACTTGTGCGCGCTGCTCCGGCGACGATGCATGCCAGGAGCTGAGGGATGTATTGTATGATGTGTTGTACGCGATTATCAGCTCAGCAATATTTGCATCCCAAGTGCTATGAGACTCCGCATTGAAGGCGATTATCGCGGTCTTCAGAGTCCTATTGACCCTCTCTACTGGATTCAACACTTCGAGTGTACCAAAGCGTAGAAATATACGATCTTTCAACTCGCGGCGAATCGTTTGCGCATTCTCCTTTCGGATAAGGATATACTCTTCCCAGCCAGTGAATAGATCCATGAAAACGAGTAAGCACACGTATCCTCGAGTAGATCGTGGAAACGGACCTATCACGTCCCCAGCTACTACTGCGCCAAAACGGGTGACCGTTCGATGGCCCAGCAGGCCAGCTGGTGCAGCCTGCTGTGCCTTACATTGTTGGCACACGGTGCAGTCACGGACAAATTGTGTCACATCTTTATGCAACGAGGGCCAATAGTATGATCGTGTGATACAATCATACGTCTTATGGCGTCCGAAAAGGCCAGTTCTGGGTTCCTCATGACATTTATGAAGAAGGGTACGGCGATCTTCTTTAGGCACGAATAACTAGAAATCTAAGGAGCTGTTGCAAGCTCTTTGGTGCGGTGTATGTCAAGATTGGTGCAATCTTACTATGACGATCCCCGAGGACGCCGAGAAACTGTACCTCTGGGTGGCCGAATTTACTCTTACAATTCTCTTTGCGACATCGCTTCCAGTCTTGCACTCCACAAAGTCTCCCGGGTTATAGTTTCCTACCAGTCTACGATATAGCCAGGCAGCCCTCTGAAATGGGGAACCATAATTTTTTAATTCCAACTCGGTTGTTATGATGTCTGTATCCTCCTCGCATAGGCTACGGAACCAGTTGTTGCGTCCAGCAACTATACATGTATTTTTTTGAGGCAGGTCAAATCGTACGGCGCGTTATTGCGTATACTTCCCGACGATTTTTAAAACTGGGGGAAGTAAGCAACGGAATCGGGAAAGGGGAGAAGGCGATACGATACTAATAAGGGGAGGGAGCGAAGAAAGTGCAGGAGGTATGGCAACGTTGTTTGTATGCCAAAAAAAAAATATATATATACGTTGAATATACAGTCTCCAGAAGATTCCAGTATAATCCCTGGAAAATTCTGGAGACGTATAAATGGTATACAAGCGTATTCGCCGATGTATATGGGCGACTAACTGCGTAGCTTGCGCCTCCCTCCCCCAATGAAAGTCCGACCAGATGCGACCCGAACCGTATAGCTAGGCCGCATGTCCGTCCGTAGAGCGCACTGGCCGCGCCGAAATTACGACTCGGACTGAAATGCCCCTCTCTACCTCCCCCACCGATGCTATCTTCCCGTAGGAAAGTCGGAAGAAAGTGAAATGCGCACTTGTGCGTCATTTATGTCCCCCTTTGTATACAAAGTATGAAATCTGAGAGGCCGTCGAATATCACCAACGGTTTTGATGAATGCAACTTAACAGAGAGTTTTAAAATATACGATGAAAACTCAGAGCCGAAGAAAATATTATTTTGAAGAATATTCCAGAATAAAATATGAAACGTCGATCTACGAGTAGTTTGTTACTACTATTATTACTACACTTATTATTATTATTACAATTGTTACTATCATTATTAACTATTATTATTAATTTTACCATTACAATGTAAAATATATATTTATAATCTATAATTACTACCGATTATTCAATATTTTGTTGTTTTACTATATACTCAAGAGTATATGTTTATAATCAATTATTATTATAGTTATTATCATTATTATTACTTACGTATTTATAATTCTTTCAGAGTATTTAAGATTCGAATTGCTTTACTATATTAAATAGAATATGTTTATAATCAATTATTATAATTGCAATTATTGTTATTATTATCATTGTGATTATTCTTACTTACGATCTATAATTACTACCGATTATTTAAGATTCTAATGATTTTATTATATTAATAGTATACGTTATAATTAATTACTATAATGACTATTGTTTTTCTATTATGATATTGCAAGATATGTGTTTGTAATCTAGAACTAGTACTATTAACTAAATTATACTACTACGTCGAAGAATATCTTCATCAAATTATTTTATATGTTTATAATTACTAAATAGCAAATATCATCTATAATGTTTAATATTGATTATCATTATTTAATAACGTTATATATATATATATATATATATATATATATATATATGTCACGTGGCCCCTTCTACGTCTCTTCGTCGCCTCCTTCGCTCCTCGCAACTCTGCTCTGTTCTCGAGTCCGCTCCTCACTCTGCTCTGCTCTCGATTTCGCTCCTCACTCTGCTGTCTTCTTGGGCCCTCCTGCTGTCGTCCTCTCTCTCTCTCTCTCTCTCTCTCTTTCTCTCTCTTCTCCCCAGCTCACTCCACCGCACTCTCGATGTCCGCACTCTCGATGTCCGCACTGCCTTCGACCTCCCAAATCTGTTTCCTTGCCTCTCCTTAATTTCGATAACGCTCCCACACTCACTTCTCCACTCCTTTTCCCAATCTCCTCCGCTGCCCTTCTCTTGTAATATCTCTCTCTCTCTCTCTGGCCTCTACAACTATTACCACCTCTCGTCCTCTCTCTAGCTCTCTCTTCGACGACCGACTCGTTCCCTGGCCGACAGCGGAGTCCCGCTCGTCTCACTGCTCACAGGGAAGAAGGATGGGATAAGGGGGGGGGGGAATTCGGCGGCGGCCGACGACGGTCGATCGCGGTCGTGATGCGCCGAACACGGCCCTCGCGCGTACAATACTAATAAGCGTTCGGCCTAATATTAACAATAATTTCTGCCAATAACGACTGTTAATTGTAATGTTGACTTATGATAAAATAAAGGTAATTCGACTGATGGACTAACTTCGATATGATTGTGACAAAGAAAATTTATTTATTGAGTTTGATTAGTTTGGATGCTAATTTAGGATAACTAAACACTTTGATTTGTTAATCCATCGAAGAATTATAAACTGGGCTTGTAATCAAGCACTCGATAATCATTAGTTTAATATGCATAACAAAGTACATTATAGCCATAATAACAACTTAATTTTATTTAAACGCTTCATACTAACCTACAAGGATCTGATTAGATCTGCTAGCCTAGTAGCCGCACTCACATCCATTCTCATTCGCATCACTACATTTACCTAAATCTTACTCGCATCACTCCATTTAGATAAATCTCACTCGCATCACTCCACTTAACCTACTCTATTATTCTATGTATACAATTATTACTTATTGTCTATATCATCTCTATTGTCCTTAATTATCTTCGGTTATTTATCCTTATTAGCTATTTTATTTCTATTATTTATAATCGTCTATTAGTTCTTATTATCTATGTAATTGTATGTACTACCATCTATATCTATAATCTATCATTAACTATCTTATTATTTTCTCTATAATAGCCGTATATTTATTATCATAATTTATTTCTGTTATCTCTTATTATCTATATCATTCTATATACTATTATCTTCCATATTCTTATTCTTAAATTTAATCTTATTATTCATAATCATCTTCTATCATTGATTCTCATTATCTCTTTATGTCGATTATTTCTAATTATTTTCTTTATTCTTATTACCTTTAATCATTCTTATTATTTATTCTCATTATATAATTTATGTCTACTATTACCTTCTTCTTTATTCTTATTATTTATCTTATGTCTATTATTTTCTAACTATCTTCTTTCTTCTTGTTAATCTGTAATTATTCTCATTATTTATTCTCATTATATGTTTATGTCTATTATTAACTTCTTCTTTATTCTTATTAATCATTCTTATAATTTATTCTTATTATTTATCTTATGTCTATTATCTATAACAAAATTTTTCTTCTTATTACCTGTATTATTTATTATTCTTTATTCTTATAATATGTTTATGTCTATTCACTTTGTTCTTCTTATTTCTTATTTCATCTTTATTTTATTCGCTTTATCATTTCATCTTTACTTCACTTTGCCTTCTATTATTATTTATATATGTTTATCTTTGTTTTACCACTATTCATTACTACTATACTCATTGTTTTCTTCCTTTTTTTTTGTCCTGTGTTATTTATTATTCCCTTTTTTTCATCTTTCCTGTCACTATTCATTATCATCACTACTAACATAGTTGTATTATTTTATTTATCATTATCTAAATCTCTTCTTTATTATTTATCATTTACCTCACTTTGTCCCTCTTATTTATTATCTCTTACTTCTTTTGTGAGTACATCTCACTCTTTGGGTCGTGCTGTAGGTTATGGCTACTCGCCGTTCCACTAGCCGACGGTTATGCGCGGCTCGTGGCGCGGGGAGGTAAGGGAAAGGGAGAATGCCGAGCACAAGGCGCGACGGTGCGCGAGAGCGCCTTAAGATTCTCTTGTCCACGGGATGGCGCACGCGTCGTCTTTTTCCTGGACAAGTCGGCGCGGGCGCCTTGTGACACTCGTCACAATATATATAGAACTAAGATAGATTTAAGAAATTTGTAAGAGATGAACAGAGGCTGCTTTGTCTTTACGAAAAGCCCCCCTCCATCTCCCCACCACGACCGAATTTTCCGTGGAGAAAATTTCAGCGGCGTCGCGACCCGGGTATAAATACGGGCACTCGAACACCAAAAGTCAGACTGCCGGCCGTGTTCGATCCGTTCATAACTTTAACAGACTTTTGTACGAAATCTTTCGGTTATAATAAAAAGAAAAAGTAAGTTAACCCCAAACCTCATCGTTGTTCTTTTAAATCAGCGAAGCACGCGCTCAGCTTTGGGTCGGGGGACGCTAGTCTTTGCAGGCAAGGAAATTGCCGCTAGACCTTGTAGTCTCCACTAAAGTTTAGCGCGGATAGCTAGCGAGGTAGACTGGAGGTCGAGGAAGCTCGCGCCCCTACTACCTCCTAGAGAATATTAGATCCGTCGCCGCTCTAATATTCAACCGGTCGTGTTGGAGCTGCCTCGAGTGTGGCCCTCGCGAACGGCGAAACCACGCGAACGCGCCGCGTATCCCTGACTTCAGCGCTAAAGCGTGGCCAAACAACAAGGGGGCAAATAGCGGAAGGCAACGGCATTAAATCGCCGTTGTTACGTCCGTGTGGCACCAACGTAGTTGGACGTCACACAGTCATCAAAGTCAATTAGAGGGTTTCACATCATTTATCTGTTTAATTGACGGAAAACGAAAGATGAGAAGAAAAAAACGAAATTTGTTCTTTATTTATAAATTTAAAAAAAAGACGAGATATTTGAAATCAATTAAGGGGGCATCTCTAGTCTAAATCGATGAAAAAATCAATTTACCAAAAACACCGGTTTTGCATTTAGTATACTAATAGTAACATCGTACAATAGTTTATTTTAACTTGTGCGCTATAAAAATGTTTCTAATGTGTGTATTATTGGTGCACGCGTAAGTGTGATTTTAGAGCAATTCAGACAGCTGGCGATCGGAGAGGTACATACTTGGTCCCGCTTCTTTCTGTATTTATATATCTCACGAGTATTTTCAAAGATACTTTGAAGCACTAAAAGTATTGCTTTCTTTTAATTTAATTGTAAAAACAGTTATTCATTTATATTATTTGGCAAAAAGGTTCATAAAATAGATAAAAAAAAGTACAAAATTCGGCAATTCGAGAGTTGATCGACAGAAGAAAAGAAGTTTTCGTGGCGATCGATTTATGAGTGAGCGTGATGAAAGTGTGGTTAGTGCATCTGTTACAAAAATTAAGAAAAATAATCCTGCATTCAAAGTGAACGTTGATCCATTGTTGCATTACAACATAGTGAATTTCTTACTCTTTCTAAGACTACAAGACATTTTAATTTGTAAAACTTGTAAAGGCGATATAACATTTTCCAAACGTAACGAAAAAGGATTAGATTTTCAATTAGTAGTTTCGTGTAAATGTGAAACAGAAACTCATATTCCAAGCAGTCCAACAATTCGTACTTCCTACGAAATAAATCGCCGCTTTGTATTTGCGATGCGTTTACTCGGTGTTGGCTTGATAAGTAAACATAATTTTGGTGCAATGATGGATATCAGGAAAGGATATGCTTCAGTTACTTATTATGCAATAGTAAACCACATTTGGATAGCAGCAGAAGCAGTAGCTACATTAGTTTTTAGACAAGCAGTTAGTGAAGAGCAAAGAGAAAATGAGACTGCCGGTAATGTAAAAAATCGGCTCACAGTTTCTGGTGACGGCTCTTGGGCTCAAAGGGGTTTTTCTTCTCTTGTCGGGATTGCTACATTGATTGGAAAATTTTCTGGAAAAGTTCTTGATGTCATTGTGAAATGTAGAATATGCAAAGTATGTGAACAATGGGCTAGAAAGGAAAATTCTATGTATTATCAAGACTGGAATGAAACTCACGAGCCAGATTGTAGTGCAAATCATGAAGGCAGTGCGGGATCGATGGAAGTTAATGGTATAAAAGAAATGTTCCAAAGATCTGTAGATTTGCATGATATTTATTATGAATATTATATTGGTGATGGCGATTCGAAGACTTTCTCAAGGACTGTGTTTTACATGTTAAAAAGCGAATTTATAAAAGAGCAAATGATGCTCAAAAACAACTGACACAGATAAAAAGGCTCAAAATGCGTTAGAAGCTTCACAAAAAGGTGCTGATGAAAAAAAACGACAAAAAAAACAAAAAAAAACTGAAAAGCCTAAAATAACAGCTACATTGACTAATAAAGTCATGCTGGAGATGTCAAAATATTACGAATTAGCTGTTCGTCGAAATCCAGATTCTGTTGAAGATATGAGAAATGCTATTTAGGCAACTTTTTACCACAAGATTTCTACGGATGACCAGCCTCAACATATGAATTGTCCCGCTGGGTCAGATTCATGGTGCAAATACCGAGTCGCTGAACCTACCGGCCGGTTGAAAAATTTTATGCACCCTCCAGCACTAGACGAAGAAATTCAACCTTTATTAAAAAAGATTTATGAAGATCTTACTACAGACGATCTGCTAGAAGTGTACATCGGAGCACACACACAAAACACCAACGAAAGCTTCAACGCTTGTGTTTGGAATATAGCTTCAAAACACATGTTTTCTGGGAAAAAAATTGTTGAAATTGCTACCTATTGTGCTGTGTGCGTCTTCAATGAAAGATTTTTACCTTTATTAAAAATCATGGAAACCATGGGTATTTCGATTGGCAGCGTAGCAGTGGATTTTGCGTAGAGACTGGACGAAAATAGAATTAAGCAAGGAAATCGTCGCAGCATTGAAGCTTTAAAAGAACGGCGACTGGAGCTTAGAAAGGCTAAGGCGCACGAAAATGAGTTTTTTGCGGACCAGGAAGGAATTATGTATGGAGACGGTATCGCGGATTGAGTGTAAGAGGTTCATTTCTTCATTTTTTACATAGGTTTTCAAAAAATTATTTTAAACGCGTTTTTCTCGAAATAACATTTTTTGACCTGGTTGACATGATTTAACAAAAACTATTCAACCGATTGGGCTGAAATTTTGAGAGGTTATTCGTCACACATATAGTTATAGCCTGTACTAGAATTATATTCGATTACATTTGAGCACTTTTTTAAAACACATAACCTCAAAAAATAAGCCGAAAATTAGAAAAGCCCGCCATTTTGTTTTTATTTTACTTAAACTTCTTGATTTTAGTACGGGCTATAGCCACTTTCTTATACTTTAATATGCTTTTTGAATTTTTCATTTCAGAGCTTCCTGTGTGAAGATATGATGTCAGCCAAAAAAAAGCAAGCTTCGTTGTGGCAGCCATATCTGGGCCATATGGGATGAAAAATGAAAAAAATTTTTTTACAAACTTCAATATGTTTTTTTTTTAATATAAAAAAAATTGTAGTGTGATAATAAAGTTTTCTGCAAGGGAAAAATCATTAAAATTTATGCAAAAAGACTAGAAATGCCCCGTTAATTATAATTCTTAAATAAATTGTAAAATTAATTAATTAACCAGATACACGATAAATTTCTCGGCAATACTCCAGCAATTCGAACAACAGCAAAAGCAATAGAAAATAATTAAACAAACAATTAACCACTTCAAAAAAAAAATTTTTGAGAGAATTTATTAATTAGCTAATTAATTAATGGGTATTAAATTAGTTAATGAATTAAATAATTCCCGTAACTAACCTGTTGAGCGATGCTCATTTGACGGTTGTTACGACGAGATAGAACACCCAACAAAAAATTTCTTATATTTTGTCATGAAAGAAGAAAAGAGATAAAAGAAGAAAAATGAAAAATATTTTAATTGTTATTTAATTGTTATTCAATTAAATTGTTATTGTATTTAACTTGATTATTATTAAACAAAATTTAATTAGTTGTTATTTGACAAAATTTATTTTTATTTGACAACATTTAATTAATTATTATTTATTTTAATAATTAACATCTTATTTAATTATCTCTCAATTGTTACCTTCAATTGCGTCTGTTACTAATAATTTGTCAAATATTTAGATTTTACTTATTATTTTCTTTACTGATTGTTAAATTATTTAATATTCGTTGTTATCATTGATCAAAAAAGAGAAGAAAAAAAATAAAGAACAAAACACATTTATTTGGCAAATGATGAAAGTTTGTAATGTCAAAAGACAGTGAATAGCGAGATCGACAGCGGAAAAATTATAGGTGACAAACGCAAAAAAATATATATGAAAAAAAAGTTTATTTTTAGTCACTTTGTAATTTTGAAAGTATTTTAAAGAAAACGGTAGATCGAAAATTGTAGAACTCACGCTGGTACTATGTAAAAATATTGCTGTCAGAGTCGCTTTCTTCCTATAATTCACTGCAACAATAAATATTTTTAAGGAATTTATTTAATACTTAAACATAGATAAAAATAAAAATTTTTCTATGTACTTGTTATCGACGAATTCTTTAATATTAACTGATATTTCTTGTCTTCTAATAGACTTGATACGTTTATTCTATTAAAATGAATGATATTATTATTATAATATTAGGTGGTGGGAGAGAACGGTCTTGTCCACTGCTGTTAGCATACTCGAGAGAGTGAGGAGTATGATATTGAGAAGCATCTAAGGCGCGATTAGATATACACATACTGCGCCGCTAAGCATGCTTGTTAATATTGAACCATACACACTGACTTTGATGGGTGAGGCTACAAAAGCCCACCACAGAGTCAAAAGTGTACTTGGAGAGGTTAGTAGGGAGGAGCCACTACGGCTCCTCAAGGGATTGGATAGAAAGGCGATTTTACGAATGAACCTGAACGTCACGAACAGAAGCTTCCTCTTCGACTAGAAATATAGAGTCAGTATCCCATCTAAAGAAGAATGGAAATCTGGCTTAACAGGCATCTCAAACATTAGAGAACTATGTTGAACCACTATCTCTGCAATTAATTTATCACCACAAAGTCTATTGGATAATTGTTAACGAGTATCTCTTTAACTAATTTTAAATTATCTTTTCTAAAATCTCTGTGTCATAACTTGAGTGCTCTGTCGATGACTCCCCACAGTACCTATCTTGTTTCCGAATAGATGGTGTGAGTTAAAATTTAACAACCTACCTGACTATGCAAGTTTTCTGTACCAATTTAATGTTACTCTGTTATTACTAATTCTAATAACATTAAAAAAATGGAAAATAAATTTTTTGGAACAAAATCTCTCCAAAATCTGTTGCGTGGACTTTGTCGCGCAGGTAACCCGAAGGTATTAGTACAGAGGTGGGAGAATAAATTACAATAACGTTAATATGCCAATCGCGGGTAACTTTATTATGCCTCTACAATAGAACGGGCTAGGCGAGAGTGCGCTCCGTCGTTTCGTTTAACCCGTGCATGGAAATGTGCACCGATTGCGTTTTTTGGGGACGGTAGCTCCGCGCGAACTGCAAATGTTGCAGACGCTGTGCAGCATCCGTGACACGTCCAAAGCCGTGAAGTCGGCCTCCTCGTCGGCCCCTTATTAATATAACAAGTATATAATAATTATAACAATTATATATCAGATATATAACCTAATCGAAAGGATGAAGAATTCCCAATATCCAAGGAGTGTCAAAATATTTTTAGATGTTGAATTGATGTGTTCTTTATTTTTAAATTGTTATAAGTGTGGTGAATTAGGTTACCACACTTATAACTGCCCGAATTATTTGAGAAACAGGAAGCAAGGCTACTACTAGGGCTCGTGTCGACTTGCCATGCCGGATAAGAATATTCCAGGACCTCGTTCCTCGAATGCTTAGTCGTCTTCGACTAATCAGACTGAAGAAAGACCTGATTCAGTTGAAGAGATGCCGTCGACTAAGGAAAACAATATTAGATCGAATCGATAGAATCGACAAACAAGAATTAGATCCCGGCCAAATTGCAGCACGGCCAGAAGAAGCGTGCTGGTGGATTCCGGTACGAATTGCTGAGTACCGGATACGTGCATTGTACGACACCGGTGTGTCTCGCAGTGTCATGGACAAGATCGGGCTACAATTAGCAACGGCTTGCCAGCGAGAGTTCTATCCAGAGTCTGGAGTTGGTACTAGAGGCCCAGGGAACTCTCCGCTTTACGTCACGAGTCACGTCGAACTGCCGTTTGGATTGGCAGGGATCACGCGTGATGTGCTGGTCGCTATGATTCCATACCTATAAATAGATGTGGGTGCCAATTTCGCATGAGCGTTCGGAACCGTCCATGATCCGATTGATACTTCGTGGTGGGTTAAAAGCAGCAAGTAAACGGATCTGGATGGAAAGAGCCGCAGTCACATGTAATGAAATCCAACGATTGGCACCGTTGCGATTGACTGACATTTTATCTTCTCAAATTATTCGAGTAGGCGAGATAAACTCAGAAGAAAATACTGGTTTTAATCTGGCCATGGAATTTTCGAGGTTAGCATCCATTGGTCTTGCGGATATATCTCGGCTGGAGCAAGAACGTATGAAGAAGCTCTTGAATAAAATCCTGCTGTTGGGAGAAGTGCCACTGGGACGTACGACGTGGGCGGAACGTATTATAGATGTAGGAGACACTCGCTCTATACGTCAAAACACTTATCCAGCCTCTATGAAAATACAAGAAGAGATGTATTCTCAAGTTAGAGAAATGCTGGAGACTGGAGTAGTCGAACCATCCACAAATGGTTGGTCAAGCCCAGTGATGATGGTACGTAAAAGCAATGGGAAATATAGATTTTGCATCGATTTTCGAAAAGTTAATTTAGTTTCGAAACCTTGCCTAACATGGACCAGATTCTAAGGAAGCTGCAATCATATAGATATATTTCTACCTTAGATCTGAGTAGTGCGTACCATCAAATACCATTTTATCCGGAATCCAAACCGATAAGGGCATTTGCGGTACCTGGAATGGGATTGTTCCAGTTTACCAGGATGCCCTTCAGTGTATCTAATGCGGGAGCATTGTTCCAACGACCTATAGACCGAATTACCGGACCAGAACTCGAGCCGAATGCCTTTTCATATCTTCGCGATATTATCATCGCCACAGAGACATTCGAAGAACATTTAGACTGGATTTATCGTATCATCGAGTACATGAAGCTGGAGTTACGCTAAGGCGAGAAAAGAGTGTCTTCGGGCACACTGAAGTCAAATATTTAGGTGTTCTCGTGAATCATGCGGGATTCCGTACTGATCCCGAGAAGATCGAACCAGTGATGCGTTACACGTAACCGAGAAACCTGGAGCAACGTACACTACTCCTCGGGATGGCATCGTGGTATAGAAAATTCCTAAAAGATTTTGCTACCATTGCCGAACCAATTACACGTCTAACTAGAAAGGACTGTCGTTATGAGTAGACTAAGGAACAACAAGCCTCTTTCGACAAGATTAAATCAATGATCGGCACCCGTCCTGCATAGTCCGTCGTTTGATATTCAGTTTACCGTACAAACAGATGCGAGGGATACTGGCATCTGATCGGTTCTTACGCAGGAAGTCGACGGACATAAACGGTGTTGGAGTTCGTGAGTAGAGCACTCTCCCAAGCCGAAAGAAGCTATTCGGTAACCGTGAAAGAGTGCTTAGCCGTCGTATAGGCTATGGACCATTTCTGTCCCCATATCGACGGATGTCATTTCCGTGTCGTTACGGACCACAGCAGTTTGAGATGGATTCGTACAATGCAGAACCCAACTGGTAGACTCGTACGATGGGCTCTATGATTGCAAGGGCACAGTTTCGATATAGAGCATCGTAAAGAGACGTTCAACAACGTGCTAGACGCCCTTTCTGGTATGTCCGAGGGAGACGATCTATCGTACTCAACTGTAACCTGGACAAGAAATACCCAGAATAAATGGTATTTACAATGATTCAAGAACACCCAAGATCGTTTCAATGATTATCTGAAATGAGAAATAATGGGGGGACAATAATACTGTTATCGTCCAGATGAAGTCCTCGAAGTCATCAGCGGCGATGAGGACACTTGGAGATGGTCGTTCCTAAGGAACGTCGTGATACAGTTCTTAAAGAATATCACGATAATCCTACAACCAGACATCCAGGATGTGAGAAAACTTTCGCTGGAGTCAGTAAATATTATTACTGGTGTGGATTTTCTAAGACGGTTCAAAAATATGAGAAAAACTTTTATATGCCAGCAGTCCAAGGTGGACTAAAGATCACCTGATGGATTAATGAGTCGGAGAGTCTTAGAGAGTCCCTGGCAAATGGTTACCGGACCATTTGTAGAGAATCGCCGTACATTCGAGTATATCCTGATGTTTCAAAACTTGTTTACACGGTGGGTAGAATGTATACCCATCCTCAAAGAATTTAAAGATAAAATCGTACTCAAATTCGGCGCGCCAGAGGTCTTCCTGTCGGATAATCGTACCTAATTTAAAAATCGTATGATTTATGAATAGTTAGTAGACGCGGGTATACTCCATACATTTATTCCACCGTACTATCCGTATCCATAATATGTGGGACGAGAAACTCTTTGAGCTCAATTTCTCGCTAAACACGACGCGACATAGTTCCACTGGATACTCTCCGGCTCTATTGAATTTCGGAAGAGAGATGACTCCGTCAGGAACTTTCCGCCGCAGCCAAGATCAAGCTAACGCTTAAACTCAACAAAAAAAGAAGAAAGCGTTCCAGAAGCTAGTGAAAATGATTATGTTGAAAATAATAATTATAATAATTATTATATAATAAAATAATAATTATAATAATAATTATATAATAAAATAATAATTATAATAATAATTATATAATAAAATAATAATTATAATAATAATTATCTAATAAAATAATAATTATAATGCCAGGCGACGTCCTTCTCCATACCATGTGGCTAACCTGGTATGGAAGAAAAATCGTGTCTTATCCTCGACAGCTCAAGGGGTAATGTCCAAATTAGCCCCTAAATACGTACATCCTTTTGTTATCATACCAAAGAAAGGGACTAATTCGTATGAGCTGGAAAGTTATGACGGACGGATTGAACAATTAGTTCATGCTGAACAACTCAAACCGTAGGTCTAAGCCGAGGAAAACGATCTCTTGGAGACCACTTCTACACGGGATCCAGAGGTTTTACCACAACCACCGCTGGAGCCAGAAGAAGAGGTTACTACCCAACTACCGTTGGATCGCGACCACATGATATGCGGCCCAGTTGTCATACGAGAAGCTTCACGATTGGGTGAATCTACGCAGAACAACTCCGGGAATACTCGCGAGGCGTTAGATTCCATCTCGGGTAGAAAACGCGATCGTCTGCGCAAAAGAACAATTACAGTTCAGCGGTCTTCGTATCAAGATATGGCGTCGTTTCATAGAAAGAACCCTACAGAACGTAGACCATATAGGAGGCCGCGGAAAGAGAAATTTCAGATTGATAACCTGATGGATGAAGCATTCGTTGCTCGTTTTAAGGAGGTGCTTAGGGAAATGTGGGGGCAGGGCGTAGCTTTGACGGTAGCCTGTCGAGGCTACCGATCTGTCGGCCCCATTCCTCTGAGTTGGTTCTTTTCGGATCCCTCCTCTGAGGTAATAGAAGAAGTAGGGGAGGAAGAGAGCCTCCTTCGCCTCCTATCGCTTCAAAGACTCAAACCACCCCTTTCGAAGCAGGAGCTTCGGGTCAAGAAGTGGTCTGTCGCGACTGCCCCAGGGAAAATCCAGCTACGGCGGCATCTTCTCCAACCCTGGGATCTCCATACACTTCTTCTGGGATTCACGATCCAGGAATGTATCTATGGTCGCTCGACTGCTCCCCCCGAAGTAGGAGTTTCGGTCGGGTACCGGAGAAGGCGAGACACCTCCTCCACGTTTGACTCTGCTCCAACGTATGGAGCGACGCTTATTGGAAGCCTTCGCTGATTTTGAAGTCAAGGCAAAAGTTACTAAGAAGGCTCAATCTAGAGTCATTGATCTCTGGGAAGAGTTACAGGATCGACCTAGCGACAGAAAGCAGGTCGGCCCCGTCATTGCCCAAGAGCTTGATGACTTAACGGAGTCAATGAAAGCTCAGGAAGCATTTCTGAGCCAACACCGGCAGCGCCGTGAAAGACAAGGGGTCGAGGAGCTTACAGCAGCACTTACACGCCAAAAGGCCGCCGACGCCGAGACAGAGCGAGTGTATGCCGAGCTATTCTGTACCCCTGAAGAGGCGCGCCGGTTGGGGGAGGGTATCCCCTCTACCCTTCGGTATTCCGCGGAGTTAGCCGCGGATGAGCGACTGAGTTCAAGAGCAGCTTCGCAACCCGGAGGGAGTCGTGGTGGTAGTCCGTCGAGTAATTCACGTAAAAATAATTCTCGACCTGGGGTTTCGAAGAATAAGAAGAAACCGGTAGAAAGCCCAGATGAGGATTTCCCCGGTCGTATTACGTCCACGACCCTAGTGGACGGTACGGCCGACACCACCGGTGTTTCTTTTGCGGATATCCGGGAACTCTCTCACTCTATGACAACAATTAAGAAGACGAAGTTTTATTTTTCATTATTGTTATTTTTTTTGCTATTGTGGTGCCGATGTATATATGATAAAAAAGAGTATATTTTCGTATATATGTAATTATAAAGTTAGTTCCTTTTTCCTATCCATATTTCCTTTAGTCATCCCTTAGGACGAGTTGCGGGGTTGCATTACTGTAGTATTCTGTAGTATACTGTAGAATAACATGTATAGGTTATTTTATCCTATACATGTTAATAACCAATACTAATGGGGAAAAAAGGAGGGAAAAAAGGAAAGAGAGAGAGAATAATATTTATTATAATATTAGAAATTTTGAATATTTTAGAATAGTTGTTGAAAAAGTAAAGTAAGAGACCTGAGCTCTATAAGTTTTCTAAGTAATAAAAAGTTGTCTTAATGTTTTTGTTGCAATACAAATGATTATTTGTTTAATCCGATTTGAGCAAAATTTATACTGTAATACCAGTCATCATCTTCTTTAGTGTATACTCAGGAGAGTTAACATTATATTCTCTTTCACGAAAACTCGGGAGAGTTTACATTGTAAAAGAAGAGAGTTTTTGGAGATTAAGTTTATAAAGGTTGGATAGTAAATTTTCGGCGTTACTTTGCAAGGTTCGTGAATCTTCATAATACTTGTATTAATTTAGAATCAGTTGAATAACAATTTTTATTGTTTTAATTCAATATAGAGCGATGTGTTTAGTAATTTAAATATTATATATATTTAATTTATCAAATCATAAGTATGAGAGAGAAAGAGAAAGAAATATTAACATAGAGTACTAATTATAAGAACAACAAGCGCGCACGCATCTTTTGATAGTAGTTATTCTCGTTGTCCGTAAGGCGGCGTCTTGTTGCTTGATCTCTCTGATAGACTTGTAAATTTTATCTCTCACACCCTGTCTGAAAGGAAACATGAGTTAACACAGCGTGGATGTATAATAGGTAGGGGTAGGGTATTATTTATAATTTTATTGCATTTAATAAATGTTAAGATTTTCATCTATTCAAATAAATTAATTTTTCTCTTTCTTTTTGTTTGTAATAGAAAATCCCTTAGTATTCCCCTGTACCTGATAATTGTCCCGTCTTTTCCTGGATCATTAATAATCTATTAATATAATTTATTATTAATATAAATTAAAAAATAAATAAATTTCAGGATAAAAAGTCCGAGGAAAAATAATAGTAAAGAACCTACAGTCCACCGAAATTGTTCTTTAAACAATTAGTCCGTTTATGGTTCTTTAGACCTCTGTTAACGATTGCTTTTACCGGGAATTTATTAAGTAAGTACCCAGTTACAGTATATTTAAGTTCAATATTGGATTTGTTCAATTATAAACTTTGTGGGAACGTGCCTGGCAAGTTCATACTTGCTTGTTCTTATAATGATGAATTATCAGAATAAATAGCAGAAGAATATTCACCTAAAAATATCGATGATTCGCGATAATTAATTTTCGTTGTGTCTACGCGTGGACAAAATGAAATGAAAATTAACTCGGCTATTTGTAAAGGATCTCATAACTTTATGAACGTGCATTTCCGATAAATCTAATTATTTTTTAGCTGATAAAATGCTTTTAGCATTTATTTTAATTTATTTGAATGATCCATTCTTTTAGGACGTTATTGCGTTGTATAAATTATTTTTTGTTAATTTATTTCGGAAGATTTAAAAAAAATATTTTGTATAAATATTATCTTTGTATATTTTGTTGTACTATAAAATAGCTTACAAGATAATTATATATATTATTATCTTGCAATTTTTATCTTAATACTACTGAATTTTGAAAAATGTTTTATATAATGTTTTTATAAAATAATATAAGCTTTATAAATTATATATATATATATATATATATATATATATATATATATATATATATATATGAAGCCCATCGCATTAATATCTGCATTTATTTTAGTTCTGTTTTCATGTATCCCGTCCCGAATATTGCTAGATATCGCCTATCCTTCAGTTCCTAATATTTCCTACTTCTCTCCGCTTTATGACACTGCAGCTGAAGCTCCCACCACAGCTACTACACCACTCTTGCCCGTTTTTCTCCCCCTCTTGCAACAGCCTGAAGAGTGAACACTCTACTTCCACCGCAGCAAGCAACAGCGCCATTTTTAGAACCATTTGTTTACATGGGCTCTAATAATTTCCATACAACTCTTCTATTGCTCGCGATTACTGATCTATGTTCAATCAGTTTCTATTGCAAACCATTCACATTTTGTTAACTGAATTTTATTGGTAAATGCCAAAACTAAAAAGTAAGTGCTAGATCCGACACATCCGACTTTTCTTACTTCTTATATCGTCACCTAAACATGAAACAAAATTTCCCTCCTAATATATAGTATATAGGATATATATATATATATATATATATATATAGGATATATATATATATATATATATATATATATATATTGTGACGTCCGAGGTGAATTCTTCTAGTGCACAAGATGTATTAGAAGATTTGCCTACTTTTATCCTTGGTTTCAGTATCCTGTTGTAAAAATGTTTGGTTTTCTTCAATATTTTTCACTTGTATGTGTAAGTATTTTTATACATTGTATGTATTCGTTTATTTTTATATATTTATTTTGGTATTAAATTAGTATGTTAATTTTGTACTTATACATTGATTCAATTTTCCTTTTTGATTTGTATTTTAGTATTATTTATATAAAATTTCGTTTTTATTTTTAATTATGATTCGTTTATCCATGAACTATTATTGTTAATTAATTATTTACGATTTTTTGCTTAGTCAATTACATTATCTGCATAAGTGATTTCTCATAAGTTCCTTTTCTTCAATTTATCTGGTGGCGTGTGGTAGTAAGTGTATACCTCTGTTTGGCTTTTTCCATGCAAATCGGTTGTTCAAGAAGCTTGGCTTTAACGAGTGTTCACTTTTTTTATATTTATTCCTCAGGTAAGTAACGAAAATTGCTATTATCATTACATTTAATTTGATTTAAAATTGAGGCACAGCGTTCGAGCATGCATATATGTATATATATGACAATACTACACGTGCATCTTATACGCCAATATATATATGCGCTCATAAACGTATTCATGATTAGACAAGAGAACCTACGCATATTTATTTATTTTTTTTTATTATTAATATTAAAGAAAATTTCGCGTTTTTTTATGTTACGGTAAGAGTAAACGCTTTTCAAAAACAGGATGACAACGACGTTAGATCCCAGACAAGCCCGCAAAAATTTCGATATACATCATGTGAACTCTTCTGTTGCACAAGATGTATTAGAAGTATGCGCTGCCCTTTTGAGCCTAGAGTTTCCTCCACCAGCTCGGATCCTGTCCCTGAAGAAGTTATGTTTACTCTCCCTACATCTAATAATAAAACCTACTCTCTTTTCTATAGGTTGGTCGCCAATGGCTCACATAGATGAAAACTATTTCCTTTTAGTGAAATAGCTTACACCTACCTCGGCCTTCCAACTTATTTTCCTAGTCTGTCTAAAAATCCTATTCGTTGGTGAGATGTATAAGGTTTATGGGGCATCTGTTAGTGTTTTTTGAATGTACTGGAAATCTTTTAAAGCAGAGGCGCGTATTTTATAAAATGGATTGTAACTCGGAACTCGGAACTCGGAACTTGGAACTAAAGTTCGCCGCTGCGCCCATGCTTATAAAAGCTCGGGGTAAGCAGCTTTCCGAGCCGTCGCTGCCGCCATGTGGAGATTCGAATTGGGTGCGGAGCAATCCACGTGATTTGTTGCCAAATTTTCAGAGTTGTTCTGTAGTCACAATTCTCTACTACGCGACAGCCTAGTCAGCATTTACCTGCGCTACCTGATCTTTTCTTATCGACATATATATATATATATATATATATATATATATATATATACCGCTTGTTTTCTTATAAAAGTTTAGCGAAGAATTATTACAAGTTATAAATGAGTTTTGGCTTAAAATTAGGGTTTATACTTAAATGATAGAAGAATATTTTATAATAAATAAATGTTGTAAAAATTACGTTTTATAATCATACGAAAAATTGAATAATTCTGACGATTTACATGAATTGATATATGCTTAAATATTCATAATGTGTTTAATTTGATGTGCAAAATTATGTAGTCTTCGTTCGTGAACGTTAATAAATGCTTATATTTATTCATGTTTGTTCATAACTATAACATTTATACTTATAATCTATATATACCTTATAATTATAATAGTTAATGTTGTTGTCATAATTCCTGATTTATTAAATGTGTATAATTCTTAATATTTATTTACGTTTGAAATATTTTTGTAGGTATATGTAGTAGATATATATATATATATATATATTTATATATATCTATATATATATATATATTTATATATATATCTATCTATATATACATATATATCCGCATATAAATGCATATCCGTATGCATATACACCTGAATGAGCGCACGTGCGTATATCTATACATACATATACTCATGCATTATCATATATTTACTCGTATACATATACGCACATACAATACACATCAATGCACCATGATATATTTATTTACGCGTGTGTACGTATATTCTAATATTAATTTAATATGTATTATTCGTAAAATTAGTATTCTTATATCGTACCTTATTTAGAAAAATTGAATTAAAACTAGTGAAACCAAAAGTGTTCGGTAAAACTTAGTGTATCAAACAAGTCATTCACCTATAATGTAGCTATAGTTTTATTTGACTTATATAGAAAAATGATCGATAATAATGAAAATGATAGCATTCTTGATTTCTTACATTCCTACATGTTAATTATAAAAACATGGATATACCTATTATGCACATTGCTTAATATTATCTTGTACTTATAAATTATTCCCATACCTTACAGCTATTAGTTAAGTGTTATGTGACAGATGGATGGTCGCGTAACTATATATATATATTATATAACGCGCTATTTGCGTCGATTATATTAAATACATGTCTCACCTTGATTTAGGCGGAGCTCATCCTCCTGAAATTATGAAAGGGAGGATACACGAAACTAGACGTTTCTTTACTCTATAAACAATACAAAGTTTATTACATACATATAAAATTACTATACACGTGGACCGGCGAGGGTTCTGTTGGGCGCCAGCTGAGAAAACGGTTCTCAGCGTGAGCTGTACACAGCTTGCTTTTTATTCCCGTCAGTCGCACAGCACTGCCTGATCGCGAGATCAGCGCCAAGTAGATCGCCTCGGCCGGTTCTTTAGGGCGGCGGATTCCACGCGGTGTGGATCAAATCGCGGCACGCGTCGCGAACGCTTCAAATCGCTCACGTGAAACTTACTCAAATAATCGAGATCTCAGGGCGGTTCCCTGACGATCTCATGAAATCGTGACTCGAGAACGGAACTGAGATGAAGCACTTACCTTGCGCTCTCCACTCGTCCCTCACTCCTCGGCGATGGAATTAGTAGACCACCGGCTTGCCTCTCGCACGGGACTTGCGGTTGTCCTCGGGCACTGGATACGGAGGTCACCCTCACCGCTTACTTGCCGTTACCGGCTTTTTGCGGCCCCGCTGTGTGGCTACCTTGTGCCGGATAATAGCTCCAAAACGAAGAGCTGTTGCTCGCTCGAGCTCCAAAATGGTAAAGAGAGGAATATTCCTCTAGACCCGACACCGGCCGCGGCCCTCCCGAAACGGCGTAGCGGAGAAGAGTATGTCTCCCCCCACCCATCTCTGCTCGGTATGGCCCGCGACTCGCGGGTAATGTGGTTAACAAAGACACCACCTATATCGATACGGTAGATATCTGCGAATTTTTATGTAACGGCTGTCTAATTTCGACAGAAGCGTTGTAACGCATTTCCCGCGTTACAAACTCCCCACGGCTAGACCGAAGCCGAGTATCGGCTGAGCAAACTGAAATAAAGAAAGAAAAAAAACGCGATACGTGTTTTCGTTCGCGATTGCCGTGGTATCGAGTCAGTCCCAGGAATGAGGTTCACAAACCTTGTTCTGTTCGAGTCTCCCTTCGAATTTTTCATCGAAATTTTTTTCTTTTTTATTTATGAAGCGACTGACGCTTCGCTCGTTTCTAATCTACATCTAACTATGTATTCCGTTGAACGATGTTTGGACGCATAGTGTCCGCGTGACATTGATGATTCTATAGGGACCAACCTTCCTGTTTCTATTCTAATTCTTAATACTATGACTAAGCTATCCGTCGTCTCGGTTTCTTGCTACGTCGGAGGCTGCCCGAATCGCCTACGCGAAAAGAAAATTCGATAATTCTACGCCGGCAGTGCTGGAACACGCGTAAAATATACAAAAACAAAGAATAGAAATGTATATCATGCCGCTTTCGGTTTCCTGTGATACAAAAAACATAATGGAACTTATAAATAAATAAATGTTTATGCAGCTGTTTTGCTGCCTGAAGCGGGACATGCCTTGTCACACTTTATGTTACGCCTACTATGATATTCACGCATAATAATACTGATATTTCTATAGTACACTTAAATTTATCATTATCATGTTTACTTAAAAAAATGTATAACGTTTGTAACTTATAGCTAAAATATTAATAATAATTATAAGGTATATCAAAAAGAAATATATATAAAATTTTCTTATTTCTAATATACTATTACTAAAAGTCTTTTTCACTTATGATTTCTTGATGATCATACGGCGCTTCTCGACGTCATCTTCTTCTTCAGCTTGGCCTAATTTGAGACTGCCTCATTTTCAGTTATACTTAAGGATAGCGCTGATTAGGGCTGAATAACTGACCACCCTTCCTCATGGTGGTTTTCTTTTGGTTTTGCATCTCACCCTGCTCAGATGAGCATTATTGTTGTCCTCTTTCTCTTAGGATCCGTTGAATTTGCCCGCTTCTGCAGGTCTATGTATCGGGGCTTCTGTAAGCAGCTGACATGATTAAGTGCTGACGGAATGGAGCTCAGGCGGGGATGCACTGGTAGCTGGGAGAGTCGCGAGAGCGCAGGTCTCCCCAATCCCCTGCTCCATTCTCGAGTAATTTCTAGTGCCATTGTCGCACTCACGGCCTCTATGTTCCGAAGTAGACCGTCGCGAAAATCGAACGGGCCACCGCGGTTTGTCTGCTATGTCCCCGTCATTATACTTCCTTTCTAACGCGACTTACTAGCGCTGGGTATTGGTTCCTATCTTCCTATATCTTTTCCCGCTTTATCATCACGAGTAGCTCTCCGAGACTATTGTAACCTAGAACTATTATGCTTTTAACTTACTCTAACGGGACTATCTACTAACGACACTATTCTACTTATTCTAATCTAACGAAACTAAATAAACTAACGGAACTAGAGGCTAATGGTGCTATGTATACTAACGGAACTATTCTAAACTAACCTTCTTATCTCCAATAAATATATTAATAGTCCTGCCTGGAGTTGCTTCTTTCCCTTCCCCTCTTGACTCCAGTGCCGGGACGACTGCTGCTACAGCCTCCCCCCTCCCTAGACTACGACTGCCCTTCGGAGCGCAGCTTGGGCATACGTTAGTATGTGTACCCTGGTGTCAATATCGGTAGCAGAAATACTGGTTCTGCTGTTGGGGGAAAGGCTGTGGAAGAGCGTCACTAGCATACCTAATATTGGCGAAATCTCGAGCCATATTCTTTCCCGGTGCTCAGACGTTTTGAACCGAGTCTTTCGCGCAACGGGAAGTTTGCATAACCTTATTTGTTCTCCAGTGGTATTCTGACTTACCATCGTAGGACTCGTTGGCCTTATCTGTGCCGTCACTTTTTCTGGATACGTGGGAATGCATTTTATCGCGTCTAGGGTGCGTGATAGCCATTTCCGACATCTGCTCACTCTGAACGGTACTCTTGATTTCCTGCTCCTGCCAGCTTTCTAGCTTGCATGGAGCTTGGTTTCTCCTATGGTTACTGTCATTACAATTAACCTGGGATAAGGCCCAATTATATATACCGACACGCTCTCTCTGAGCGGTTTTGGTATGGTCACGTCGCCTCGGACGGATGCTCGCTAGTGTATCAAGCGATTTGGTCGTAGTTTTACGTAGTTGCGGATGTGCGCATTCATGTGCGTTCTTTTCTACCATTTCTTCAGTTATCGTAGTTTTACGTCGTTGCGGACGATTGCTCGCTCTTGAGCCTGAATATTGTGCGGTATTAAAACTATCGAAACTATAACTAGGGAGCGATACAGGAACTTTGGTTCTTGCGGTATTAAAATTATCGAAACTACAACTAGGGGGCGAAGTGAAAGCTTCGTTCCTTGCGGTACTATGACTAATTTGTCTCTCCTTAAGAGCCGTTATCGGGCTGTCCAGGTAATACAGTTTCAGATCACTTATGTGGACCCTCGTGATCTTTCGTGGATCTTGGTTGTCCATCACATCGTATATGACCGGTGAGACGACCCGGTGAATTCGGCATGGTCTTCGGAATTTGGGAGCTAGCTTGGCTGCGATTCCTTGTGCTCCGGACGATAGCACTCGGTTTCGGCGACACACGATATCTCCCACCTTATAAGAGATATTTCTCCTGCCTTTATTGTGATATTTCGCCGGTTTAGTGCTTGCCCGTGCCATGTTGCGGGCCGCTAAATCATATAGTGCCGACAGTCGCTTTAGCCTCTTTGCTCAGTCCTTTGAATCCATCTTATTGATGTCCATAGGCGTGTACAAGGCACCTTTCACCGTGGGCATTTGTCTTGGATTTTTCCCAACGTTAAGGAATACCGGAGTTACTCCCGTAGACGAATGGACCGAAGTGTTGAGTGCGAATGCAAATTCGGTCAGGTGCAGGTCCCAGTCACGGTGATCCCTTCCGACGAATATTGAAATCATTGTCTTAAGGACCCTATTCACCCGCTCGACTGGGTTGGCCTGCGCGTGGTAGGGAGTTATGGTCGTTTGAATGATACCCAGCTCTGTCAACCTGTCGGTGACGAGTTTGTTCGAGAACTCCGTCCTAATGTCCGTAACTAAGTAATTCGGGCATCTCCAATGGAAGACCACCAAGTCCTCTAGTGCTTTGAGGACGTTGCGGGCCGCGGCTTGTCTCAAAGGGCGGACTCCATGTATCTCATGAATAAGTTCTTCCAAAGATCCCGTCCATGGCTCTTTGGAAGCTGGCCGGCGCATTGGTCAAACCGTAAGGCAGCCGATCGTACTGAAATAGGCCCTTCTAAGGGACCGCAAAGGCTGTCACTTCCTTACTCTCTTGGGAGAATGGTATTCGGTGGTATGCCTGCGACAGGTCAATCTTAGAGAGATATCATGCATCTCCAAGATTGTCTAGCAGAGCATCCATATACGGGAGGGGATACACATACTTCCTCGTAATATTATTTACCGCACGAAAGTCGATGCAGAATCGAATTTTGCCGCCGGCCTTCGCTATTATGATCGGGCAGCTACTCCATGCGCTCTCAGAGGACTCGATGATTCCCTCTCACAGAAGCCTATCGATTTCTGCATGCGCTTTATTTAGCAGGGGCGGCGGGATCCTCCGCAGTCTTTGCTTAATCGGTCGGTGCCCCTGCACATCGATAACGTGTGGGGTCACCTCTGCTTCTTGTAGCGTCTCTTCGTCTCTCAACATGACATCTAAGATGGTTCAGACGCTGGCGCTGGGGTGCTGTTATTTCTGCTACCCGCCTAACGCCGCCAAAGCTGAGAGACGAGCTACCATCTCTCCGGCGGTGTTTAGGAACGACCTTACGATGTTCCTACGTGTGGTCCAGGTGTTTGTGCCGAAGTGTATCCGGACCTTCGCCTTTTTTAATATGTCCATCCCGAGCAGGGCTTCATACTGCAAATGAGTGTATACTTGGAATGAGACACTGAATCGCATTCCATCTATGCACACTCGAAGTTGCACCTCTGCTTCGTTATGACATAACTGCCCATTGGGCATGACTATGCACGAAGCGCTCGGCTTCCAATGCTTCCTTACTAGTTTTGCGGAGGCTGCAAATGTCCTGCTTTCTCGTAAGAGTGTTGCATCCCGTCAAGGCGACACATTTCTTCGTTCCGACTCTTGCTGCGGATGAGGAGCTCCTGATGTCCCGTGCGCACCATTAGACTAGGAGCGGTATTAAGACTAGGGGCGGTATTAAGACTAGTTATGGCTCTTCGAGCCTGGTTTGTTGGCGGAGAGTCTCCATATCCGCAAGAGGCTTAATTTCTTCTCTTGCATTCGGCAGGGAGGTGAGATTCAGCACTTTTTTCAGTTGTGCTAATATCATATCCTCCAGCTATTCTCTGGACACATTTGTAGTATCACTGTTTGTCTCAGTGCTAGGTCCGGCTTCAGTTCCCGCCAGGCTCGGTTGCTCTGTCATAACACCTCGCCGAGTAACGGTGTCAGCAACCTCTGGAGAAATTTCTCCTGCTACCATGCTCGACATGGAAGTATGTACTTCCGATTTTGTTTTCTCATCTAGTGATGGTGTCCAGGAGGCTGCCAGTTCACCTAGCTGTGCTCTCAGTCCAAATGTAAAAACGGTCCAAATGTAGAAACGGCGTAGCGGGGAAGAGTATGTCTCCCCCCACCCATCTCCGCTCGGTAAAAAGAGATCGACCCGTTGCTTCATCCTGCGAAAGCAGCCTGCTATCGGCCTCTTTTTTTTGTGCGGATCTTCGCACTGAGCCTCGCCCGCTCTCTCTATACTCTACTAGCCTTCGCGCGCCAGTGGTGTTTTACGCCTTACTTTTTACCCACAATCGAATTGGAACACGTATATGTCAGCCTGCTATCGATTTCTTTTTTTTGTGCGGCTCTTCGTAACGAGATTCGCACACTCTCTCGACTCACCGCCAGCAGCCGCGCACCGGACTAGAATTTTTACACGGTGAGATTTCACTTTAACGTTTTAATATAAAACTCTTTGCATTTCTTATTTTACATTAACCCCATCTGTCGAGCATTGTGGAGCTGAAATAAATTTTTTGATCAAATCCGTCCATGCGTAGCGCTGTTCATTCGCGGAGGCTGCTCAGCTGCGAAGCAGGAAGTTACCCATTGATATTAAATTTATTTCCTAACCGATAAGAAAATACGATACGATGATAAAAAGACGCAGAAAGGAAATTGCGTCATGCTCATACGAAAATATCGTTCTTAAACGATGGTCCTCTCGCATCAACTGGTATGATATTTCGAAAATAATTTGAAAAGTAAAAAATTGAATATATTACCTTTTACCGTTCTTTTGCTTTTGAAATTCTTTTCATGGAATACGTAGACTTGGCTAATCGATGATCCCCTGTTTGATGTACGATATCCATACTCCAACATCTTTCAATCTACTGATAACCCTTTCATCTTCGAAATAGTTTTATATAGAATAAAATCAACGGTAGAGGGAAGCACAGGCGGGTGAGAAACGGTTAAAGTGCATAGTATGAAGCTAATTGGTGACAAATTTGTTCGCTCTTACAGAATGAATTTTAATATTATATATGTGCAGTAAATATGCGTAGTTTATGTTAACTATTTTTAATAATGATTCATATATTTCGCACGTAATTATTATAGAATATGTTAATATAGTTAATATTTTATTTCAATCCATTATACGAAATAAGCGGAAAAGCCATGAAATTTAATACCCTTTTGGCCAGCGACATCCGCACGATTGCTTATCTTAAAATTGAAGACGAAAGAAGGAACCGATGAATCTGATACCACTGATCATTTTCAAGAATATGCGATTACATCCTAAATGCAATTCAACCCTAGCATACATATACGTGATACGTGTCGAGAGATATATAGATGTTGGGAGAATGTGTATATTAATTTAATAAGCCAAAGATATTTACTCTTTGTGGCTTCGATTTAATCATTGCTTCCTGCTGACAAAAGATATATGGCAAAGCGGATGCTCATACTTTTATTACGAAATCCTGTTTTAAAAAGAGTTATAACGTAAGCCACCTTCGAAAAGCGTTTTATAAGAAATTTAACCACTCTCAACAAAAATATTCTTATTTCGTGTACGAACGTGTCGTTCTTCAAGAAGGTCGTCATATCAAATAGCTGATTAGCTTTTGTTACCCATATAAGACTAGTGAGACTTGAGTTTTATAGTCACATGTTGTAATTCGACTTATTTTTCTTATAAATAAAAATCAATCGGTGAAATAAAACATATGGAAAGATGATATCTAAATCATCTTGTAAAAGATGCTTCGTATCACGCTGAATTTCACTGCTATAAAATACGAAGGTGTAAGCCCATAGCTTTCAGTAAGCTCGAGAATTGCGTGCATAGTAGATCTACTTACGTTTTTAGGTAGTAAAATTTACAGAGCTTCGCAATGGATAAAGTATGGCAAATTATTTTACAATTCGCTGCATCACTGCGATACAATTCTTTTCTGGTTCGCAGAAGATGTGGTACTAATTGGCGTATCCGCGTTCGTGTTATGGGTGTTAGTGCTCTAAAACGCGAAATGCGCTTTTTACTTAAACAGTGTAGTGTGCCGAGAATAGTGAGATATCAGAGGCAGCTTTTTATTAGATCTTCTCTGGTTTTAGCGATTTCGGAGCAACATTTATAACGGGTAAATTCTGGAAATAAGAGTATTAGAAACAGAGTTTCCGTAGATTACGTTGAACAAAATGGTAAGTATTGTTATAATTAATTAAATAACCTAATGAAATAAATCATGTTGATAGCCTTAATAAAAATTTATTCTATAAAATTTATTAGAAGATATTGATAGCGATAATATGTCGAATACCAAGGCTCCTCTCATAGACAACGTTGACGATGGTGAGTTTTTTGAATATTCTGGAGATGCTGGTCCATCGTCGCAAAACGAAAATTCCAACGATACATCTATTAAAAGCGAGGAAGAGGACGAAGATGAGGAAGAAGATGCTGTAGAAATGGAGGAGGAGGAGCAAGATAAGTAGGAGGACGACGAGGAGGAGGAGGAGGAGGAAGAGAAGGAGGAGGAGCAACTTGTGGTGAACTACAGACCGCTCCGAACTCCTGATTTCCTAAACGAAGAGGAACAAAATGGTAAGTATTTTTAAAATGAATGAAATAAAATAATAAAAATCATCTGATTTCTATCAATATACATATAACATATCTAGCATTACGGAATTTATTAGCCGATCTTGAGTTACCTCTCGTTGAAAACGATGCCGAGGGACAGGAAGTGGAGCCTGAAGAGGAGCCCCCTGTAGTAAACTACAGACCACTAAGAACTCCCGACTTTTTGGAAAATAGCGACCATAGTAGTAATTATCGAATGAAGAGCGATTTTGATGTAGACGAAGTCGAATTAAATAAACGAAGAACATACGGTATCTTGGACAGCCAATATAAAGAATCTCATGCAACTGTTAGAACTGCCATCGACTATATTCCACAATCAATGACGGATGCCGAAATAGCTGGCCGACATGAGGCTATACAAAATTTTTATATGCCTCCTGAAGAAGGGCGTCTACATCAACAATTTCATAATGTGATAGATAGAACGCGTATGAGATATCGCGAAATTAATTCAAGAAGCCTCGTGGACAGATCAGTAAATAAGTGTAAGTATTTAAAATTGTTAAATTTTCTTAACGCTTATTTTTATTTCTTATTTTTATTATTTTTAAAGTTATTCGAAGATACTTAAACAAGGGAGTCGAGGAATTTCCTGCCATAATACCGGATCCAAACTTTTTGCGTATTTATATGGAGATTTATACGGAGCCTTCATTACCACCGTCGCCTTTAACAAAATACAAGGATGTTAGAGAACCTTCTCAGAGTGGAGATCGTGTGAACGAGGAACGAATGATGCAAATACAACCACCTGGTGAACGATTTCGGATAACTGAAGAAAACGACCAATTTATTCGGAAATTTGGTGTTTTAGATAAAAATTTTACAATACGTATAGAAGAACCGCCGTCCCAGAATACAAATACTCTTTTATGGCTCGAGTCTGTTATTCCAGACATTCATGCGTACCTTGTATCATTAGCTTCATCCGAAATCGACCTCGTTGGTGTAAGGATAAGAAGCGAATACTTTACCCATGCTCCTGCCGGTTTGTCTATTAGACTAGTTGAAAATTTTTCTTGCGAAGATTTATGGAGCTTGATTAGTAGTTTAACGCAGAGCAATGACAATTTTCAAATTAACAATACATTTGTTTTACAAGCTATTTTTCTTAATGTGCCTGTTGGAAGTGGTTTTCATCGGAAATAGAATTTAACAATAGATAGCGTTGCACAGAAATCTATACTTTCCATTAACAATAACGATAATCTTCGTTTACCGCGCGTTCTCGTCGTTAATAAAGCATACATCTTATTAAAATTAAATAACACGAAAGAAGAAAAAAACGAGTGGAATGTTATTCGCGATGCTCGACGAAAAAGGCAAAAAGAGCGAACCGTAAAATTTATAGAGGAAGCACATGTCAACATCCCCGACAGAGGATGTACATTCATAGAGGTAACGAAGTTTCAACAGTATTATGAACCTCGCGGAATTGCGATTGTTATTTTCGATAAACAGACTTACGGTTACGGTGGGTCTATACTGTTTGACGGTTGCAATTCTGTAATAAATAGTAATACAGAGATTATCGGAACTATTAATCTTTTTTATGATGCAGAGTAAATCATTTTGACACAATATTGAATTTGACTGGAGCTATAAAAACGAAATTTTTCTGTTCATATTGTAACAAGAGGTATCAGTACATAGTCCAGAATATGCGTAGTAAAATTTGTTCGAAATGTTTTTTACCATCAGCTTGCGAACAGAAGAATACCGGTGATTTAATTAAATGCATAGCATGCAATCGTGAATTTTTTGGTCAATCTTGTTTCGAGAATCATAAAAAAAGTCTAGAATCAAAAAGAAAAGGTAGCACAAAGGAGAAAAAAAATATCTGTGATACCATTAAAATATGTACTTTTTGTTGTAAAATGATTCTGATCGGGTTAAACATGAGTGTGGAACGAATTGGTGTAAATTTTGTAAAAATTCTGATTGGGTTAAACATGAGTGTGGAACGAATTGGTGTAAATTTTGTAAAAAATCACATAAATTAAGAGAACTTTGTTATATGCAGCCTATACGATACAATGTGAAAAATGAAAAAAGAAGAATCTTTTTCTGTTTTATGATTTTGAGACTCGCCAAGATTCAGCATATAAACATCATTCGACCACGAAAATTCATGTACCCAATCTTTGCGTAGTTCAATAGGTGTGCACGGATTGTTTTTATTTAAACGGTGTTACCGAACGTTGTAATACTTGCGGAATTAGGGAATATATGTTTCACGATGACCCCATTCGTCGTTTGGTAGACCTCAGTATACGAGAAAATCCAAATTCAATGAAATTATTTGCATCGCCTATAATTCTAGTGGATTGACGACCACTTTATTTTAAAGCGGTTAACGGAGCAGCGATTGAATGAACAAATAATGGCCAGTGTAATTTTAAATGGTCAAAATATAGTAATTTTACAATTTGGACGGACAAAATTTATCGATAGTTTAAATTATTTTCTATGAAATTAAGCGTGTTACCCTCTGCTTTTGGTTTGCCTGACAGTAACAAAAAAGGCTATTTTCCGCATTTATTTAACAAAGTAAATAATCAAGAGTATGTAGGACCACTTCCAGATACTCATTCTTAGAAACCTGATTCTATGTCATTGGAAGAGAGAAAAATTTTTTACGTATGGTACAATGAAACATCTCCTAATTATGTTTTTGATTTTAAAAAAGAAATTGTGTAATATTGTCGAGTGGATGTAAAGATTTTGAGACGAGCTTGTCTGGTTTTTAGAAATATTTTTCTTTCTCTCGATGATACAGACCCTTTTCTAAATGCTACAACTGTCGCATCGGCGTGCTCATACATGTTTAGAAAAAAATTCTTGACTCCGAACAGTATAGGTATAATATCACCTTCAGGTTACAGACGAGTCGACATACACTCTCAAAAAGCTATCGACTGGCTACTTCTGTGCGAGCGTGAAGTTGGAAGAGGCATAATACACGCTGGTAGATCGCGAGAATTCCGACTACGCGAAGGTTTTTTGGTAGATGGATACTTACCTCCGATGAATGGGCCGAGCGTTGAGAGGGGCGTAGTGTATGAATTTCAAGGTTGTTATACACACGGTTGTCCAAAATGTTTTAAAGATCAGTGCGGTCGGAAAACGAAATTTTCACGATCCTTGGATGAAGCGTATGAACATACTAGAGCTAAAATTGATCGCCTCAAATCTTTGGGATACAAGAAATGTGGGAATGCGAGTTTGACAAAATTAAAGGAGAATTCGGATATTAGGGGTTACATAACAAATCATTCTCTAATAAGTGCAATTACATTGAATCCATGAGAGGCATTTTACGGAGGTCGGACCGAAAATATCGTTACTCATTATCAGGTGAAAGAGGGGAAAAAATCAAATACACAGACATTTGTTCTTTATAACGATACATATGTAAGAGGGGCCAATTTCCTGTCAGTCATCCGGAAATATACGTAGGCTCCGAATGTTCTGAATTGACAGAAGAAAATAATGATAATTTATCACGTGTAGAAGGACTCGTAAAATGTAGAATTTTACCACCGCGTGACTTATTTTTACTCGTTTTACCGATAACAATGCACAATAAATTATTGTTTGCATTGTATCGGAGTTGTTGCGAGGAGATATATCAACCTGTCTGTAACCACGAAGAAGTTAGTGAACGCGAATTTACGGGAACTTGGGTGGCCAACGAGTTGCGAAAAGTCATCGAACTAGGGTATCGTATCAGCGAGGTATATAGAATTTGGCAGTACAGAATGACATGGTTTGGTCCGAGCACAGGTATGGGAGGCTTATTCGCCGGCTATGTAGATACATTTTTACGTATAAAACAGCAAGCTAGCGAATGGTGCATCGATAAATTGAGTAAATCTAAATATTTGCAGGAGTATAAGGAAGCAGAGGGTATACAATTAGAAGCGGAACACATCGCAAAAAATGTGGGTTTACGCTCCGTGGCCAAACTCTGCTTGAATTCGTTCTGGGATAAATTTGGTCAGTGAGATAATTTAAAGCAAACGACTATTATTAAAACGTGAAAAGATTTACTGGAATTATTGCTTGATCCCAAAAAAGAAGTTTTAAATTTACTACTCGTAAGCGACGAGATTTTATACGTTAGTTGGCAATTTAGATGTGAGGCTATAGAGCAAACTACCAACACAAATGTTGTTATAGCTGCTTATACGACTGCACAGGCGCGCTTGAAGCTGTATTCTTACTTGGAAAAATTAGATCGACGAATTCTATATTACGATACTGATTCATGCATATACGTTAGTACGAATAACATTGAAGAATACGAGCCTCCTACAGGCTCACTATTAGGTGAAATGACGGATGAGTTAACAAACTACGGTTCAAATGCTTACATAGAAACATTTATATCAGGAGGTCCGAAATTTTATGGATTTCAACTAATTAATCCATCTACTCGTGAAAGCACAGACTGTTGCAAAATCAAAGGAATAAGTTTAAATTTTAAAAATTCTTTAAAAATAAATTTTAATACTATAAAAAATATTGTAAATGCAGCATTTGAGAACGATAAGAATCCTACAGAAACAGAGGAAAATAATATAAAAACTAATTTTACATCTATCAGACGCATGCCAGATCACGATGTTGTAACCAGAAACGAGGTGAAGACATGTTGTATTGATTTGAAGAAAAGGCGTTATCTCACACAAACTGTGTCGTTACCATATGGTTGCAAAAATTAATGTAAAAAATCATCTTAACAGATGTACTTTATTATATTTTGTAAAAATACAATGTAAAAACTACTCTGTAAAACAAAAAAATATGTAATATTTTAACATATTAAAGATTTATGATTATTATTATTAATATATATATATATATATATATATATATATATATATATATATATATCTACGCATTAAAAATTTTTCCCCGCAGTCAAAGCGCGCACTCTTATTAACTGAGAAATGTGCGCATCTAGCACGCACGTCTCTTATCAGCTTATTCACGCGCGTTTCCAGCGACTCCCCCTCGCGCGCTAATAGTTTATCACCGTGATCGCGCGTTTGATTAGCTGATTGACGCGCGCTCCTCCGCGTCGACTGCTGCTGAAATGTAGTCTAACGCGCGGTGATAAATTGCAAAGAAAACGTTTATAGATCCTAGTTGCAAAGATGAATACGCAACTGAAGCATCCATTTACTTGTTGCGTGTGCGGTCCCACTGGTTGCGGTAAAGCAATTTTCGTAAAAAGATTTTTATCTCATTTACCCGCAGTATGCAACACTCATTTTGACCGCGTTCTGTTTTACTATGCCGAGTGGCAAGAGGCCTACACGACGGATTTCAGACCGAATGGCGTTGCACGTATAGAATTTAGAGAAGGACTACCACACCCGAACGACTTCTCGGGCGATAACGAACAGAAAAAGCTGCTCATACTAGATGATCTCATGCGTGAGTCGTCGAAAGATATAATTCTCGATTTATTTACAAAGGGTAGTCACCATAAAAATATAAGTGTTATTTTCATAACCCAGAATATATTTCACAAAGGTAAAGCGCAGCGGGATATAAGTTTAAATACAAAATACATGGTTATTTTCAAAAACCCTCGCGATTGTGCTCAAATACAACATTTAGCGCGTCAAGTTTATCCGGAAGATTCGAAATTTCTGCAAGAAGCCTACATGGACGCCACAAAGAATCCTCACTCTTATTTGTTTCTAGATTTATCGCAAGATGCCCTCGACAACTTTCGTGTACGTAGCTGCATATTTCCCGACGATGAGCGCCATTATGTTTACGTTTCTAAACATTATAATTCTTTCTTTTAATTGGCTAAAAAAGTTAGTCTGCAAAAAGATGATGTTTATAAAAAAAATTTGTCAAGTATGCGAGCCTCAGTCTTTCGCGAGCAATGGCTCGAACAGCATCGAGAAATCGAAAAAAAATTAACAACTTACCTGGTAAACATTTTAGAAAGAAAATCGCGTCTCTGTTACTAACCCTCAAACACGCCGATAACCAAGTGCGTAAAACACTGTAGTAGCGATAAAACAACCGTAAGGTCTATATGCGAATGCGTGTTGAATATTCTGAAAGGTGTGGTTCCGTAAAAAAAATCGGAGCATAAACGTTTAAAACAGCATCGACACGTACTACGTAAATTAGTTCACGATGACCCCACGAACGGTTGGAAAAAACGAAAGAAAATTTTGCTGCAACACGGTAGCGGTTTCTTACCGTTAATTATAGCACATATTATCGGTGCTCTTATTTCCAGATTAATCGGTAAATAAAATTTAAAAATAATTATGGAGCGAGCTAGTAAAATGATTATCGTTTCTGAAGATATGATTGACTGCTTGCAAAATAAATCTAAAACTGTGCACCAAACGAGGGTGCCAACAGGAGAAATAGAAGCCCCTGAAAATACAACTCAAACTAGGGGAATAATTTTTCAAAACTCGATTCTGAAATGCACGATATATTACATTCGAAGAAAAGTTACGCAAACGAACGGGAAAAATGTCTAAAGTATTTACAAGTCCTACGTCGATATCTGATTTTCAAGGAGAGCGAAAGAGACACAGTACGAAACATTGATCGCGAATTCGACGATGTAGAAGCATTTCTTAGACCACTCAACGAAGAGAGTATAATAGAAAGTCTAATTGAAGCTTTCGAGCGAAAAGCAAGACTTTTACTCCGACACTGGAAACGAACATCGCCGGAGCGATTAAGTTGGGATAATACAGGCGCAGTTACTATAGATGGTTGGAAAATCGAAAATTCAAATATTATCGAATTAATAAAGGATACTTTAAAAACAGGTAAGGAAAAAAATAACTCAAAGGAAATGAGGACATTTCAAGAAATGCCCAGCGGTATTTTAGAGTTTGCAAAATTTCTTCAGACCTTTGAGACACCGCCCAATTTGATAGGTAATTTGCAAATCCTGAAAATTGGCCAAACATTGACAAAGTCGACCAAGCCTTTAAAAAGTCGTAAACGTCATTTGAGTAAGACAGACTGGTGGCAGCAGCCGGATGACGAGGTAAAGAATGTTAGTACTTCACCAAAGAAGAAGACTCGAAGTACCGCCAAGAAATCAAACAGCAAATGGCTCCGCATGGACATGTAAGAAAAGAGAGTAAAGAGCTAGAAAAAAAATACAAGAAAATGGATTACGAAAAACACACGAGGCAGGCTACGAGGGTGCGCAAAATCTTTTACGTGTCAATAAGAAAGGTGAGTACCTCAACAAGACGGAGAAAAATAAGCTTTTGACTGGCTACAAAATCAAGACGCTTACACGTTACATCGACCACTTACTCGAAAATTCCCGAAGTTGCATTACAATGTGACAAACATTGACGATCTTTGGGAGTGTGATTTAATGCAATTAATCTCGATCGAAGAATACAACGATAATCATCACTTCTTACTCGTTGTCGTAGATGTACTCAGTAAATATGGGTGGGTGTAGTCACTTCGAGATAAAAATGCAACTAATGTTGCAGCAGCGTTTAGCAAGATTCTTGATCGTGCGGGCGGCCGAAAACCGCTCTGCTTACAGATGGATCGCGGTAAAGAATTCGTGGAATCGGCTTTTCAGGCTCTTTTTAAGAGGCACGGTATCACATTTAGAGTCGTTCGCAGTCCCGATATTAAAGCAGCCGTGGTCGAGAGGCTTAATAGAACTATACGCGAGCGTATGTGGTGATACTTTTCTCACAAAAACACGAAACGTTATACTGATGTGATTCAAAGTATTATTTACGCCTACAATCATACTCTGCATAGTGGAATACGAATGAAACCGACGAACGTAAACTTGTATAACGCTGAGGAAGCTCGCAGAAATTTAGAAAAACGTGCCCTTCTACAAAGTAATAATAAAAGATAAAAGAAGGCGCTAGGTAGTTTTGTTAAATATAAGATCGGTGACTATGAGAAAGGTTACGAGAAAAACTTAAGCGAGGAAATATTTAAAATAAATCGCTTATCGAAAAGACAAATCTTTATACGTACATCTTGGAGGATTTAAAAGGTGAGATTATCGATGGTTTCTTTGACACGGAAGAACTCACGCGTGTTGGAAAGCAGCGTGTTACGGACAACGACGAACGTTTCAACATAGAGCGTGTAATTGATACAAAGGGACGAGGCTCGAAAAAACTTGTACTCGTCAAGTGGTTCAGTTATCCCGATAAGTTTAATTCCTGGATCAAAGCGTCCGAACTAGAAAGTGTATAGCCATGGATACCACTGAAGATTTTTACCTTGTTCTACTAAGTAATAGTAGTATGGGCTATTACAACGATAATACGACGAGTTGCTTTAATACCCATTTATCATGCGAAATACGTCTCAGTGGTAGCTGGAGTATGGGTCTTCTTGAAATTCACGTGCCTTGTACTATCATGCATATAGAACAAATCGAAGCCACTTTCAAAAGTAAATTCGAAGCCACCCAAAAGTATTATCAAGAACATCGTTTTCTACATGGTATTTACAACAGTTTAGAAGAGTTGGATAATGAGATTAACAACGAGAATATACAGGAACATCAAGTACTAGAGCCACAAGATATCGAAAAAGGATTTTACAGGATGGTGCGAAAATGCAACTGCGATAATCCACATTACATTGTATTAAATGAAAAAATACGCCGTATATTCGGTTTTTTAGACCACTCGAAAAATCTTAAGTGTGAGAATACTTATATATCGGGAGATGTACCAGCATGTTTGGCCCGTGCCATACCCGATCAGTTGTTTATTTACACGGATATTTGCGAACCGTATACCTTTGGCGATACTCAAGCTGCTCTTTTGCGTATCGTGTCTATAGATACCAAGAATTATCAGTTTGAATCTAATATCGTGAGACATTTTTCGCCTGCTCACTATATTCCATTGTTACAACATAGTTTTCGCTCTATTATCATTGATATAAGAGATGAACAAGGTAAACGTATACCATTCGAGTACGGGACGTTGACGGATACGCTTCACTTTAAGCGCAATGGATGAAAAGATAGAAAAAGAAAAATCAAAAAGTATGACTCATTACATGAATTACTATAACGATCAAATCGGTGGCGGAGGAGTGAGAAATATTTTTACTGGCTCACGATATCAAAGAGGTAGAGGAGTGGGATCGTGGCTGGGCGGACTACTTCGCAAAATTCTACCCTACATGGCTTCTGGTGCACGCGCTGTTGGTAAAGAAGCTTTTCGCGCAGGAGTTCATGTAATCGACGACGTTGCCAATAACGATTCTAAATTTAAAGACTCACTGAAATTACGAGCCAAAGAATCTGGTAAAAATTTAAAAAAAAAGCTGTTAATAAAATTGCTGATTTAATGAAAGGCGATGGTTATAAAACGAATGCAGCTAAACGCAGACGTTAGTCTAAAAAGGCACGTCCATCAGACATCACTGTCGGAGCTCATAAAAACAAAAAGAAGAAAATTTTAAAAAATCCAACCGTGAAGAAAAGACGAAGAAAAAATCCTATAAAAAATTAAAAAGTACTAAGAAAAGTAGGAAAATAGTTAGTTACAGAAATATAAACGATATTTTTGGGCATCGCTAAACTATGGCATTCTTACACACGCACTCGTTCGAGTGTATGTCCAGTGAGTTAGATATATTCACATTGCCAGCCACACAAACTTCTATAGAGAGTATCAGTTACTTAAATTATAAGCCTATATCTTCAATTGGTGAAGAAAGTGACGCCCCTTTAGAATTTGTCATTCCAAGCGCTAGCGAACACTACATTGATCTTGCTCGTACTATGCTTCATGTTCAAACGCAAATTCTCTCTGCAGATACAGAGGTAGAAAATGCAAAAGTTGCACCCATCAATAATTTTCTGCACTCTATGTTTAATCAAATCGACGTATTTTTGAACCAAAAACTAGATGCAACTCCCAATAATGCATACCGTGACAGAGCTTATATAAAATCCTTACTCAACTACTCACCAGCTGCTAAAGAGTCACACTTGACGTCTTGCTTATGGTACGACGATACAGCAGGTAATTCCGAAGCTGCACCAAACGCTATGGGAGCTCAGGCTACTAAAGGCCTGTTAAACCGTCAAGAATTTACGCTAGGTAGAAAAACCTTATGATCGGTCATTTACACTGCGACGTTTTTAATCAAGATAAAATGTTAATAAATGGCGTAGAAATGCGAGTTCGTTTAGTGAGATGCAAAGACACGTTCTGTCTCATGGATTCATCTGACAATCGGAAATTTAAGGTTAAAATAAAATTCTCGTTATTCGTAGAGTATAAAATTAATCCTGGTGTCTTATTCGCATACGCTAATGCAGTAGCTAAAACTACCGCTAAATATCTAATTGCGCGAGTGGAGGTAAAGTCGTTTACGCTGCACGCGGGGATAATGAGCGACTGACTCAATAACGTAATTCTAGGTCAATTACCGAAAAGAATTATTATCGGATTTGTCGACAACAGCGCTTTTAATGGAAATCGTAGATTTAATCCATTTAATTTTCAAGACGTCAATATTAACTACCTCTTTATGTACATCGACGGAGTGCAAATTCCGAGCAAACCTTTGCAGCCCCGTTTTACACCAAACTCAAATCTACACATAGACGCCTTTCATACGTTATTTTCGGGTACCGGCATACATTTTCTGAACGAAGGTATTGAAATTAATCGAGACAACTATTCAAAAGGCGGTAAGAAAATCCGCCTTTGATCTCACACCTGATTTATCAGCGCATTTCACCACGCACTGGAATCTGGTTCGCTCGGGGAGTGTGCGCATAGAGGTAGATTTCGAGCAAGCTCTGGAAAACACTCTCAATTGTATAGTTTATGCAGAATACGATAACGTTGTAGAAATTGACTCGAGTAGACAAATTATAGCTGATTTTAGGGCTTAATGGCGACGCTGGTAGTAGAGACGGCGGTGTCGGCGGTGGTGAGCAGAAGAGTATAAATCAGCGCCCTCGTTTGTAAAATTCATCATTACCTTCGGTGAAACTCTTTCGACAGAAGCAATAAAACGAAATGGATTACATAATCGACATACATGGTCTTCGCGATGCCAATAAAGCGTTTATACCAAAAAAAGTTGCTGTTATATGATTGCATGACAAGATCGTCGGACACTGGATTGTACAACCACCTTGCAATTTTAAATTGCTTTTTTAAATTTCACCTTGCTTTCTACATAGATAAAAACGGTTATCGAAACTACTTCGATAGCTATGGTCTTCCCCCAACATCGCCATATCATCTTGAACGAAAAAAATTAAAAAGAAACTAAGAAAAAAATCTAAGAAATCCCACTTACGAATTAATGTGTATCCTCGCATCAACTCTATTGGGGCTGGATTATGTAATCAATCATATACATTGATGATGAAATTGTTGTAAAAATTATCTTTTTTTTTATACAGAAAAGGTAACCGAATATTGTAATAAATGTAGATTTTTTTAATTCTATGCGTTTATTATTTTTTCCTATTCCACTATTTCCTTAACATCCCACGTGTAAATAAAAGTGTTTAATAATTAATTATTTTTAAAAAAAATTATATCTAGTTATTATTCGTAAAAATCATACATGGAAATCTTAAATATACTGTACTTTATTTTATCTTAAATATAAATATAAATGAAATATAAATTAATATTTAATATAAATTAATATTATAAATATAATTAAATATAAATCTTAAATATACTGTACTTTATTACTGAAAAAAAGAGAAGTAGTTTAACATTTTTGAAATCGTACAAGCGATTTTGATGACTGGCTATAAAGCTTATACAATGAGGAAGCAGTCCAGATAACAACGGAGTTGGAACTTCAAAAACCGCGCTTGCCTGTTTGAAAGGGTGCTAGACTACACCAGAGACTATCAAGCAATTATAGCCCAGAGGACTTTCTAGAGTGCGAAGTCTAGAGCGAAGTCACAAAAATACACGTGCGCAGTAATAAAAAGTTGTTAAAAATTATCGTTACGTCGACAATGTGGGTTGAAACGAAAACATGTATTTTAAACAACATAGAAGCGAGATACGCTGAGCTAGATGATAAATGAGCTAGCACACAGCAAGCTCGAGAAGTTAATCCAAGCAGAGGCGAAAGGCGTAGCACATCAGCCGCCAATTAACACAATGATTGATTTTAATTTGGCGGAAATAAATATGTACGTACCGCTTGCATGCAGCACGGCCCAGGAATTATCGACTCATGCGGCCATAACCCAGGTGAGATGGCCCTTGCATTTGCAATTGCAGACGCCGGAATGGAGTCAGATATAATCATAATTTTCGACTTGACTCCGCTAGCTCCAGCCCGTGATCACCCATCCAATGGTGAATTCTGTGCATGATCTGATCAATGCGCGTCTGTGCCAGCGTCATATTGCGCTCACTAATAACAG
Organism: Sycobia sp. Sy_11; assembly: GCA_018907035.1. NCBI lineage: Eukaryota > Metazoa > Arthropoda > Insecta > Hymenoptera > Epichrysomallidae > Sycobia > Sycobia sp. Sy_11. Next base: position 76,809 of record JACCIC010000083.1, on the reverse strand, counting down.
CTGTAGTACGCACCAGTGACTCTAATGAGCGCATGTCTTTGAGTACTTGCCAACTTGCGTTGCTGTTCAACTCACATCAAATCGTGCCATCCTGCCGCTGCGTAAGTAGTGAAAGGGTTTGAACAGCCCGATATAGATAGTACTAAGCGCCTTAAATTTAAGGCCCCATTCCCATCTTGCCAGTCGTCCAATCCTGTTAAACAAGTTCACACATTTGGATTGTACCGCTTTCAAAAGGCAACCGATATTAAGATGTTCGCTGAAGTGGATTCCAAGGTATCGTACGCTTTCTAATCTCTTCACCCTCGAATTGCCGAGCGTAATTCAGGGGGGGGGGCTTTCGGATGAAGATGACCTCTCAAAATTAACATTCCACATTTATTAGAGGCTAGCCTCATTTTATTGAGGCGACACCAGGATTCCACTTCTTCAATGTAACACTGGCCATTGCTTTCGATCTCCCTACGTGAGTCTCCCTCCACTAGGAGTGCAATATCGTCTGCATACGGAATGACTTCGTACCCTAGTCTTGAGAGCTGCCAATGAAGGGTATCTAGAACAAGGTTCCACAGAATTGGGCCCAGTACGGATCCCTGCGGGCATCCTTTACTGATCCCAAGTTGTACTTCCTCAAAGCAATCTCGTATGAGGACTCGACGGCCCTTCAGGTAATATTTTATTAGTTTGTAGAGACTCCTGGGGCATGCTTTGCTTTTCAATGCTGTTAGTACAGTGGGTTACGAGACATTATCGAAGGCGCCTTTTATGTCCAGGAAGATTGCTACAACATATGTCCTACTCGATTCGCTCACAGACATACGCAACTGAACAATGGCGTCCTCCGTGGAATGCCCTCTCCTGAAGCCGTACTGTCTAGGAGATAACCTCGTTTCAATGATTCTGTTTAGTTTGTTCAGTATTAGAGTCTCAAGGGTTTTGCCGAGCAGTGGCAAGAGGCAAATGGGCCTGTAGTTCGCAGGGTCCTCAGGTTCTTTGTCCTCACCCTTTCGGATTGTGACAACTTGACCAACCTTCCACTCATTAGGGAAGACCGAAAATCTCAAACACGAGTTATAGATGTTGATCAGGTCCTGCCTGATGGTCGGCAGTGCTGTTCGAATGATGGCCAAGTCGAAGCTGTCTGGGCCTGGGATCTTATCCAGCTTCATTTTGGCCATGACCTGATCTAACTCGGTGAGATTGAATTCGACCTCGGCTCCCCTCGGGGGGAGAGCGTTAGCCAAGGACCTCATGTTTTTTTGCTCTTGCGTTTCATCCTGTAAATTGTCTGGAGTGAACAGGGTGTTTAGCACTGCCGGAGCGGTGCTCACGCAGTCGTGTAGGTGTTATTATCCAGACGAACGTTGCAGGCAACCTCCTTAATGAACAGCTTACTCACTTGAAATCGGTAAGCTACACTCCAGGGGTTCTGATTACCCTTTACAGTAACAAAGTCTTGCCATTTAGTCTCCTTGGTATGCCTGAGTCTACGGACATACTCCTTTCTGGCCGCTTCGTATTCTTTCTTGAGGTGTTCCCGTCTGACGGGATCACGCTCTTTCTGGAATACTCGACGAGCTGGATTTGTAGCCCTTTTCTGCCTATCTAACTCAGGGTTGCACCAGGGAACCCTCCTAACAGCTACCCTACTCCTCGGTATGGTAGCATTGCACGCTTTCCTCAAAGTGGCTGTTAGTGACCGAACTCTCTCAATTGTCTCCATTTTGGAGCATTCCTTTAGGGACCTGGTCCAATTCATCCTCGAGTACAGCGCGGAAAGTATCCTAGGTCGCTTTCTGTGTGGAATATCGCTTTAGTTTCTGACTTTTATTTGCGCTTGCTCCGATTAAGCAGTACGTGATCGTTCTATAATCACTCGAGATCCAGTCCTCCTTGACGGCCCATCCTGTGATGAGTGTCTCTCTGTAAGATGTACCCCTATTTCGTGGCTCAGCCGCAAGTATCCACTGACCACATACATCGTTAAAGAACGCAGCCTAACCTCCGCTACAGCGAAGTATGTATTAGTTAAGTGCGTTAGTTTCAGCAACTTAACCTGTCAGCTCGGGGTTAAGGACTGCTATAACCGCCCAGGGGATTTGCCCATCAGCATATACCATTCGTGTGCGCAGTCCAAATCCCTCTATTCGGCCACTACGCTGGTATGGCTCCTGGAGAAGCAGGATGTCTACTCCTCTTTCCACACAACTCTGCGTGCTCTTCTGGCACTTAGCTGCGCAAAGCGCAGGATAGGTCCACTTCGATTATTTCGTGCATTACTGGCCATAGTCCTTGGAGATAACTAATCTCTTCATGACAGCCTTGTATGCTGGACACTTAGTGTTCATTGAACCATGGTTATGCGCCTTTTTCGCCTTTTTGCAAATGACGCATTTTGGCGCTGCCTCTTTGTTTTTGCAGTCTTTGCTGCCATGACCCCCCTGGCTACAGTGGGAGCCGCATTGTTCGCTTTTACAGTGCTTGGCTACGTGCCAGTAGCCTTGACACTTGTAACACCTGGTGACTCTTAGCTAATCTTGCACTCGGCAAGATAACAACTCTATATAGATCCTCTTCATTTGTAGGAGTATATCCGGAATGTTTGTGGTAACTTCCACCGCTCAGTGGGGTATTGAGTCGCTCCTCATGCCGGTTTTACAGCGGGGTTTGAAGAATTCGGAGAATTCTTCAAACGAAACACCGCACAAGCTCCAGACCCCGCAACGTGATTTAATGTTGCCGGCGTGGTCCCCGGGCAGAGGAAATACTGTGGAGAGACCCTTCATATTCCTGCTGCCCGCTCCGGAAGCGGGTGATGCTCCTGCCTGGGCCATCGCAACCCGAACCGCGGTGTCCATAGCCGAGACATGTGTAACAGCGCTCGACCTGGACCCGCCGCCGCAGGCCGCAAAAAAATAAACCCCATGGGCACGTTTCCAACTTCCAGTAACCGCTGGGCAGCCTCCTCAGAGAGGCTCACGAGGGCTAGTCGTTGGCCGACGTTGTTCTTCCTCGTAAGCCTCATCCCGAGGGGCCAGTATAGTCCCGCAGGACGCCAAGGAGGGTTGTCTTCACTTCGTCGAGTGTCGCGCAACGGTCCACGTCTGTGATCTCCAAGGGGTCAGAGTGCGCAGTGCCGCGTTTGGCCCGGCGACCTTTTTGAGGGCGTTAGTAAAGCCCTCCTTGCCCTCCCCCGAAGCCTTCTTAAATTCGATCAAGATATCGCCGTTCAATGTTCGGTAGATGTTCTTGATTGTGAGTCCGTGCTGCTAGGGATCGACCATATGTCGAGTGGTGAAGGGAGCTAAAACAGAACGAAGGAAAAGAAGCTAATGAGCTTTTGCCGCCTGTCGGGTCTTATAATTTTGAGCATTTCCCATCGACCCCATTTTCAGATGAAAACAACCAAAACTCTCAAATCGGGATAGCGGGAGATGCATATGCTACCCTTATGCGAATATATACCTACATTAACTAGCGGCAATAAATATTTTTCGGCCGGTGTTGGTGCTCCATCATTTTCTTTCATAGGGTTCACACCGAAATACGATTCTGTTAAGTAAGCAGCTGCGCGGCAGGTTAGATGTCCCCGCACTTCGTAAATGAATATTTTGGAATTTGAAATAATCACATTAAGTTTATTTGAATAGCAAAAATATATTTATTACATTACACTAAATAATTTATTTTACTAAACGGAACTAAATATACGTAAAAATAAAGTTAAATAAATAAATATTTCAAAAACTATATATATACATAAATTTAACAAATATATTCAATTTTTGAAAAAGCTATTCAATATGAACAATTAAATAATTTTATCAAGAGATGAAATATATTTATTTGATTATAACCAACGACTTGTTAAAAACTAATAAAATATTTCTCGATTTTATTAAATATTAACATAAAAATTTCAATATTAAATTTAAAGAAATAAATCTTTTAATAAAACAGTTTAATTATTACAAGTAACTAATTTTTCCAAAAATATAAAATATTTTTTTGATTAATATATACATTTTGTAGTTTTTACTATTCATTTATTAAGTTTAATATTTAAGTTTTTGTGCATCACTTAATAAAATCAAAGAAATATTTATTAGATTATACAACTGGCAAGGAATAATCAAATAAATCTCATCCATCCTTTGAGAAAACTAAATTAATAAATATTTATATTGGTCTTACAGTCCAATTGAATAAATTAAATACATAACACAATTGCGACGAGCACATAGACTCGCGCAAATTAGTATATTATATTTTACTCGCGAACCGCTGAACTCGCGAAGTCACGAGCGGCGCGGTCCGGCGAAGGTGGAACGCCGAAGGCTTCGTGGCCCGGCGCGACGCGGGGAATGCGCCAGCAGCACCGCGAAGACGCGCGAGCGGCGACAGCGCTGCGCGACGACTAAGCACGGTACAGTGCGGTAAGGGGAGAGCGAGCGTCCTCTCCAAATATCAAATAGAGCCGCAATGACTGCAGAATTTCAGTGTGCCAGCGGCCTCGAGACTGGCAATTGAGGGGGACAAGTCTCAGCACACTCAGAGCGGGACGCGATCGCGTAATATAAAAATAGAATTAAATAATATTAGAAATTGTAATACGCTCACGCGGAACGCTAAATTTAAGTAATTTTATAAATGTGAATATTTTTTTCTTTTGAAAAATCATAAAATAAATGTTTTTTATGATTTATTGTTATAGCGGACAACGGCGCACGGCCAAACGACAAAGAAGCCGAAACGGCAGCTGGCGCAGCGGCGCCGAAAGATTATATTTATTGTTAAATGCTAATATTTTTTAGTAATAAAGATTTTTTATAGTTTCTTTTGTGAGTCAGATAGAATTATTTGCCATCCAATTCCCAGCAGCGTCGTGAAAAGAAAAGTAGATTTACGGGAAAAAATCCAATTCAAACTCTGGCGGGTTGAGCGAAAGTGAGAATTGGATTTCTCTTTACAGTGCGCAGTAGAACAAACTTGGTGGCGGGTTGAGCGACCAAGGGCCTAGGCGGGTTGAACGTAGGCCAAAGTACAGTGCGCACTGTGATTAATTAAAATAAGAATTAATAAATGAGCTTGCACAAGCGCACCTAGTGGCGCGTTGAGCGACTAGGTGCTGAGACGAGTTGAGCCGGAGCCACCCGCTTATGGAAAAGTAACAATAGAACATAGTGTTTAGTGGAGTGAACAGAACTCGATGGCGGGCTGAGCGATCGGGGCCGAGGCGAGTTGAGCCGGAGCACGAACTAGCTGCCACCAAAGCGCCTATGTTATACAATATATATTTATATCAATACCAATACATATCAATACATAATTAATTGAAAACTATTATGACACACAGACTGTCCTTGTTTAAAACCACCACCGTAGACTATTTTAAAATAAAATATATTAATTGAAAAATATCTTTATTAGTTAAGTGCAATCCCCATCACCTTTACGCAATTGGGTATAATCTATGTAAAACAATATATTACCTATAGATAATTTTACCTATGACAGTTCTGCAAAAATTGTCAAGAATTCTGCCTCAGGGGGCCCTAAAACATTGTCAGTATTGTGGGTGTCTTCAGTTAGTCTCAATATTTATCTCAATGTTTATGATTTTTAGCGAGGTCATTGTGAATATCGTAACAGCTTTAGACAGAAAGTGATTATTTATTCCTAAATCCATGAACATTCTATAAGAGTCATAGATTGTTGAATTTCTCTTAGAAAATAAAAAAGTTGCGTTATATTTAAAATCAAAACCCTAGAACTCATTAAAATACATATTGTTTGTTCTATACAGTTTCTCATGCAAACAATAATTCTGAACAGAAGCTCAACAATTCAGTCTTGAGGTCTCCTAAACGGTTCCTCGCATGTACTCAGAACAGGTACCTTCGTATGCATATTTCTCGAAAAATACTGCTAGTAAAGTCGAATTCAATAGAATAAAACAATTTATTTTAATTAGATGTACAACGGCTTCATTGATTTTTTTTGTAAATTTTACTATTTCCCAAGATATATTCGAAACACTATGTATTTATTTTTTTGACATGAAAATTAAATGTCCATCAAATGCTACTACGATAATTTTAATCAGCAACCTAAAATATCCACGAATTCGTTATGGTTGTTTTTCGGAAGTTTATCCACGATCACCGTTATGGCATTCAAATAGCAATTTTTATCGTACCAAGCTTGCTGTGAGGACGCATTTCGATTTGTATAATTGCAACAGCCTTAGAGCAAGGCTGTATTATTAAGAAATGTCTGCGACATTTTCATCGCAGCGATCTTACAGCAAGCATGAACTGTTAAAAAAAATTGTAAAAAATTAATCGTCAAACTATCAAAATCGATTCTACTATTAGAAGTTTTAATATATATAATACATAAAAAAAAATGTAGATATATTTATTCTTTATTACAATATAATATATAGTGTACGTTTACATAGTTGAAGATTACGAAATGGCGGTCTAATAAGTTAAGATACTACAGTTCTATTTTATATTTTGTTTGAATTATACGAAATTTAAAAAAATTAAGTTTAAAAAATATTTCTTTAAAACAAATTTTTAGTTTTCATACATCAAAAAAATTTTTACTGTATTTAAACATTTCAGTATTTTAAATGTAGAAATTGCTTATTTTGAATCAATGGTTTACTAATGGTAAACCATTTGTATAATTTAAACATAATTAATGAATAAACCATTTGTATACTTAAAAGAAATTGTATTTCAATGTATAAAATTTTAAATTAAAGAAAATCGCCTGAGAAACTAAATGTAATACAATCGATCAATTTATTTATTAATGAAATATATAATTGAAATATATGAAAATAAATAAGTTATTTGCATCCGTTATTAATAGCAGTATGTTTAAGAATATTCTAAAAAAATCCTGTAGTTTTCACTAATGTGCACATTTTCAGAAACAGAATGAATTGAACGCATTCATTGCCTGAAGTTCATAATTAAATAACTTCTATCTTAGGTGACTACAGTACCTTAGGTGGGGGGGTAACCTCATAATCTCCTTGCATTTTTCTTTTCTCCCCTCCTTCCTCTCGCTCTCTCACTCTCACTCACCCTCTCCTTTCTTTCTCACTTTTCCTCTTTCTTTCTCCCTTTTCCTCTTTTTCTGTCTCCTCCATAAAAGGGAATTGTGTGTCAAATATTAAGTTGTCAAATATCTCCATTCCGCCTTTTTGTCTTATGAATTTCGCGGCTATGTACAAAGTGCTACAAAGCTCGTATCTGGTAATACTATACATCATTTGAAAGGTCTTGACATAACGTACAAAACGACGCTATGTATGATTGGTTTGGATATTGCGTTCAAAAGTTATAGACGTGTAAATACGGAGTTCACTAACGCCGAAATTTGTGCTATTTTAAAGTTTTCCTTCGTCAAAGGGAAATCCGCTAGAGAATCGTTCCGTGAGATTAATGGTGTTTTGGGAGATGGCACGCTATCACTTCGAACCGCAGAGGCATGGTTTCCACGACTCAGAGCCGATGAAAACGAGACCATGGATAAGCCGGCCGTCGAAAGAACTGTGATGACGAATACCGAATAACTAATAACGAATAACGAATAACGAATAATTAAATCATGGAATTTATCGAGTTACACCGGCATGTTGCATCTCGTGACATCGCCTAGGAGATGAGCCATGATGACAGTAGCCAAATCGGTATTGACGGCCAGGAAGGTTTTGCTGTGTTTGGTAGTATTGGAAGGGAATCATCCACTAGCTGCTCCCATATGCCCAGACGCTTAATTCTACCAGCTACTATGAAAAATTGGGACCGCTTGAAGCAGGATATCGACCAGAAGCGTCCACAATTCGCCAACAGGAACGGTGTTGTGTTCCATCAGGACAACGCCAGACAACATACTTCGTTGATGACTTGTCAGAATCTACGGGTGTTCCGATGGGAGGTTTTATCGCATCCACCATATAGCCCGGACATAGCGCCAAGTGATTACCACCTGTTCCTGTCCATGTCGAACGCCCTTGGTGGTGTAAAGTTGGACTTAAAAAAAAATGAGAAATCAGGAGAGGGGTTTTTACGAGAGGGGTATGATGAAGTTGCCGTCTAGATAGAAACAGATTCTCGAGTAAAACGACGCATATTTGAAGTAAATTCGACCACTGTAACACTTTTTATAAAGCATTGAATGTAGAGCAAAAAAGCGGAAGGAAGATATCTGACAATCTAATATGACTATATAGAATTCTGATACGATTCTCCAAAAATATAAGAGGCAATCAAATAATTTTTGGAAAAGTTCACAAGTTTACAAAAGTCTATAATTGGCAGCTTTTTCGAGACCTATTGAATTCATAAACATAGATCAATTGCTGACAATGGCCATGAATATTGTCTCAATGTTAAGTTAATTTTTTTAAAAGATACATATACTTTATTGCAACTTAATTATTTTAGTTAAATAGCAAAAAAATTACAAAATTAAATCAAACATATTTTTTTTTAGTTACAAATATTTGAAAGATAAAAGTTATCGATTTATGAACGCTTCCAATTAATTTTGTTTTTGAAAAAGTGTGCATTAGTGAAAAGTGCAGGATATTTTGGGATATATTGATAAATATAATAGAATTCATAACGGATACGAACATTTATTTATTTTTATGATTTTCAATTAATAAATAAATTAATCACATTTAGTTTCTCAAAGCATTTTCTTCTATTTATTAGTTATAACGAACATGTACAAGTAACAAAATATGTCATAGAAATAAGTCTGAATACTGAAGAAAATTTTATACATTTATATAAATTGTTTATTCGTATGCCATTGATTAATCATTTATTCACAATAAGTAATTTATACATTTAAAATACTGTATGTTTAGTTAAATAGATTAAATATTTTTTTGATATATGAGAACTGAGAATTTAATCACAATATAATATTTAACTGTAGTATCTTAACTTACGAGACCGTCATTTTTGTAATCTTCAACGATGAAAGCGTACACTATCTATAATATTGCAATAAAGACTAACTATATTTACATACTTTCCCATCATTGTTATTGTATTTATATATTATATAATATGTTCGTCTTGTACGAAACGTAATGGAAGTGACTGTTCAACGCAAACAATCTGTTCAAGCTTTAGACATCCCGATCAGCATGTTAATTAGTGTTATTATTAGGACTCGATTTTCTTAAATAGAGATTGTTTCGTTGATTAGTAAGTCAGTTACATTTACGATCTCGAGCATAGCGAAGATAATTGCCAAACTCTGTACCGTAGTTGATGTATTCTTCAGCACTACAAATCTTTATTTTAAAAACTACTTACACAATTAAATATACTTTAAAATTACTTTATACAAAAGTATAAAATAAGGCAAGTATGATGTATTAGAAATTCTAATCATTTAAAAGTATTTGTAACGTTACAACTATTTTTCTGCTTTTGAAATAAACCTAACTGTTTATTTCCAACAGACGATTCTTTCAAAATTACAAAATATTTGTTGGTTTTAAATATGAATGTTTTTGTTTCAAGTAAATAGAATTTAAATGAATATTTGTTGGACCAAAATAAATACACTTTTTCAAAATAGCCAGTTTTCAGATTCAAGTTACTCAATTTTGAAAACTTTGAGCTGCTTGCTAGCTGCTGCTATAGATATGTGTGTGTGTGTCTGTGTGAATAAAATTTCTTTTTGGTCGCCGCCAGTATAAACTGCTCATCATTTATTGCAATCCTTTGCCAGTCTATTGTCTTACCAAGCTTTCCTTCCGCACGCTTCGAAAACAGTAGCCACCCCCCTGCATTGCACCATCGCACGAGCTCTAAAAACAACATCTGGAATATCGCACGAAAGGGTCAGTACCTCGCTTTGGCCATCAGAAGTCCTCGTTTTCAGTCGAAAATTTTTATCGCAGTCTCGATCATAAGCGTCGGCGATCTCCCGTTATTATTATTATTATTTATTTAATTTAAGGAGTTGAGCCTTGCCGGCCTCCGGACGTATGGTTAAACCCTCCGCGTCCCTCCCTTAAACCAGCAGCCGCTATAAACGGCAGGCCTCCCAGAATTAAATTATTCCGGTCGTCATGCTGGATTTAATGTCCTCAATCTCCAAGTAGGCAGCCCCCAAATGTTGTCGCCTTTTCTCAGATATATTTGGACAGTGACAGAGAAGATGTTCGGGGGTTTCATCCTCTGCGTAGCAAAAGCGGCAATAGGGGTCTCTCACAAGACCCATTCTGCACATGTGGACGTTAGTCTTACCGTGACCTGTGAGGATCCCGATGAGCACTTTTGCCTTTCTTCTATTGAGGCCAAGGATAACCCTGGTCCAATCCTTTATGTTATTTGTGGAGGTGAAGGCTTTAACCTGCCTGCACTCTCCATTTGTCTCCCATAGTCAGCTGTTTTCTTCCGTTATCCACCTCTCTATCACCCCCTTGATGAGGGTGTTGCAGAGTCCTACATCCGGCTCAGGACCGCTATAGGGAGTTCTAGCTCCCATTTTGGCAAGTCATCTGCCACCATGTTCCCTTTAATTCCACAGTGACCTTGTCTTCTGCGCCAGCTTATTGAGGGCCTCGTGACAGTCCTTGACTAGATTGGATCTAGTTGTGTAACTGCTTAAAGCTTGCAGTCCGCCTTCACTGTCTGAGCAGAGGCATATGTGGGTGTCCAAGGCCGCTTCCGCAGCCATCTCAGCTCTCCGCTGAATTGCCACTAGCTCAGCTTGAAAAACGGTAGGGTACTTCCCCAAAGGGAAACTTGTGTCCTTTCCGTTACTTCTTTGGTACACTCCTGCACTTGCACCCCTTTTACATTTAGAGCCATCTGTATACCACAGCTCTTTAATGTTTGGCATGTCTACCAGCCCATTCTCCCATTCCTTTCTGGACGGGATGTTGACCCTATATTTTTTGTCATAGAGGAAGCTCCTGTTCGTGGCTTCATTCGCAAAGTCACCTTTTCGTCCAGTCCCCGGGGAAGCCGTAATGTCCCCTCTCTGCTTACCTCTTTGAGCGATCTTTTGACTCTCTGGAGGGCTTTGGCAGCCGCTCCCGCCAGGGTCAGTTTGAATGGCTCTATTTCAAGGAGCATGCCCAGCGCCGCAGTAGTTGTAGATCTGATCGCTCCGGAGATGATCCTTCCCACCATGCTTCTCAGTCTTTCGAGTTAGTTTCCGGCAGTCACCAAGGCCGTCCTTTCCCACCAGACCAGGGTCTCGTAGGTTAGTCTGGATTTCAGGACAACCTCGTACATCCATTTCATGATACGTGGCTTGAGGCCCCACGTCGTGCCTATGGCTCTCCTAACCTGCCACAGACAGGCCGCCAGTTAGCCAGATATACACTCTAGGTATTTATTCTATAATAGTTTGCTATCAATGGTCACACCTAGGTATTTCACTTGCTTCTTAAAGGTCAGAGAATGCCCTCCAAGAATCAAGCCACAACTCTTATACCATTTATATCTTCTGGTGCAGACTATGACCTCAGTCTTTCCTGGATTAACCGAGAGACCGGTCCGTCTGCACCATCCATCAACCACTTCAAGGGCACTCTGTAGTAGTCCCATAAGGAGATCCAAAAAGGGTCCTCGGGCAATTAGCATTATGTCGTCAGCGTAACCAACCGCTAGACAATCGATGCTATTCAGCTTATTTGAAGCTCGTCCACCACGAGGCACCATAGGAGCGGAGACAGGACGCCCCCCTGTGGGCACCCTGACCTTACTCCCCCTCGTAGGGTCGTGCTCCCTTTGCTTGCTTCTAGAATACGATTTCCCAGCATGTGGTCAATCCATTCTGTGATGCACGGAGGGATATCATACCTATTTACGGTCTCCTTGATAACCTTTCGTGTTGTGCAATTAAAAGCTCCTTCGATGTCCATAAGGATACCTACGGCAAACCCTTTTGCATCCACCTGAGATCGCATCTGAGATACGGTTCTATATAGAGCCGTCTCCGTGGATCTTCCGGTGCGGTATGCATGTTGCTCCTTATGGAGTTGATTTTTTCTCAAGGCGTCGTCTCTGATGAATCTATCAATCATCTTTTCGATAGACTTGAGAATAAAATATGTCAGGCTGATGGGTCTAAAATCCTTCGGGGACGTATAACCACATTTGCCTGGTTTAGGTATAAATACCACCCTGGTCCCCAGCCATCTTGCTGGGATGTGACCCAGAGTGATGCTAGCCCTCGCCATTCTTGTCATCGCGTCCACAATACAGTCCCCGGCTCTTTGTAGGAAGGCTGGATAGACTTCATCCGGTCCCGGTGATTTAAATGCGCCAAATGACCTTACGGCCCATCTGACCCTGTCCGGTGTAACAATCTGGTTTGTTACCATTCGGTTAGCACCCCGTTTAGCGTAACTCGACCAGTGGTCATTTTCTGTGACTATATCGTCATCTTGTTCAGTATTTCTACTGAAACTAGGGGAGTGGACTTGGATGAGATATTCCAAAGTCTCCTCACCCGATTGTGCATAACTGCCATCGAGTCTCTTTAGCGTGCCCAGGACCGCACGAGGATCCTTCAGCTCAGCCTAGCCGGTTCCTTACCCTCGCATATGCTTACATAGTAGTTTCACCAGCTTCTCTCTCTGGCTGACCTTACTGCATCTCTGTAGTTGTATCTGGGCGCTCTGTATGCAGTCCAATCAGAATCCCTAGCTTTTCTCCTGGCTATCTTACGGAGGACCATAGTCTTCTCTTTCAGGTAGTCCAGTTTGTTATTCCACCATCGAACCTCGCCCCTGGGTCTCGTCCGTTTTGGGCGACTATTCTCCTCAAAGGCGTTTTTGATGGCGTCATTAAAGGACTTCGCGACGTTCTCAAGCGTTTGCTGAGTCCCTGATCTCTGCAGTTAAGTCCTTGAAAGCAGTTTCAACGGACCTTTTGTAGCCCTGCCAGTCTGTGGGCTTAGGATCGCACAGCCTCGTTGGCTCCTCCTCATTGGGTGTCCCGAGAGAGTATGTTATCAGAGAGTGGTCCGATAGTGTCTCCACTTCCTCTACTCTCCATCCGTAGATTTTGGTAGATAACCCAGTTGAGCAGATAGTTATATCTATTGCCTGCTCCCTTAGCCTGTTTCCGAACGTTGGGGTGTCGTCCACATTGAGTATCTGAAGGTCTGTGCCCGCAAGATACTCCAGTAGTTTAACACCTTCTGGGTTCGTATTAGTGCTCCCCCACACCCTATGGTCCGAGTTTGCACTTGCACCACATCCAAGGACTATTGGAAGATTGTTGATTCTACAATATTCCACTATTCTCCGGACCTCCCCAGTGGGGTTGTCTTTATTGTCATACGGTAGATAGGCAGATGCGTCAAGAATTCGCCCCATCCCTACTACCTCCGCCGAGGCCACCGCTAGGTCCCGCATACAGAGACCGAGCATCGGCACCACATTAACTCCTTTTGCAGGGATACAAGCTCTAGGACTTAGTGCCTTTGAGTCACTAATGCAAGCGGCGCTCGACGCTAGACCCCTGATCACACCTTTCACTATCCAAGGTTCTTGGATTAGCGATATGCATGTTTGCACCCCCGCCAAACTCCTCAGCATAACGGCCGAGACGTCTTTGCAGTGGTGCAGGTTAATTTAGAGGAATGAGATACCCGATGGAGCCATTTATTGTTCCATCGTGTTCTCGTCCTGAGCGCATTCACCACCGATCCCCGTTCCTTAAAGGTTATCCTGCCCAAGAGTCAGTACGAGAAGATGTTTATCTCTTCCGTCAGACCTTCCTTCCTCGTCGTCCTTTGTGTGAACAACCCTCTATAGTTTCATTTTACCCCTGAGGGATGTATTATGCCCCTCATGCCTTTCCAAGACGGTGGACGAGTTCTCCGGAGAGCCCGGTATCCACGTCACCGCCTTGATCCTGGTCTATAGGAGCTCTACACCCGCCATTTTCAGGTTCGTCCCCGCAGGGTAAGTCCAGAGTAACCAGTCTAGCGGCCAGCCACTCCTTCGCCTCCGGGTTGTTGGCCACCAGTATGATGGCCCCTCCTTTGGAGAAGGGGGCATTAAATTTGGACCATGTGTCAAGTGGTGCACTATACATAACCTTCGACACCGCCCCTCGAAATTGCGAAAACATTTCCGAGGTGATGGTTGCCTCCGGGTATTCTTCATACACCACGACACATGTAAGGATGTTTGACCTTTGGGCAGCCGTAATAATTCCGGCACCCGCTAGCCTTCCTTCCTTTAATGTCACCGCCGCCACTCCCCTCCTTTTGCTTTTTAGCAATCCCGGATGTCGAGGGCGGAGTCTTATCAGATCCCTGTCGCCTCTTCATACCTATCTTGATCTGCGTGGTAGGCCCTGGGGTTCCGGTCCCGCTAGCATTGTGCAGCCGAGCCAACTTCCTCCTGGCCGAGCCACACAGCCTCTTTTTCTTGGGGGCAGTACTGCCTCCCTCTACACTGGTTAGTGTTGCAGGGGTCACAACCACTCCAGGCTTGTTGCCTGGAGCTGCGTCCTCCTTGCCCACTTGGCCAATAGCTCCTTCTGAGGTCCTCGCGTTGCATCCTCCCGGAACTCGTCTTCTGTGTTTTTAAGTTTATTGACTTCCATAAGAGTCCCACGAATAGCTAGGAAAATAAAAGTCCGCCGTCACAGAGCTCCGCGTGTGCCGGTAAGACTATATACTCGGGAAGGTCGCCCAGTGTTCCCGAGGCATCGTTTGCGACCGCTACTACCCCAGCCGCCAAGTCGGTACCCTTCAGCACGATGGCTTCCACCTTTGGTTGGGTTTGGGGTTTGGATATAATACCCATTGCATCTCCTTCCTTACATAATGGGGGTTGCCCTTGACCTCTGGGGTCTCCGCCTGGCTGTTCTCGATAGTCCTGAGGCTCAGCTCCGGCTGCGAGAGAGACCTACGCAGGTTCCCTTATTCAGGGATCCCGCCGGAGTGGTTACTCTGGCGCCCGACAGGCGGTTTTCCGCATCAGCACCTTTTCGCCACCCAGGCCGCCCTAGGGCAGGGCCGCACTCTCCCAGACCATTGCCGGGTCAGCCGCTAAAATCCCCAGACGAGCCGCCACACCGGCCTACAAGAGGCATATATAGATATAGCTATACGGTTCTGTTCAATGCGACGTAGCTGTTTTCGTTTGAATCATACAAAGATTAAGCCAAATAATATCTAATATGCGCACAAGCATCAGAAAGCAATTCAGACCCAAACTTCAATGCCAGCTTCATAATGCAGACAAATTTTTCTTTTCTGTCGGTTGGGCGGCGGAATGGTTAGATATCTTTCGCACCGACTCCTTGCCGGACTGCAGCGGTGTGATGGCGTCGACAACTCCGCGATCGGGTGTCCGATTATATCGTAAATCGGGAAGGATCGAATGAGTAAAGATTGTGTTCTTGTATAAAATATAACTTTTATATAGATATATATAAATATATATATATATATATATATATATATATATATATATATATGTCGACGCTGGTTGACCTCTACGACAGTCTTCGCTCGACTAAATCTAATATTTCAGCGCTTGCACTTGATGTTGAAGTGCCGCTCTAGCTGTGAACTTATGTTACTACCTTAACCTATGTGAGAGATAACCCCAAAAATCCAATAATTTCCTTTCTTCCATTGTAAAAATTTCATATCGAGTATTATGATTTGGTGCTAAAATAGAAATTCCATACTTAGTTTAAAAAATGTATTTTTAATATTTTATGCTTATATAATATTGTAGGAATAGAAAGAGGAAATTCATTAATTGTTTCAAATATTAAAAATAATAATAATATAAATCAAAAATTAAAATGTTAAACAGTTATACGTTTTCTAAATTATAACTATAAAATATACAAAATTAGTAAATAAATATAATTTACATTCTATAATGTTTTGGAATAGGATAGAAATTTGAAGTTTTGTACTTTCTACAATATGTATTATCAATAAAAAATGCATAAGTATTTTAAATAATTATAATTATTGACACGAGCTTAAACATATTTTCAAAAAATATGTGTATGACGCAGATTTTAATGTTAACGCAGTTGATCAACCCATATCTCTGATAGTACATATTAAATATAATTCATAAATCACATACATTATTCCTAATTTCCTTCACATTCAAACAGCATACTTTTCATTTATATATTTTAATCTACTCTGTATTGTTACTTATTGACATTTTAAATAATTGGTGTAATTCCGATTTAACATAAAGATTTGAAAAAATTATAAATGAGATAAAACGTCTCATGAATGGTAAAAGATTAGAGTATCTCAAATTTTTGGAATAGTGAAAAAAATTCTAGATCTTCCATTATCCCTACAAATTCGATTGTGGCAATGCCTGTAAATTTTATAGCGATGGGCACTTAAATAGGCACAATTGTCATTATTGGTCAAATGAGAATTGTCACTGGCACACAACTGTAGACCATCAGCATCGTTGGAGCCTTATGGTATGGTGTGGAATTGTAAATGGAACTTACTGCGTCCACTTACGTTGTTGCTGGGTAACGCTACAAGTAAGGACAATCTGTTCAAGATCAATATTTTCAAGGTATTTGTGACAGTGGAGTTGAACATTGCTCATAAAAGTACATTAACGACAATTATTCTATCAGAAAACTCAATCAAATAGCAACCACAGGATTTTTTAACTTCACCTTGAAATGACTTTTTAAGGGTCATAAAAATTTTTATTTACTGTTTCTGACGTGAAATTTCCCGCTCATTCCAAAACCAATGTCAAAAAAAGGTTCCCATTGGACAGAACACCCGAACCTCTAGATAGTCTTGAAAACACGGGTTTTGCTGGAGTTTGACATTGAAATGACCTTTTAAGGGTAATAAAAAAAATTTTGATATACCGTTTCGTACGTAGAATTTCCTGCTCTTTCCGAATCCAGTATCAAAAATAGGGGTTCACATTTTAAAAAAAAACTTTGACCTTCAAATAACGTTGAAAATGGATTTCAAGGTCAAATTCAAGGTCACCATTATTTGATAATATTCAAGATTATGTGAAAACTATCTTATATGCCAGCAGTCCAAGGTGGACCAAAGACCACCTCCCGGATTAATGGGTCGGAAAGTGTTAGAGAGACCCTGGCAAATGGGCGCCGGTGATATCACCGGACGATTTGTACAGGTCGTCTTGGATTTGAGTATATCCTGGTGATTCAAAAGTTGTTTGCACAGTGGGTAGAATATATGCCCATCCGTAAAGCAAACGCCAGAACGATCCTCAAAGAATTTAAAGAGAGGATCGTACTCAAATTCGGCGCGCCAGAGGTCTTCCTGTCGGATAATGGTACTGAAGAATCTACTTTAAGAATCGTATGATTGATGACTACTTAGTGGAAGCATGCATACTTCATACCCTTACTCCTCTGTACCATCTAGTAGACTGGTCAACAGGATAATGAAAACCAGAATTGTGGCGTTCATAGAAGGGTCCCATAATATGTGGGATGAAGAACTCTTCGAGTTAAACTTCTCGCTAAAGACGACGCCACATAGTTCCACTGGATATTCTCCAGGTTTATTAAATTTCGAAAGAGAGCTGACTCCGCCAGAGACTTTCCACTGCAGCCAAGATCACGCTACGGCGGAAACTCAACAAAAACAAATTGAGAGTTTCTGGCTAGCGAAAATGGGTAAGCTGTGAGAACTCTAGGAGGCCGCTAAGACACTATCTGAAGGACAGCAGCGTAGCCAAGCAGATTATTATAATGCCAGCCGACGTCCTTCTCCATACCAGGTGGTATGGTAAAATTATGTCTTATCCTCGACAGCCCAAGGGGTAATGTCCAAATTAGCCTCTAAATACGTAGGTCCTTCTATTATATTAGAAACGAAATGGACTAATACGTACGAGTTGGAAGATTGTTACAGGCGGATTGAACAATTAGTTCATGCTGAAGAACTCAAACCGTACGTCCAACCCGAGGAAAGCGATCTCTTGGAGACCATCTCTATATTGGACCCAGAGGATGAGGTTCTCCCACAACCATCACTGGAGCCAGAAGAGAAGGTTACTGCCCAACCACCGTTGGATCTCGACCAAGCGAAGAAGGACCCCCTACCGTGTGAACTTTCTAGCGTGTGAAGTTCCTAATTCGAGGTCCTCTGCGCAGAACAATCCCGAATAAAACAAATAAAATAAAATAATAAATTAATAAATGAGATTGCCATCGAATCCCTAAGTAACTTTTTGGAAGAAAATTTATCAAACTACCGTGCACAGGTTTTCTTTTGTAATAATAATTTTAAAAATTACTATATTATCTCCCTTATTACAATATACCAATATCTCCATCTCCCTCTTTTCTTTTATTTTTCCCTCCAATTTTCCCTCTGACACACATAGGAAGAAATTCCTATATGTGTTACAGTATATCCAATATTATATAAGCTATTAGAATTAATAATTCTAATTATGAAGTTTATATTTTGATGATCAATCAAATTAGTTCATAGTTTTTAATTTATGCACAATATAAATCTTATGTAAATGACATTTGCACATCAGTAATCATAATCTAAATCTCCTTGTTCAAGTTTTTTAACTTAAAGCAAAATGTACAAATGCTAAAAAAACGTAATTTGTTTAAATATCGTGTTTTAAAATGAATACCTCGATATTTTGTGTTAAAGTTCGTTATTTAATAAAAAAGATAAATAGGAAAATTACGTGCCTGCATGTAATAATTGTTGATGTTCATGCTTAATTAACAAGTACGTCAGTTTATGATTTGATGGTAATATTATCGGATGCTCTGACTATAAGTAATATAAGCATTATTTAATCGGCCCCCCACTCGTAATGATCCCATATCATCTATGAACTGATTTAACTGCTGTAATTTACTATTTTTAAGAGGCCGCTTCTCCTTTTCTGACGATAATAATTCTTTACTAAATGCCGACAATTGCGCTAATTTTAAAAGATTATTTTTCGCACCTTCAATTTCTGAAGTACTTAAACAAATATTCGCTGTTCGATTCTCTCAATTTTTACAATTATTTTTAAACCTAAAAATATACGCCGCTATGCGAATCATTCTTAAAAATGAAGAAACTCTTTCAAATATTACGTTTCCAAGTTCTGGTTGCTCTATATTATTTTCAATATGTTGTTCTTCATTAATTTGATTTACTAAGTCACACTTTACGTTTGTCTGGAAAGTGATCTTCATGGATTACTAATGATGATAGCCAATTCTCTCTATTCTCATTTAGCCAAGTTGGTCCATTCCACCATAACGTTGATTTTTGTAATTCTATAGCGCTCGTGCCTCTAGAAATTAAATCAGCTGGATTTTGACTCGATTTGACATGATTCCAATGCTCGTTTGTCAGTTCCTGTATTTCTGCTATTTTGATCGCTACAAATGTTTTCCATGTCGCTGATGGGGGCTTTATCCATGCCAAGATCACCATTGAATCTGTCCAGTAACTCCAGCTTTCCTTATCTATATTTAATGCTGTAGATACCTTATCTGCAAGCTGCGAGAGCAATAGAGCCCCTAAAAGTTCCAATCGCGGTATTGAATGTGCCTTTAAGGGCGCTACTCGCGATTTCGCACATAATAAGTTTATACTTTTTGTACCGTCTACATTCGTATAGCATATATAAATGCACGCTCCGTATGCGCTTTCTGATGCATCGCAGAATCCATGACATTCGAATTCCTTAGCGAACTTTGTAAAAACGTGTCTTTGCACAGTGATGCTATTTATATTCAGTATGCTACTATAAATTTCTTCCCATAGACTATGAATGTTCTGCGGGAGAGATTCATACCACTCTATTTTTAAACTCCACAATCTTTGCATTATTATTTTCGTCTGTACAACAACGGGGCCTGCAAGTCCAAGAGGATCAAAAATTTGCGCGATATTTGAAAGAATCGCGCGATTTGTTACTTATAATCGCATCTACTTACGCAGTATTTAAGCGTATCATTTTTTGGATTCTAAAAATTTCCTAACGTCTTAGATTCCATTCCTCCCTCTATAGCCACAGCTTCAGCCATCCTTAAATTTTCTTCTTGAATTTTCAGTAGTTCATTGGACGCCCATTTTCTTAATTCTAGTCCCGCTGCACTGAGTAGTGTGCTGACTTCATTTTTTAATTTTAATGCTTCGGTGACCGTTTCTGCGCCTGACAAGAGGTCGTCAACGTAAAAATCGCGTAAAATTGCATTACTGGCTACAGGAAATCTTTTCTTCTTACATCAAAAAATTCGTTGAAATGGTCGATGATTTTCTTTAAACCAAATCTTCCTGTACATTTTCGCTATATCTGCAGATATCACAATATTGTTCTTCCTTTGAAATTTTGTCTTTGAAATGTTCTCTCTTTAAAATCTTGCTTTGTACGGTGTGAATTAGAATTATTAAAATTATTCTCGTTTTCCCAAAATCTTTCAAGTTGAGTATTTAATTCGTTATAATTTACTAAATTTGTATCTAATCTTTGACGTTATATTGGACCTTTACAAATGACGTCGCCCGCGATTATCCATCCGAACAAGATTTTTGAAGTTTTAGAAAATATTCTTGAATTTCCTTCTGACCAACGCATAACAGTTTGTAAAATAAACTAGCCCCGATGAACATATCTATCGATTTTGAAAAATTGTAGTCCGGATCCGCCAATTTAATACCCTTTGGAATTTTTATAGCCGCTCCCTTTATATCTCGCGAGGGTAAGTCATCACTGATTTTATCAACTACTAAGCAAGTTATTGTCTCCGAAAATTGAGTAATTCTAGACCGTATTTTTGCAGTGTCTTGCTGACAAATATTTTTATTTCCCTGCTCTATTTCTGAAAATGTAATTGCTACGTCTGTTTTTTCGAAGCCTAATTTTTTGCAGAAAGATGAGGTTATTAGATGAGGTTGAGAACAAGAATCCAATAATACTCGACATTCATGCTCTTTCCCAAATTTATCGCTAATATATATAATTGCTGTAGCTAACAAAACATATGCTGTAGAATTATTCGAAGTGCACGCGCTACAATTTAATTGATTATTCGATATACATTCTGAAATCTTATTATCCTGATGCCCTAAGTTGTTTCTATTTATCGTTTGATGATATTCAGATATCTTATCTGTATGGAGTAACGTGCTATGTTTTCTACCGCATTTTTTAGAAGGGCCAAATTTACAGTTTTTATTTAAGTGTCCATCTAACAAACAATTGTAACAAACCTTAAATTCATGTACCTTTTCTATACGCTCGAACGTTGGATGCCTACGAAATTCGTTACACGCATATAACGCATGCGCTCCTTTAAATAGTTACATGCACGCGACGATACAGTGTAGGTTTTGACGATAGAATTAACTCGACTTGTATTTGACGCTACCTTACTATATTTGTTATCACTTGATGCACCTTTAGCACGATTGATTTTATGCAAATATCGCGAATGGTTTTCTAAAAATTCTATCATCGATTTGAATGTAGGCCTTTTTTCTTTATTAGAAACATTCTTTTCCCACTCATTCTTCACCGTGGCATTTAATTTTGAGGTTAATATATGAATCAGTAACGTATTCCATTTATGAGTGGGTTCCTTTAGTACATGAAGTGATAACAAATGGCTATTGAACGTATCTAATAACTGTCGAAGATCGATATGCGAGTTTCACGAAAGTGATGGTAAATCGAAAATTCCTGATACGTGATGATGAATTAACTCGATCATTTTCATAACGCGCCTTAACTGAATCCCATGTTGATACATAGTTTTCTTCGAAGATTCCTAATGATTCGATAATAAGCGCAGCTTTTCCAGTTAATGCGCGGTCTAAATAATGAAACTTTTGAATGTTATTGAGACCTGGATTTTGATCAATTAATGACGTAAACGTATGACGAAATCTTATCCAATAAACCTTGGACGCGTAATGTATATTTTCTGTTTGTGTAACATTTATTTCACAAAAATTTGTCCTAATTTGTGTATTCTCGCTAATTCTAATAATCTTACGCGCCTTAGATATGGCATTAAAATAAGTCGATTCGAAAGTATCGCGTTCGTCTTCTTGTGGAGTAACGATATCTTCTTCATGCACTGAAGATAGTATTTCGATCCTAGCTTGCAATTCGTTATATTTGTTAAATCATGGCTCATTTTTATCTAATCATGCCTTTAATAAAGGAATATTCAATCTAGCTTTTGGAGCAGATACATTTTTTGAAAAACGCGTTAAAGCTGCTTTAATAATCGCGCGATTTTTTTCAATTCATCCATTGTACCCTTTACTTAATAACGCAAATCGAATTAAGGAGTTTAGGATAGGATTATGGAGATTTACCCTTGATTTAGTACAGATGCTTGTATATGGCGATGGATTATATACTATATAGATACTGTTGTCCAGTGCGTCTGATGTTCATAAATTCAACTCCCAATGCTTCAGCAAGTTCTTCTTGCGTTTGACAAGAATCTTCATCAAGCAAAATCGCCAATTCTCGATCTTCAAAGATTTGCGGCCGCCCGGAACGCTCCTTGTCTTCCACGTCGAAATCACCGCTTTTGAAGCGTCGAAACCATCCGCGAACACTTGAATCATCGACACAACCTTCTCCATAAGCCTCCTGAAGCAATCGATGCGTCTCCGCAGCAGATTTCTTCAAATTGAACCAATAAAGTGAAACTTCCCGCAAATGACATCGACTCGGCTCAAATTTCGACATTTTCACGATATCAAAAATTTATGATGCGAAAAAATTTTAACTAATGTGTTAGTATGGAATTGTTGACATATGAATAAGCTTTGATTATGACATATGTAACCATTGAATACTCGCACAGTATTGGTGGCGCCATCTCTTACAAAAAACGGGAAAGACTTATTCACACTCCTAATATATGATAACATCATATACATAATATCTATAAATTATAATTAATATAACATAATAACCTAATCTATTATAACGTATGAACTGTATACGCACTTTAATAAAAACAATTATAACTGACCGCAAAGAACAACTAAAAACTGCGTCCATCGCATGTATCGATGAGCCACTCAATGGGCCACAGGCGACGAACCATACCGCCAGCTTAGAGAGAGTACTCCCTGCTCTGATGGCTCTAAATGTAGCACCACCCCCAATTCCGTACACCCACTACGTCTATACCCATCACGTCCAGCAAGACCACTATCAGGGTTAGGTTTTATATCGAAAAAGGTAAAAGGGATACGCCAAATATCGAGTCAAGGATCGGCAGAATAGGGAGAAGTGCGTCAACCAGAAGAAGGCCCCACTGTAGCCCATACACTACAGGACGTAGATGGTGCAATAGGAAGCCAGCAGCCGGTTATGTTCATCATGTCAGACGCAACTGTCTATTTAAACAAATAGAAAGCCGACATGGCTTAGAAGAAGCTAATAAATGTCCCGAAGAAAAAAATTATAAATGCCCCGCGAAAAATAGATACCCACAATTTCCGCGAAGAGAACGATGCCAGTTAAAGTCACGGGATGACCAGGGAACATGGAAGTAGAATCAATCTCCTCAACAACAAAAAAATATCGCGATGTCACAGCGTCGGCGCGCGGGGACACAGGCAATAGAAGAGCGAAAAATGGTTCGAAAGTACGGTAGGCAACTTGCTCGTCTTACCAAAGCTGTACTTGATTTATTCAGCTGTCACAGTACTTAAGGCGGGGGGAGGTTAATTCAATATAAAACAGGCATGTTTTTAAGAATTTTTTCTTGCGCCACAGATACAGCCGGATTACCCACTCAATTTGCATATAATAATGTATCATTTTCATGAACAATATTTTCCTAAATTTTTATTGAAAAATATTGAAAATTAAGCGAATGACAGTGCATCTCCTGAGGCTCCTCGAGAAAAAGTTGTTGTGCGGTGTACACGATTACGTACCACTATATCATCGGAATTTAAAAAACTAAAGTGCATTGTTCAAAGGAGATGTTTACCTGATGAATTATGTAAAAATGTACTATGTAAAATTTCAAACCGATTAGTTCAGTAGATTTTGCGTGAGGTGTACACTGACTTCAAAAATGGCAGTTTCAGGATACACATAAATGTGTATGTGTATATATATCAGTGTGTATGTATGTATATGTAAGTGAATATGTATAGATATTAATATTATATTATATAGTTTAACAATTTCTCCACATTAACTTGATTACTATATACATTGAGCATTGTCGCATAATGGAACAATAGCCGCCTGAGCTGTGCAGGTTGGCCCAGGAGCCCTACTAGCTATGCATATATACTGGTGTAATTAGCGGTCGTCCTGTCCGTACCTGTCTCACTCAGGTTGGCTACCTGTTTGAAGCGCATTATACACCTTGAAGGTGTGCTTCAGGAAGGACACAATTGATCGAACCTCCGGACAGAACGGTCGACGCAGCAGCCTGACGAACTTCAGTGCTAGTTTCGTACATACTTCATTTCACTAGTACATCATTCATTATAATCGTTCATTATCTTGTTACCTGTAAAACTGTTTTTATTAAATAACGAACTTTAACACAAAATGTCGGCCTATTCATTTTAAAACCCGATATTTAAACATGTTCCTTCGAGCCGGATAAACAGTGACATCAATGAACAAGTGAAAACAATTTGTTGTTTAAGGTATTATACCATAAATTGAACTTGAACTTGAACTTGAAAGTGAAGTGTTTTAAGATATATGCAATTATTTCATTGCAATTATGTCCAGAACTTGGTGTATTTGTTAAGACAATCCTAGAATTTTGGACGGACTCTGGAATTGGCTTATGATTTTATATAAAATCAACATCGAATATATTGTATTACACATAACTTGCCTGCATCAATTATACTTTGTCATAGAGTATATACAGTTGAGGATCAGAGACCGTGAGTTTCTGATTAATCAAAGAATCATTCCATCTATCAAGGTATTGAAAAGGAATTTATGAACATCAGACGCACTGGACAGCAGTATCTATATACCATATAATCCATCGCTGTATACAAGCATCTGTACTGAATCAAAGGTGAGTCTCCATAATGCTAAAAAAAATTTATCCCTTAAAAAGGAGTATGTAAATTTTATGACAGAATACGAAACCTTAGGACATATGACAGATATTTCAAATTAAAAATTTAGTAAGGGATCTGAATTTTACTTACCGCATCATGATGTGACAAAGATAGAAGTACGCCTACCAAGCTGTGAGTCGTTTTCGATGGATCTGCAAAAATATCAAGCCGCTTATCGTTAAACGATACACAGCATATCGGTTGTTCTGTGCAGGACGATCTATTTTCGATGCTGTTAAGATTTCGACGTCACAATATTGTGATAACTGCAGATATAGCGAAAATGTACAGGCAAAATTTTGTAAACGGAAAAATTCACAATTAAACTTTATAATTCTTTCAGCTTCACATAGAATCGTCAATACCAGGTCCATATAGCAAGACGCTTTCATCTGCATGGTTTGAAGCATCTTTTATTATTATCTCTATTTATTCGCAACTCGTCAACTTGTCGCGCCCATTATAGGGCTTGACCCTGTACTGATTTGCATTATTTCATAATCGCTAATAGAGCAAAAAAATCTTCATTAAAAGTACATGCAGCTATGATTGGCTGCAATTTCAACAACTGTGGAGGTATATATATATATATATACTAGCATCCCCCGTCTCGGCTTCGCCCGATATGATAATTTAATCGATTTCATCAACAATTCAATAACATCTAAGTAAAAAATACTCTTATACAAATATATATTTTATATACAAATCTATATTTCTGTAAATAATTGACCGTAATTTACCTATTGTCGCTTCTGTATAAAAAGCTGCTTCAATATAGCGTCCACTTCAAAAAGTTAATATTTTGCCAGCCATTTGATACAATATATATATATATATATATATATATATATATATATATATATATATATATATATTAAATATGGCTTCAATGGAAAAAATTGTACTTTCGAGTTCGAGCGGTAGAAAAAGATGCACAAGTATCTCGAGACGACGTTTTCGGAGAGTATCATGTTTGGACTATAGGAAATGTCTCGGAACGACTGCTATAGAGAGTTTTGTGTTGGGGAGCTAGAATACAATATCTAGTTATCCCGGGACGACTCTTACTGGGAGTGTGCGTGTTCGAATAATAGAATACTAATCGCTTCTTACAAGTCGTAATGAGATACCTAGACATCGTTTTCGTAGAAGTCGTCCCGAGAAAGCTAGCATGGCTTCCTAACGACTAAATACGATACTCCCCGTACAAGTCGTTCGGAAAGAGTACCGTCTCAATATGAATCTTCCCATAGAAATTTATTATATTTATTATATCTGGACGTCGTTTTCTATCAACTAAATATAATATTCCCCGTAGAAATCGCTCAGAGAGACCTGGACATCGCATTCTATCATCCAAACAGGCAACTGCATATATAAATCGTCTTGAAGCAACGGAATATCGTAATCAACCGCCCGTACATGCCATTACAATATTTCTCAGTAGAAACCGTATTTAAAATGTGTATTTATAATATGTACAACATAATATACCTACAATATATATTACATATTTCGTAGATTTTCGTTTTTTTAATTAAATACTGTGAACATTTTTGTGGTGATGCCAACTGAAATTCAAGCAAAATGGTATGGCGAATAGCATATTTTTTAAGCAGATGATGGATATTTCCTTTTTATTCAGAAGTGACGATATATTATGTATACGTAGTCTCAAGGTTGTTGGTGAAAGAATCCTATTTTGTAATCATTTCTTTTGTTCAAACTAAAAAAAAAAACAGTCTCATCTCACAATTCTGAACTTAATATAATGTATAAAAACAAAAATATAATTTGTCGTCACAAATTATATTCAGTATGATTTGGCATACAGAACCATTTTATAAGAGAAGGAGAAAGGAAGATAGAGAGATGGAGAGAGAGAGAGAGAGAGAGAGAGAGAGAGAGAGAGATTTTCTCACGTAAGAGAAAATAAAATTTACAAAAATCAAAAGATATCCATAAGGTGTGAGTGTAGTGTCAGATTAACCTGAAGAACAGAAAAGGTAATACCGACTAACGCAGAAAAGTATAAATTCATATAGAAGTAGTAGAATCACTGATTGAATTAATGGCCAAAATTAATATATCAATTTTTATAATTATAAATTAACATTAAAATTTGAATTTGAATTTTTGAAATTTTTTCATGATTTAAGTAGGTTAAATAAATAAAAGTTTTAAGGAGGTTGTACTTGTTGACGTATCAAAGAGGAGCCCCAATAGAAATTAACATCAATTTGTTTGCTTAAATAATTAATAATTCACAAATGTATATTAGTACAAACACAAAACACAATTTATATTGGATACCACTTCTAACAATTTCTATTGAAATTTACATTTTTGGTTATATGAAATGGTATATATAGATATATGATAATTTAAATAATTTTAATTATTTTTTAAAACTAACTTTTTTTAATAACAATCGATAAGACCACAACTCTACATATGTACTGAAAACCCCTTATAATATTAAAATAATTTGATTTATGTTTGAAAATTCAATAAGCAAGGGAAAAATCTGAAAATTGTAGACTTTGAACCCTTTTAAAAAATTATTTGGTTATTTTGATGCTTTAATTTGAACATTCTGTATAATTCATGTTTCAAAATAATTATACAATTTTCTTCTTGCATAAAAAAAAATAAAATATTCAAAAAAGTGTCAAATTATTCTTATAATTTGTTTTTACAAATTATTTTTAGTATGATTTGGAATACAACCATCTTATAAAAGAAGACGGAGAGAGAGTGAGAGTGAGAGACAGAGAAAGCATTTTTCACGTGAGAAAAATTCAAAGATATAAAAAAATCAAAAGATATCCATAAGGTGTGACAGTAACGTCAGATTAACCTGAAAAACAAAAAAGATAATACCGACTAACGTCACACCTTCTTTGGGATACGAATCCCAAAGTTGGATATGAACTTTCGTTTTTTTTTCGGAGACGCGGCGAGGGGAAATCTTCTAAAGACTCCTCTCTAAGAGAGGTAGTGTCGGATTCATGGAGTCTTTGCTTGCATGCCTACCGACTAAAACTCCTCCCCACAGGGATTCCTACCCGGAGGTATCATTCCCTTTACCTGTTGGTATAAAATTATTAATGAAACGGTGTAGGGGTGGGGGAGCAGGAGTGGGATGTGGATAGGGGGGAGGAAGTGGTGAGTTTAGAGGCTCTGCCTTCATGGGGGCTTACGTATGAAAACGAAGCACGGAGTGGCCGGTGGTGGCTGATGGGATTACGGATCGTTGATCAGGTGGCAAGGCGTCCTGTAGCGATCCGTCGATTTAGGAAAGATACTACTCAGGAATTGGATTCCTGAGTTCGGGTGTTGTTTAATTGATTCTCTCAGATTTTTGGCGAATTTGTTCGCGTAATCGTTGAGAGCAAGAAGGTTAGTTGCCTTAAGTAATTGAGTATTCCTTAAGTACCAAGCGGTGTTGAGGGAGGAACAATTGTTTGAGCTGGCCTGGTATTAATACTTTAAGCCGACTACATTGATGTTCGTGATTCAAGACGTCACCTAGTGGCCGCTGGTGAAACAGAACACTTAAACTGTTAACTTAATTTATTGTTAAGTAAAATGATTTTCAAGAAAAAACATAGCCTACGTCCTTCCCAAGATAATATAGAATCTATATGTCAAATTTCAGAACAATCGGTTCAGTAGTTTTTTCGGTTATCGCGTACAAACAAAAACACGCTTTGCCTTTATAAATTAGTATGATGATATGATATGATATGATATATATATATATATATATATAGTAACAGCAAGAATTAATTTACCGTTGAAAATTTCCGGAAACCGAGCGAGTGCGAAAGTAAACAAAGTCAAACTTTTAGACTAGTTGATGTACGTATGTACTGGCTGTATGGCTCAAATATACAAGAAATGTCCAAAAAGATGCTTTCAATAAGAAATGAATGTAGGATTTAATTAATAAATATTTTTTCATTGGTCTTACAGTCCAATCAAATTAATCGAAAACAATACGTAACAACATCAATACACATCTACATTAACATTAATACATCAATACACACAAATAAAAAAAAAATTAAAATTAAAAATTAAAAATCAAATTAAAAATTATAATGACAGTCAGACTGTCCTTATTTACATTCACCCTCGTAGACTAATCTGAAAATAAAATATTAGCTGAAAATTTTTTTTTATTAGTAAAGTGCAATCTGACTGTCCCCACCACCCTTGTCTAATTGAAGACGTAGTCCTACGTTTCGAGCTCGCTACGGCTCCTCATCAGGGACTAAACTAAACCTTATATTCTAATCTATATATACCCTATCCCCACTACCAAATTTAGTAAATTAAATGTAAAATCCCCCTCTACGAAAAAATATTTATTAATTTGTATATAAGCAGTCGACAAAAGTCTAATTAAATTAGAATGTAGGATTTATAAATCAAAACAATCGCTCTCCAAGTAAGCGCACCACCCAATTGTTAAGCAGAATTACGAATATGTAGTAATCCTACTTGGAGCAACGAATGTTTAAATACTCAAAACTTTGTCAATTTTGTTCCGATTAACTTGAAATGTCGACATAATTATCTTAAAAGCATTCATTTTAAAAAAAGACCAAATAAAAGTTTAAATACCTTACCCCCCCCCTTTAAAGTACCACAAATATTTAGCGACGAACACCGCGGCGAAGAAAGAAGAAGACATAAAGTAAGATACTCGCCCAGCACGTATCCAAAAAAGGGCAGAACGTGTGAGCAGCCAAGTCGGCAAGGATAAAAGAAGAAGATGCCAGCAGCTATACCCATATTAGAATTAAGTTAGCAATTTTCGAGCATAGGATTTAGAAATAGAATCATAGCAAGTAAGAACTAGGATAGGTACAATAGAATTAGCATAGTTTCATTAAGTATTAATAATAATTGTAGCAGTTTAAGAATTAATTCATAATAATTACATTAGACAACAACGGTAGCTTTAGAATTAGCATAGACATATTAATTTAGTAATATGATTAGGAAAAGAAAACAACTATAAAAATAAGAAGATACACCCGCTCAACACAAATAATACCACGGAGAATTAGATTGATATCAAGCCAGCGGAACATCTACGACTTATGTAAAACACTAACGGGTGTTATCATAAACTCTTTTTTTTATAACAAACAACAACCACTCCTCCCTTATACTTCGTTTTTGTTTCATTTTCAGTCCAAAAATACGCGTCATCATCCCTTCGGCTATCCATGAAATCCCCGCACAACACAACTGTAAAATCCGGAATGAATCGCGATCACATGCTTCCCGTTTGTCGCGTGTTTACGCGTTCGCTTAAAACCGCGAATGTTCACGGGAACAAATAGGAAGAGGAATCGAAACAGGAACGAGCGCGTTTTCTTCTTCTCGCCCCAGCCGTTAATAAGAATAGACGTTCCTATACAAGTACACCTGATTGCGCAGACGCAAGTACACCTCATGATTCAGCCCCCGATTTAGAGTGGCTTTCAGGAGTTCATCCTTGTGAACTAACAGCACCGAGGCCAGGAGTCTCGTACAGCGGTTCCCGTCCATCCTGCAGCCCGCCAGAAAGACATACCTGTGTCTTTCCTCACTGAGAGACGCCGTTGTCATTGACGTCAGCCACGGAGTCAGTGAGCGCAGCGGAGAGAGAGAGAGAGAGAAGGAGAAGAGGAGACAGTTGGCGCATTTACATGACCGGATCAGCTTTCATGTGAAAGAGAGAGAGAAAATAATACCAGTTAGATCTCGCGGTCACTGTGTCAGGCCAACTCCCGGACCTCGCGCATCCACTTCCGCATCCGCATCAGTCCCCTTACCGAATTCCCCTTCTGTCCTTCCCGTGAACAACCGTGTATAATCGCAGCCCGTGTCGAGATACCGCGTGCCATGGAACCCGGTGAAAGTGATAATTAATGATGTAATGTTTTTTCGTTCGACGTTGTACCTACTATTTATTGTAAATAAAACATACGTTTGTTAAGTTCATAAATATATCGTCGTTTGTATACTGCATTCCGTTGTCCGTTCTCGTTCACCTTTTACAGCACCCGAAGGATCCAGCCAGTGCATCGTGGAGCTCATGCACACACACATACACAGACACTCCCCATTTACACGGTACGTGTAGCTGCAAAAGTGCAGTTACAATATATATATATATATATATATATATATATATATATATATATATACGAGGGTGGATTAATAAGTTTCCAGCCTGACCAAAAGATGGCGCCATTAGGCCTACTTTGAGGTGGCGTTCTATAGTATCATGCTTAGATAGCCATGTTAGTTTAGGTTTGAGAGCACGCTGAACCAGACGCCTCTGTGTTTTTCAATGAAATTAAAGAACAGATTGACTCAACGCTGGGGACATCCTTCTCTTTATATTCCACCGTTAACTAGTGGGTTTCTGAAATTAAAAAGGGTCATGTGAGCAGCTCTGATGAACCTCGCTCAGGACGCCCCATTGAGGTCACAATTCCAGATATGATCGAAAAAATCCATCAAATAGTGTTGAAAGACCGCAGATTAAAAGTGCGTGAGATAGCTGAGACCTGTAAGATGTCATATGAACATGTACAAAATATTTAGCATCAACATTTGTATATGAAAAAGCTCTGTGCAAGATGGGTGCCGCGTTTCCTAACAGTCGACCAAAAATTGATTCGAAAGAACATTTCTACCGCCAATTTGGCGTTATATAAGCGTAATCCAAGCGATTTTTTGCGTCGATTCGTAACCGTTGACGAAACTTGGGTCCACCATTAAACTGCTGAAACCAAACAACAGTCTAAACAGTGGATTGGACCAGGGGAACCAACTCCAAAGAAGGCAAATATAATTTTTTCGGCGAACAAGTTTATGGCTACTGTTTTTTTTGGAATGCAAGAGGTATTATATACATTGATCACCTCGAAAAGGGTAAAACTATTACTGGTCAATATTACGCAGACTTATTGCAACGTTTGAGCCACGAAGTGACAATTAAACGACCTCATCTTGCGAAGAAAAAAATCTTATTTCATCAGGATAACGCACCAGCGCACACGTCAATCGTTGCGATGGCTAAAATCAACGATCTGAAGTTTGAATTGATGCCGCACCTTCCCTACTCTCCAGACCTAGCCCCTAGTGACTTTTATCTGTTTCCTAACCTCAAAAAATGGCTTGGCGGTAAGAGATTTGCGGACAATGAAGAAGTAATCGAAGCTATAAATGGGTATTTTGAGGAGCTTGACGAATCAGTCTATTGAGATGGCATTACTAGACTAGAACACCGCTATGACAAATGTATCAGCCTTGGAGCATATTATATTGAGAAATAAAAAAAATTCATAAAAACGTTTTTCTTGGTTAGGCCGGAAACCTATCAATCCAGCCTCGTATATACATATATATATATATATATATATATATATATATATATATATATATATATATAAAGTACGAGATTTACTTTTGCGATATATGAAATTCAATTATTTTTTAATCCACTTTTCAATGTAATAAATGTATTTTAATAATTGTTATTAGTTTTTTCCTATTTTTCAAAATATTCATGATTTTGATAAGTTGCAACAATCGAAATTTCAAACTTAGTCGACTTTCAGTATTCAATACATAAATTTTTATAACTTTTATATATTTTTGTCTTATTCTACTGATCTTAAGCTTTAATTTCATATTAGTCTGGATCATTTATCCATTCTTTTTCGAGAGATATTTAATTTTGAAACAGTGATTTTTCACCATTTTCAAAGAAATTTAAGTTGTAATAATTTTTGTAACATAAATCGCGAAACTATCGCTTTTTCCATTGATTTATTATGCAATTTTTATTAAATCTTAATCACTTTCCCTTATTCTCTATAATTTTACCTTAAATTTGATCCCTTGCTCATTAATTTATCTCTAGTCGTTCAAAGGAGATACGATTTTGACACAAAATCCCATTTGCTTCTCACTGAGCACCGTGTATACTCCGTGGCACTGGGTTGTTCCCTCACGTCTACTATTCCCTATCCTCCGGGCGCGTGTATAGGCTAGTAATACGTATAGAGTAATAGTGCGTGTAGATTAATAATACGCGTAGATGTATACTGCACGTAGATTGACGTTACAGAAACCGCTCGCGGCAAGACCACCTTGTATATATGTAATGTTCGCGTGAATAAAAAGTTTTCATTGTAAATGTTATTTTTGTCGCATATATATTCATTGCCCTTTTCCCCGTTTTTCCCCATTCCAGTTATAGCTTGGAGCATCTGAAACGGCGACTTCGGCATACGGTAAGTCGACGTAACCATGCACACGGTTACTATATATATACAATATAATACATAAGAATAAAAAGTAAATATAATTATTCTTTATTGCGATATAATACATAATGTACGTTTACATAGTTGTAGATTCCGAAAATGACGGCTTAATAAGTTAAGATACTACAGTTATATTTTATATTTTGTTTGAATTATACGAAATTTTAAAAAATTATGTTTAAAAAATATTTCTTTAAAGTAAATAAATATTTTTCAAACGAAGAATCGAATTTCTTAAAACAAATTTTTAGTTTTCATACATCAAAACAAATTTTACTGTAGTTAAACATTTCAGTATTTGAACTATATAAATTACTTATTTTGAATAAATGATTTACTAATAATATATAAATAAACTATTTGTATAATTAAAAAAATTTGTACCAAAATGTATAAAATTTTAAATTAAAGAAAGTTTCTAAAGAAACTAAATCTAACACAATCGATCAATTATTCATTAATTGAAAATTATTTTCAATTAATTATATCAATTAATTATTAATTATAAAATTAAGTTAATTACAATATTTGCATCAATTATTAATGATTTTATGTTTAAGAACCTCCTAAAAAATCCTGTACTTTTCACTAATGTTCACGTTTTCAGAAACCAAATTAATTGAACGCATTCTTTGTCTGAAGTTCATAATTAAATAACTTCTATCTTTTAAATATTTAGAACTAAAAAAATGTATATTTTATGGTCTATATAGTCTAATTGCAATAACCATATATTTATATATTTTGAATGCATAACTTTATTTTGTCTTTTTACTTCTTATTTAAAATAGTTAATGTATTATATTTAGTATGTAATATTTCTCTGTTTAACAAAAACATTTATATTAGAACAAAATCGCTTTGATAAAATTAAGTTAACATTGAGATTATCACGATGATTATTGTCAGCAATTTATTTATGTTTACAAATTGAATTTAAAATTTAGATTTAAACAAATTTGCTAATTATAGACTATAAAATTTTTTCTAATATTTCTAACATATAACTATATTAAAGAGAGAAAAGCGTGTTATATATATATATATATATATATATATATATATATATATATATATATTATAAGAGAACGTACGAGGGTGGTTTGATATCTCCGTGACTTTTAAATGAAAAAACAATTTATTTAAAAAATTTTTTTTATCTTTCAATATAGTCCCCTTCCAACTCGATACATTTATTCCAGCAGTATTCAATCTTTTTTAAGCCTTCCAAAAAGTAACTTTTGTCGAAATCCTCAAAATAATCATTTGTGGCAGTCTTAATCTCTTCATTCGATGAAAATCTTTTACCACCAAGCTAAGTTTTCATGTTTAGAAATACAAAATAATCGGACGGTGTTAAATCTGCAAAATAAGGTGGGTAAGGAAATAACTCGTAATGTAATTTTGATAATTTGACTGCTGCTATAGCACTCATGTGAGCTGGTGCGTTATAGTTTTTCTTTTTTCTTCGTGCGGATAGGCATGTAATAAACAGTGAGAGCAGATGAGAAAGAGAGACGAAGTAGTATAGAGGAAACTCGCGGGCAAGTGGTATGGCAAAACCAACTAACATCGAGTAATCCGTATAAATCCCCGTGAATTTTTCTTTTTTCTCTCGCCGTCTTTCTCTCTCGCTCTAACTCTCTCGCTCTCCCTTTCTCGCTTTTCCTCTTTTTCTGTTGCATCCATACAAGCTAATTATGTGTTACGTATGATTCTATAAGATTCTGATATGATAATTCACAAATATAAAAAGCAATCAAATAAATTTTGGAAAAGCTTACAGTCTATAATTAGCAGTCTCTACGAGATCGATTGAATTCATATATATATTAAGTTGTCAAATATCCCCCTTCTGCTTTTTTGTTCAACATTCAATGCTTTAAAAAAAGTGTTACAGTGGTCGGATTTACTTCAAATATGCGCCGTTTTGTTCTATAATCTGTTTCCATCTAGAAATCAACTTCATAAAACCCCTCTCGTAGAAACCTCTCTCCTTATTTGCGAAGAACTCGGACAGCCACTTTTCACAAGTCTCTTCTGAGTCCAACTTTACACCACCAATGGCGTTCGACATGGACAGGAACAGGTGGTAATCACTTAGCGCTATGTCCGGGCTATATGGTTGATGCGATAAAACCTTTCATCCGAACACCCGTAGATTCTGATGAGTCATCAACGAAGTGTGTGGTCTGGCGTTGTCCTGGTGCAACACCACACCCTTCCTGTGGGTCAATTGTGGACGCTTCTGGTCGATAGCCTGCTTCAAGCGGTCCAATTGTTCATAGTAGCTGGTAGAATTAAGCGTCTGGGCATATGGGAGCAGCTAGTGGACGATTCCCTTCCAATCCCACCAAACACACAGCAAAACCTTCCTGGCCGTCGATCCCGGCTTGGCCATTGTTTAGGACAATCCACCGGCCTTGGAACACGACCGTTTTCACTTGATATTGTCGTAGGTGATCCATTTGTAGTCGCTAATCACCATGGGCTTCAAAAATGGGTCGAGCTCGTTCCGTTTCAGCAGCACATCGCAGGCGTTGATTCGGTCCAGAAGGTTTTTTTGCGTCAAATCATGCGGCACCCGATCATCAAGCTTTTTTTGTATCCAGCATTCTGCATGGTTTAAAATGGTTTAGTGACTAACTCTCATCTCCTGGGCGATGTCACGAGATGCCACGTGCCGATCTAACTCGATATATTCCATGATTTGATCGGTATTCGTCGACACAGAGTCGTTTTCACCAGCTCTGAATCATCGAAACGATTCCTCTGCGGTTCGAAGTGATAGCGTGCCATCTCCTAAAATACAATTAATCTCACGGAAGGTTTTCTAGCGGATTTGCCTTTGACGAAGGAAAACTTTAAAATACTGCGAAGTTCGGCGTTAATGAATTCCATGTTTACACGACTATAACTTGTGAATGCAATATCCAAACTAATCATGCATAGCGTCGTTTTGTACGTTATATCAAGAACTGTCAATAATGTATAGTATTGCCAGATACGAGCTCTATAGGGCTTTGTACATAGCTGCGAAATTCATAAGACAAAAAGACAGAAGGGAGATATTTGACAACCTTATAGATCCATTGCTGAAAATGGCCATGGATATTATCTCAAAGTTTAGTAAATTTTTTAAAGCGTTCTTATATTTTGTTTCAACTTAATTATTTTAGTTAAATGAAAAATCATTACAAAATTAAATCTACATGAAATATTTTATTATTTAAAATAACAAATAAAAAGGCAAAACAAAGTTATTCATTTAAAATATATAGATATATAGTTAATGCAATTAAACTATTAAACATAAATTTTTTAGTTCCAAATATTTGAAATATAAATGTTACCAAATTATGAACGCTTTCAATTAATTTGTTTCTAAAAAGGTGTCCATTAATGAAAAGTGCAGGATTTTTGGGATATATTCATAAATATAATATTTTTAATAACAGTACGAACATCTTATTTATTTTTATAATTTTCAATTAATAAATAAATTAATCACATTTAGTTTCTTTGGTGATTTTCTTCTGTTTGTTAATTATAGCAAGCATCTACAAGTAACAAAATATGTCATAAAAATAAGTCTATACTGAAAAAAATGTTATATATTTAAATAAGTGGTTTATTCATTACCATTAACTAACCATTTATACATTTACAAGTAATTTATACATTTAAAATAATGAAATGTTTATTTAAAAAATGTTTATTTAAATGTTCAGCGATTGAAAAATACATTATATATTACATTGCAATAAATACTAACTATATTTATATACTTGCCCTTCATTTTTATTGTATTATATATATTATATAACATTAGGAGACGAACTTAGTTTCCGACCTTTTCTAAAGGAAAAAGGACATTTATGATGAAAAATGAATACATATTAATGTAATTAACATAGTTTTCAGCATTGTCTACTACTTTTTGCCATCTTTCTGGTAAATTGGCGATACCATCGCCAAAGAACGGTGGCGATTATTGGTAAATATGAAAACTAAAAAGTAAATACTAGATCCGACGCTTCTGACTTTGCGTACTACCTATATCGCCATCTAAATGTGAAGATCGTAAACTATGTTCGGCTCCTAATATATTGGAATTTGGAAGAAAAATTATATTTACATACTTTCCTTGTGAATGATATGAATATTTATATATATGAGGCCTACGATGGCTCGATCGCTAGAGCGAAGATCTAGTAACTTGGTGATCCGAGTTCAAATCCCGATCTCGGCCGATTGACCATGCACCGCTATAATAATTTTGCATGTGCTTTGTTTACAAACACAGCCTATACCTCCATCGCTGATTAGCTTCAATATTTGGAAGCATTAATAGAGTGACGTTAAATAACATAAAAAATAATATATATATATATATATATATATAGATTGTGACGAAGGTCACAACGAGTAACGGCCTCTCCAGGGCGCCACGGAAGAAGGTGTCTAGATTTGCGACTAACCGCCATTTTTCCTTCTTTCGAGGTGTCGTGGAACACAACCGCAGCATGAAGATTGGAGCGAAGACGAAGAGCACGAATAGATGCGCGCGTGCGCATCGTATATGTAGAGAGAGAGAAATATGTATGCCGCCACCGCTCGCAAGAGCGAGTGAGATGAGCAGGGCTCGGGGAGAGAAGGAAAAGGTAGAAGACGCGGGAAGAGGAGACTTTATTATTGCTTGTTTAAATGTTGAAGTATATAGACAGTTTTTTCGGTTTGTCTGCCCGTTTGTCGAAGCACTTCAAGCTTTCGAAAAAGTAGAGACAAGATCCGAGCTTGTGAAATGCTTGTGAGGCCAAAATGGACCGTAACCGCGACGCCGACAGCCTAGTTGGCCTTCCGCCAAGCCTGCCCCGAGAGGAAGAGAGAAAGGAACAACAGCGGCTCATCCAAGACCGATCCGGATAGCAATTGCCCTGATCAGAAGAAAGACCGCCTGCCAGTGTCTTCCACCGACAGCCTGATGACAGCAGAGTACTGTGAGTACCGACGGCAAGCAACAGTGTAATTGTAAGTCCAGGTCACGGACCGCGGTGCGACGGCGGCGAGTACGCTAGGTAAATACGTGCGCGCGCGAGACAAAGAAGAAGAGGCTCCATTGTAAGCAAGCGGACACCACGAACCACTACGTGTGTCTGAGAGAGAGAGTGTGTGTCTGTCGCGAGTCGGCAGTGCGAACGAGTGAGCGAGAGAGAGAAAGAGAGAGAGAGAGAAAGAACCGAAGAACGAGACCCGGGAGTGCGAGTGAGTGAGAGAGATAGAGTGTATATGCACCACGGGTCCAAGAGTATGTGTGCTCGAATATGGATGTGAGTGACAGAGAGAGAGAGACAGAGCGTATTTCTAGATATTATACGCGTCATGGAGAGAGGACGGGTCGCCAGCAGCCGGAGGAGTCAGCAGATAGGTGCTGCGGGAGTAAATATTCTGTGTCAATGGCCAGGGCAAAGGCCACTACGTCACAATATATATACATATATATATATATATATATGAACTTTGAATATATATTACTTGTATATCTTGTAACGTTGCGGCTCTAGCCCTGACCACCGCTACAGACTCTTATCTCTACTGTCAGCACCTACCTGCTGATTCCTCCGGCTGATGATGCTCGTGCTCTCTTCACGAGGGGGTCTGCTGATGAAACGGGATAACGCTAAATTTTGAAACGAAATGGAGGCCGGCAGTTAATAAAAACACCACGCTCACTAATATAAAACACCGTTTATTCGCGCGGCTGTACAACTTCTTCGATCGTCTTCTCTCTCTCTCTCTCTCTCACCCTCGCGCACTCTCGATATCGCGCACACACTCTCTCGGGCACGGGGTACACAGGCACCTTGTCTACGCGGTGCATACATTCGATCTCTCTCTCTCTCTCTCGAACGCGAACTCCGTTCCGCGACACACGCACTCTAATTCTCTCGCTCTGTATCTCACACACATACACACGCACACTCGCTATCCTGCGTTCGTCGTCTCCATGCTACCGACTCTTCTCCTGGAGCAGCTCTCTGATACGCACGCGCACGTTCTCGTATTCGCGTACGCGCCGCCGTCGCTACGCGATCCGTGGCCCGGACTTACAATTTATACGGCCTTCGGGACTCACTGTGCTGTCGTTGGCTGTCAATGGAAGGCGCTGGCTGAATCGTCCTCTCCTCGGGCTGGTCGTGATCGGCTCAGGTGAGCTTCGCGGTCACCTCCCTCGTCTTGGCTTGGACCCTCGGGCTCGCGCGAGCTCTATTCGTCGCTCCTTCTTCCTCGCGGTGCGGGCTTGGCTGTCCGGCAACTAGGTAGCCGGCGTCTCGATCTTTCACGGTACTCTCCTTCCTCGCAAACTCTGCACCCACGCTTCACTAACTCGTCTCTCGTCTCTTACAATTGTCACTCGAACTCGCGGGGTTATCGGAAAAGCGTATAAATACCAAGAAATTGCTCTACACGGCTAGATAATAATCACGAACTCAGCAAGACACGAGGAAAACCTCGGAAACTATATGTATCTCTCGGCGGTCGAACGTGCAATAATCGTCTCTCTCCTCGGCGCGTCTTCCCCTTCCCCCTCTCTTCACCGGGCCATCTCCTTTCTCTCGCTCTTTCGCGCGGCAGCGGTATACGTCTCGCGCTCTCGTTACAACGCGTGGGCGGGCATCGGTTCGGCTTGTTTTCGGGCTTCGCTCTTCTTGCTCCGGCTTCACTCGGCAATACCTCGAAAAAGCAAAGATGTCGATTAATAACCAATTCGTACACCTTCTTCCGAGGTACTCGGGACAGAGGCCGTCATTCGTTGTGACTTCCGTCACAATCTATATGTATCTGGTGGCGCCAGTGACGCTTTCCAGTGGTTGGGTAACCCAACCACAAAAAGGTATCCAAAGACTAGATACAACGATTTGTACAGAAGTGTTCTTCTATAAGCGTCTATCTTTTTTAGTCTTACCAACAAAGATAGACGGTAATAGAAGTGTAAAGCACATAGGCATCCGGGTAACTATCTGTTGGGAACAATTAATTGGTAATGTTCTCCGAATTACAGATGGTACTAGTACAAGTTACCCAGTTCCCCGGCCACAACCGACAGATATGTAATTTATATGCAGGATGTTCAATTCTAGAAATAAATAGATTCTACAAAACTATTAGGAGTGTGAAAATGAATAAAAGAAAGGGTTTTCTGCATCGTATCGTGACTGGCGATGAAAAGTGGATACGTTACGATAATCCGAAGCGAAGAAAATCATGGGGACTACCCGGCCATGCATCATCATCGACGGCCATGCCAAATATTCATGGCGCCAAGCTCATGCTCTGTATATGGTGGGACCAGCTAGGTGTGATTTACTACGAGCTTCTGAAACCGAATGAAAGGATCACAGGCGAGGTCTATCGACGACAATTGATGCGTTTGAGCCGCGCACTGCGAGAAAAACGGCCACAATACTCCGACAGGCACGACAAAGTTATTTTGCAACATGACAATGCTCGCCCACATGTTGCACCGCCGGTGAAAACATACTTAGAAACGCTCAAATGGGAAGTCCTACCCCACCCGCCGTATAGTCCAAACGTTGCTCCGTCTGATTACCATCTCTTCAGATCGATGACGCATGGCCTGGCTGACCAGCACTTCCATTCCTACGAGGAAGCCAAAAAATGGGTGGATGACTGGATAGAGGCCAAACCGGTCGAATTTTTTCGCAACGGGATTCGTATGTTGCCAGAAAGATAGGAAAAAGTTGTAGCTAGCGATGGCCAATACTTTCAATAATTCATTTGTAACCATTTTTTCACAATAAAGGCTCAAAATTTGAAAAAAAACGGGAAAGATTTATTCACATACCTGATAGCTTTTCTGCACTTCAAGTAATATTAAATGAAAAAAATTATGTAGTTATTTAAACGTCCCTGCAGAAAATGGAATCTGAAAGTTACTTTAAATTCTTTGAAGATTTAGTGTTTTCCATGACGCTTTAAATTTTTTTCATGGCATTCCATTTAATTTTTTCATACTGAAATTTTATATTAAAATTTAATAAAAGACATTTTTGCAATATCAATTTTTTTTCGTAGAAAATCGTTATTCAGGATGCGTGTAATAAAAGCTTAAATTCTCAGGTGCAGGTCAGGAAGTTTTTTATTTATAGCACAATTTCAAAAAAAAAATTGTTCTTTTTTATAGAGATACATCATACACAAGTAAGTACTTTAAAAGCCTAAAAAAAGAAATATCTATTTTTAAATAAACAATATATATATTAGGAGTGTGAATAAGTCTTTCCCGTTTTTTGTAAAAGATGGTGCCACCAATACTGTGCGAGTATTCAATGGTTACATATGTCATAATCAAAGCTTATTCATATGTCAACAATTCCATACTAACACATTAGTTAAAATTTTTTCGCATCATAAATTTTTGATATCGTGAAAATGTCGAAATTTGAGCCGAGTCGACGTCATTTGCGGGAAGTTTCACTTTATTGGTTCAATTTGAAGAAATCTGCTGCCGAGACGCATCGATTGCTTCAGGAGGCTTATGAAGAAGGTTGTGTCGATGATTCAAGTGTTCGCGGATGGTTTCGACGCTTCAAAAGCGGTGATTTCGACGTGGAAGACAAGGAGCGTTCCGGGCGGCCGCAAATCTTTGAAGATCGAGAATTGGCGACTTTGCTTGATGAAGATTCTTGTCAAACGCAAGAAGAACTTGCTGAAGCATTGGGAGTTGACCGAACAACCATTTCCAAGCGTTTGAAAGCCATGGGAATGATCCAAAAGCAAGGAAATTGGGTGCCGTACGAACTGAAGCTGAGAGACGTCGAACGGCGTTTTTTCACTTGCGAACAGCTGCTTCGGCGACATAAAAGAAAGGGTTTTCTGCATCGTATCGTGACTGGCGATGAAAAGTGGATACGTTACGATAATCCGAAACGAAGAAAATCATGGGGCCTACCCGGCCATGCATCATCATCGACGGCCAAGCCAAATATTCATGGCGCCAAGCTCATGCTCTGTATATGGTGGGACCAGCTAGGTGTGGTTTACTATGAGCTTCTGAAACCGAATGAAAGGATCACAGGCGAGGTCTATCAACGACAATTGATGCGTTTGAGCCGCGCACTGCGAGAAAAACGGCCACAATACTCCGACAGGCACGACAAAGTTATTTTGCAACATGACAATGCTCGCCCAACAGTTGCACCGCCGGTGAAAACATACTTAGAAACGCTCAAATGGGAAGTCCTACCCCACCCGCCGTATAGTCCAGACGTTGCTCCGTCTGATTACCATCTCTTCAGATCGATGACGCATGGCCTGGCTGACCAGCACTTCCATTCCTACGAGGAAGCCAAAAAATGGGTGGATGACTGGATAGAGGCCAAAACGGTCGAATTTTTTTGCAACAGGATTCGTATGTAGCCAGAAAGATGGGAAAAAGTTGTAGCTAGCGATGGCCAATACTTTCAATAATTCATTTGTAACCATTTTTTCACAAT
Source organism: Sycobia sp. Sy_11 (assembly GCA_018907035.1). Lineage (NCBI taxonomy): Eukaryota > Metazoa > Arthropoda > Insecta > Hymenoptera > Epichrysomallidae > Sycobia > Sycobia sp. Sy_11. The sequence goes on along the minus strand of JACCIC010000083.1, from coordinate 33,812 downwards.
AAAGGCTCAAAATTTGAAAAAAAACGGGAAAGACTTATTCACATACCTGATACTTTACTTCAATATGAACACATTTTAATACGTGTATTACTTCCCCTGCGAGTACTAACATATATCCAGGGCCTTTGAGTTATATTGATCAGGGATCTGGATATCAAATGCAAGGGCGTTCTTGAGAGTTTGCTGCTCTAATTGATATCACTGGACTACCGCGTACTTGTATAAACTTTTGATTTATAACCGTACATGCTTTTCGACATCAATAAATTTAGATTTAGCGTATCAAAATAGATCTAGATTTCAAGAGGAAACCGGGTCTCATGAAGCGAATGATTTCCTCTTCTCTGTCTCAAAAATCACTAATTTTGGGTATTTAATTCTCATAATCCAATATCCACAGATCTTTTCTTCAATATTTTTTGTTACTATGAAAGTTAAATCTCTTGCTGAAAGGGTATATACAATTTAGTTAGGATCATTTCTTTTAGATATTTGTAAAACATCTCCTTCATATAAAATACCGTATTTATGTGACTGGTAATTATTATTTGGAACTGCAACAAAAACATGTGACCACCGCGGGAATTTATACATTAGTCTACTATATTTTTGAAAATCTTTAATTTGCAACCGTTGTAAAAACGTGTGAACTACACGAAGGTAGGTATTAGGAGGTACACAATTTTTAACATCTAATAATGACATTGTAGTAACATTCATTATACGAGAAAGGCAATCATATCCTATCATATTCCCAAAAAAATTAAGATGAAATAGTGAAATTATGTAAAAATGAATATTTTGCTTAATTCATCCTCTGATATTTTTCTCTTTTTGCTTTTCGTTAGCTCAATTTGCAAATCTTTTAAAACAGATTATATAGTAGCATTTATCAGTTTTTTTTTATAATTCGTTTTTCTTCTGTTCGGTCGAAAACATTGATCCAATGAGACAATAACCGTCAGGCGGAGTTATAGGTACGTGCGAAAAGTAAAGCACTTAGGCCTGATCAAGCGCTGCGCCGCCTTAAATATCGCCCTATCCCTCGCTTGATTTACCTGTACAGCTTACGAGAATCAGAGGGTAATAAAGGCTATTGTCGGATTCTCGACCCGAATCCTGTCAGGTTAGAAAATCAGCTTAATATTAGTTCTGTAATTAAGTTTATGATTGTATGAACAGCTTTTTTTTAAAACATACACCTCCTACACTAAACTTTATTAGTTCTACGACAATTTCTTCACCCAACATTCATTGTACCGTTACTCGAACATCATAAAAATGGTCAACACCTCTCCTCTTTCCTCCACCAATGCCCTGTGTTTCACTTCCCATTTTTTAGGAAAAGTGGATTCACTACGACAATCCAAAATGTAGGAAGTCATGGGATAGGCCCGGGCATGCCTCTACCTCGTTGGCCAAACCAAATATTAATGGCAAGAAGCTAACCCTGAGCATTTGGCGGGATCAGCTTAAAGTAATCTATTACGAACTACTCCAACACAATCCAACTGTCACCGGGAAACGTTACCAACAACAACTGGTGCAATTTAGCCGAGCATTGAAGATTAAACGTCCATAATATGCCAAAAGTCACGATAAAGCCATTTTGCAGTACGACAACGCTCGGCCACATGTTGCAAAAATCGTAAAGGAAACGTTAGAAGCACTAAATTGGGAGGTTCTACCCCACCGGCCATATTCACTAGACATTGCTTCTTCAGGCTACCACCTATTCCAGTGGATGACTCATGGTCTGAATGAGCAGCACTTCTTACGAGGAATTGAAGAAATTCAAAAGATGAGAAATTTTTTAAACGGGGTATCCACTTGCTGCCCGAAAGATGGTCAAAAGTAGTAGAAAGTAATCGGCAATATTTTGAATGACATTATTTGTACCTTTTTTTTACAATAAATTCTTATTTCTTTATAAAAAACGGCGGAAACTTATTTGTACACCCAATAATATATAATTAGTTAATAAGCATTAAAATTAACTTGACCGTTCAACTGATTTTATTTAAAAAAATTTTTTAAAGAATATTACTTTGCATTATGAAATACGATTTAGTAATATCGATTTATAAATTTTGTCAAAATTTAATGGTGTCGCAACCAGATATTTCATTGATAATATTCAACTTAGAAGCAGTGTTGATGATCATTCATTTTATAATAAAATGTAACGTTTTAAAATTGGTCTAATTCTGAAAATCGTAATATGTTGTTATTTTTTTTAAATTTTACTAGAATATGAAATAAATTTATCATTTATAAAAATTTGTAAAATATTAAATTTGTAAAAATTGATACATTTTTGAAAAAGTGTAAAAAAATTGGTGAATTTATGAATATTATAAAACAAGAAGATTTGAAATTAATCAAATTGTAAAAATCAAAAGTAGGTAGAAATTAGTAAAATTTTGTAAACATGTGGATTTGGTATATTTAGTACATTTTACGAAATCATTAGGAATGGTATTTATGATTGGTATTATTATATTCGAAAATTGATACAATTTTGGAAATTGCATTTATTTTGTATAGTTGACGTCGGTTGTTTTATTTTATAGTTGTCATTTAGAAAGTGAAGTCAAGACGATTTTATTATTATTCACCCTCTTTTCCATATTACATTCTCTAGTGCTAGTATAATTCTGATCCAACCTCTCTGCAATCATATTAACTATAAAGTCTATTGGATAATCATTGTTAATGAATATCTCTTTAACTAATTTTGAATTATCATAAAAATAAATATAACAGAGGAAATATTCGTATTTTGAAGAATCTCAATAATGTTTGAATCAAGTAAATTGGACAACACTTATCAACCTTATTAATATAAAAATTGTATTTTGCATTTAAGTTAAGAAAGTGGGGGTCCTATAAATGCTATACCAATCAATTTAGAGTGGGGATTGGGTATATAAAGTAGCATGCTGGATTTTTCAATTTAGTTTAGTTACTGAGGATGAACTGTAGCGGTTCGAAACGTCGGACACTAAAGGTGAATTTAAATTTAAGGTGGTAGGAGTAGTCAGGTTGTCTTTTACTAACATAGAATATTGTTTTTATTATTTTTATTTTATTTTTAATTTTTAATATTATTTATTGTACTAATAAGTTTTATTTCAGATTTTTCGGGGGTGAATATTAACAAGAACAGTTTGAGTGTCATTATTTTAGCTAATATATTATATTATAAAAACCGATAAACATATTTATTAATTTAATTCAGAACAGTCGGCATAAGTACAATTTTTAATTCTTTATGCTTATTGTAAAAAAATAGTAATCTTAATGGTTGTATATAATAATAGTATTGATATATAATTAGATAATTGATAACTTAAATTTAACCAGCAAATCATAAAATTGGATATAAAATAATAATTATTATTAGTATTATGTTGCTTATTATTAATGGTTGTTATTACTAATAAATAAACTAAACAAATTAAACATATATTCAATATAGTAAAAAGAAAATATTAAGATAAAGAATCGAATGAATACAACGAAACCGGAAGATCTGTTAGTGCACTATATGTTTATAACTATCTATAAAATTATATGCCTGCAGCCGAAGAATTTAGCAGTCCGTTACAATATATATATATATATATATATATATATATATATATATATATATACACAAAATTAATAAATACTTTTTATATATAATAAATATAGTAAATACTATTTATATCGGTTTTATAAACCTTATTCAATAAAGACTGTAAAAGACAGCTGAAAACAGAAAATCTCCATAGAAGTCGTCTCAAGGCACTTGGACATTGCATTCTACTGTGCAAATATTTAATTCTCCGTACAAGTCATTCACATCACAAGAGCATGAAATTAATCGTAGAAGTCGTTCAAACACACCTAGACATGATATTATACTGTTCAAATACAAAACTTCCCGTAGAAATCGTTCCAACATCTAGACTTCACACTCTACTGTCCGAGCACGAAATTGCTCGGAGAAGTTCTCCCTAGATACCTGCATATCATATTACACCGTCAGAATATGAATTTCACCATACAAGTCGTTCAAAATTACCTAGACTACGTATTATACCGTTCGAATACGAATCTTCCCGTAGCAATTGTCCTTGAAAACTGAAATATTGTATTCGAACGTCCAAACATGAAAATCTCGGTGTAATTCGTCGCGAGATACCTGCACATCATATTCTACTGTTCTTGAATGATATTCTCCGTAGAACTCGTCCCGATATGTCTGCACATCATATTATACCGTCCGAACACGAAATTTAAATGAAGTTGTTCTGTAACACCTCCACAACGTATTATTAAGCCCGAACGCCAAGCGTTTCGTAGAAGTTGTCCTAAATCACCTGGCTATACTATTCTATCTCGCGATCATGAAATTAAACGTTGAAGTTGTGCCTAGATATCTCGACTTCAAATTCTACTGTCCGAACAAAAAATTCTGGAGAGAAGTTATGCAAAGTCATCTATACATTATATTATACCATCCCAACAAGAAACATCCCTTTGGAGATGTCTTGAGACAACTGGACAACGTATTATACCGTACGAACACAAAATTCTCCGTAGAAGTCGTACCCAGATACCTACTCGTCACATTCTACTGTACAATCACGAAATTTTCCGTAGAAATTGTCCCAAGATACGTGCACATCATATTCTAATGTCTATGCACGAAATTATCTGTAGGAGTTCTTCTAAATCACGAAGACCTCGTATTGTATATTCCGATCACAAAGTTGTTCGTAGAAGTCGACCCCAGATATCTGAACATCATATTATACTGTCCTCTCGAAAATTTCCCCAGCGATGACCTGAAACAACTGAACTTTTTCTCCTACCGTTCGAATACGAATCTTCATGTTTGTATGTATTGATTGTAACATCTTAACCTCTTTATAATGCGAATATTTCTGTAAAGTAAATGCGAAAGCTTGACCCGGACGTTACATTTGGTGACAGAGGTGGCATTTGATTTGTAACGTTCCTGTTCCCCTCGGAATAGCCTACGCAGTATTTTCCCAGGGTAGTTTGAGAGGGGAGGAAGTATTTCGGAATCGGACGGCGGATCAGGAAAATAATTGTACAAGAACACAGCATATTTTTCATAACAATAAAAATGAATTTATTCAATTGATCTTGGCGAACTCTTCTATTTACAAGGTTCTGAAACAATTAAATAAGTAACACAAAATAATTAATAAACGATAATTGACAACTAGATTTATATATAATTACTTATACTAAGTTGGCGTTTTTTTCCGCGATGCGTATATTATCCGGCGCTATTTACCGCACGGATACCCGGTGTTATTTTCCGCGCGGGGAAATTTTACAACGAGACAGATAGAATCTAAGTAGGTGAAAATAAGGTAAGCTCAACTCCGCTGGTCTTTCGAGGAGCGCCTCGTAACCAGGATCAAGCGTTTAGGGAAAATTGATTGGTCAAGATAAGTAAACGGTTGGTCTTTTGAGGAGCGCATCGCAACCAGGATCACGTTTACTTAAGGATAGGTAAAATTATTAGCCGTCTGTCTTTTGAGGAGCGCCTCGCAAAAGAGATGAAGCTAATAATTTCGGAAAGTAAGTAAATGTGAAGGATAAGCAATCGGCTGGTCTTTTGAGGAGCGCCTCACAATCAGGATCACGGTTACTTCATAACAGATAAAGCTATTAGTCGTCTGTATTTTGAGGAGCGCCTCGCAACAGAGATCAAACTAATAGTTTCGGACAGGATTTTCAAGCAGGAATTTATTGAGCTCTGGATGAGTTTTTAACTCCGGGGAGAGTTCGTGTGAATCAACTTCGGGGCAGTTGGTTCACCGGACAAACTCTCGATTTTGCCTTTTGCAGGCCCTTTTATAGCAAAATAATCGTGTAATTCCGTCGCCGCTCGTTTAATTTCGGGCGAGCCGCCGAATTCTAATAATTATAACCAATAATAATAATAATTAATAACAATAGTATTTAATAATAATTATAATAATTATTATTTACAATTTGTTGTTTGTATTTGCAGCCGGTGTGCTGCGCACAGGGATTGTATACACATATTATAGTGTATACGTGTTTATACAAATGTATATATATATATATATATATATATATATATATTAAGTACATTTGGTAATGTTATTTAATTAATTTAATTAAATAGAGCGGGTGCATTCGTTTTCGGACACCCGTTGTATATACTGGAATGCGCGCGTTCGCCTACCGCAATATTCGTTGCTGGCGTGTGCTGTTTGGTGAGAGTGTATAGTAGTGTGTGTGTGGCGTGTACTATAGGGGATAGCGGCCACTGGTCTAATACACTTGACGCGCTCTCTCTTGCCGCGCGCAGTGTATCCCGTCTACCATATGCTTCTGGCTTAAGCTTAGCAGTAGAGAGAGACTAGGTATTGCGTTCTCTCTCTACTGTTCGGTTATCGGCAGTTGCGTCGACTACCTTTTCCAGTAGTCCTCGCGACCTTTGCCCGTTTTCGGTATGTTTACCGCGTGATATTTAATATAATATGTACTAGTTTTAATTTAATTTTATCTTTGTAGCTTAAATATAAAATATTTAATCTATTATGAACGTGTTATACATCTAATTTCGTAGATGTATATAGGCACATCCACGAAAGTAGATGTAATAGTAGTTTGCAACAATAACTTTCATTTCTTTTGTATATGCGCGGTATATTTGTGTAGTAAATTTACGCGTCGTTTGTAATGAATTTGCGTGGCCATGTTTTTGGCCGTCGCAGCTTTTTCTTTGTTTTAATAAATAAAATATATACGAATACAATCTTGCGTCTTTTCAATTGTTTTTTTTTTTTTTTTTTTTTTTTGATAAATCGAAAAATTGATTAACTATAATTATTGGAAATAAATAAATTATTCAAAATAAATAGATTATTTTAAACCATTACAAAATAAATAATTTAATTAATTATATAAGGAGTCTGATAAAGTAGTTTATACAATGAAATTAAATTATTATATACAGATTTAATTATTATATGATTGTTGCATATTCGTAATTTTCGCAAACTTGTGACGCTTCCCTTGCACAGATTTAAGCCGCTTGTTTAAGATATCCGTCTATTTTGGTTCGTGGTTGAAAACTTGTTCCGAAAGTCGAGCAATCTGCGAAATTGTCGCTTATATTTTTTGTCTTTTCTTCGTTCGTCATTTCAACTCTCGACACTATAAAACACACACATAAAATTTTATAATATCCGACATCTAATTTTAGAAATAAATAATTTTTGTATGATCCATAAAAGTTCTCATAACTCGCCAATTAGAAATAGATGGAACGCTTGAACAACTACAAGAATCCACTTTAAATACCGTAATCGAAGCAAACCCACAGGGAAGTCCAGCCGTCACACCGCGAATAAGAAGCGTGATCCCGTTGAGCAACATGCGTAGATTCAGGAACGCACAAAGGAACTTGTGGAATACCGACCAAATCCCAATATCTTTCCCTCAACCAGAAACAGCTTGTCTAACACGAATATCTCGGTCTTCGTATACATAAAAGAGGCCCTAAACAATGTGCCGCCTTTTGACGGTACCAATCTGACCGCGTTTCTAAAGGCGTGCAGAAAAGCAGTAAGCTCAGTGCTGCCGACTCTGGAGTCACATCTAGTGACTCTATTAAAGAATAAATTCTGGACGCGCGCGCATTCGGGTAGTCCCAAATCGCGAAAACAAAGAAGAACAGAAGCAATGGCGGGTTGTTGTTGATTTCAGAAAATTAAACGAGAAAACGAAATCATTCCCTTTCCGATGCCCAATATTACGCACTTACTGGAGCATTTCGACGATCCAAAATTCTACTCTGCAATGGATTTAGCCTCAGGATTCTATCAAATACACTTGGACAAGCATGACAAGGAAAAGGCAGTCTTCAGTACATCATTCGGACACTTTCATTTTACAAGGATGTCATTCGGACTTAAAAAGGCGACATCCACCTTTCAAATGCTCATGAATAAAATAGTAAAACAAAAGAACGGCGCGTACGCTTACATCGATGATTTAATCATCTCGTCAAAAATATTGGAAGAGCACGACGTAAAATATTTAGAACTTATAAAGAAATTAAAAGGCGCAAATCTGAAGCTAAACTCACCAAAATGCCAGTTTTATAAAGAATAACTTTTCTAGGTCACCTGATATTTCCATTCGATACTAAGCCGGACCCTAAGAAATTGTCTGCCGTCAATGACTTTCCTGTGCCGAAGAACCAGAGAAATATTCAACAATTCCTAGGACTTGGCAATTATTACGGAAAACTTATCCCCGATCTCGCGTCAAAATCTCGAAATCGCTGTCTCCTCAAGGAAAACACTCCTTGTCTCTGGATGAATGCGCAAGACGAAGCTTTCAATAAACTTAAACCTGCCTAACAAAAGAACCGGTCCTAACACATCCGGAATTTGAAAAAGAATTCTTTATCACTACTGACGCCTCTAACTACGCCGTGGGCGGGGTTCTTTTCCAAAAGATTGACTCGGCAGATGTACTAGTCGCATATAAGAGTCAACTTCTGTGTCAAGCAGAAGTAAATTATAGCACTTTTAGATTGAGAAAGAACTCTTGACAATGTTGCATGCGCGGAGAAATTCAAATATTGCATTTCTGGTAGAAAATTCAGGTTCGTAGCCGATCACAAGCCGTTATTGTGGATACATAAAATGAAAGATTCTACGTCCAAAGTAAAGGGTGGTACTTTAAATTGACGGAGGTTTATAATTTCGAAGTATGCTACTCGCCGGGAAGAACGAACTATGTCGCCGACGCCTTTTCCTATAAACTACCAGGAATGGAAGAAGCAACGAAAATTGGACTACAACTGAACATGACACGAAAACGAAGCCGTCAGAAGAGAAGTTCGCCATCACCTTCGGAGATATTCATACCTACCGCGTTTAGGAATGCTCGCATCAAACCATGAAAGATGGCGGCCTCGCCCGAGAGACCGGATAAAACCAATAGAGAAAATTAATAAATATTTTTTATTGGTCTTACAGTCCAATCAATTTCAACCAAAAATAAAATAAAATAAAAATAAAAATAAAAATAAAATAAAAATAAAAATAAAAATAAAAATAAAATAAAAATAAAAACTAAAAAATAAAAAATAAAAATAACAATAAAAAATAAAAAATAAGAAATACAAATAATAAATAATAAAAATAAAAAATAAAAATTAAAAATAAAAATTAAATTAAAAATTAAATTAAAATGATAATGACAGTCAGACTGTCCTTGTTTATATTCACCCCCGTAGACTAATCTGAAAATAAAATATTAGCTGAAAAAATTCTTTGTTAGTAAAGTGCAGTCTGACTGTCCCCAACACCCTTACCTAATTGAAGACTTGTCCAACGTTTCGAGCTCGCTACGGCTCCTCATCAGGGACTGGAGGACTGTCCCTGATGAGGAGCCGTAGCGAGCTCGAAACGTTGGACAAGTCTTCAATTAGGTAAGGGTGTTGGGGACAGTCAGACTGCACTTTACTAACAAAGAATTTTTTCAGCTAATATTTTATTTTCAGATTAGTCTACGGGGGTGAATATAAACAAGGACAGTCTGACTGTCATTATCATTTTAATTTAATTTTTAATTTAATTTTTATTTTTAATTTTTATTTTTTATTTTTATTATTTATTATTTGTATTTCTTATTTTTTATTTTTTATTGTTATTTTTATTTTTTATTTTTTAGTTTTTATTTTTATTTTATTTTATTTTTATTTTTATTTTATTTATTTTATTTTTATTTTATTTTATTTTATTTTGGTTGAAATTGATTGGACTGTAAGACCAATAAAAAATATTTATTAATTTGTATATGGGCAGTCGACAGAAGTACAATTCAATTGTTTTACAATAGAGAAAATAACGGAGAAGTCGAACCAGACATCATGGAACACGCATATGCAATGCAACAACAGTACCTCAGGATATCTTCCCAGTCTCCTACAGATTCCCAACCGTTAAACCATCCCACTCCTTCTCCATCAGAACCGAGAAGTTCATACATTAACCAAACTCTTCCCGATGATCAATCCAGCACAACTTCCGAACACATCCTCTTCAATCAAAGATCGTCTCCTGAAAAAGCCACCAGTTGGCCCGAATCATCTACGGAAGTAATCGACCCTCCTTCGGTACTGTATAATCTAACTAGAGTCAAGGAGACACACAAATCGCATCGCGCCAGATATAATAGAATCACGTGAATTGTTTTAAATGAATAGTGACAACATATTCACAATACCGTGAGGATGAAATCATTCTGCTTTCGGGTGCTTGTTACAAAGACTCAAAGACAAAGGGTATGGACTCGAGTGAGGCTCAAGTTTATTGGATGACGAATCAGAGACCAGAATGTAATTTCGATAAATATGTCGTACTCTATGACGGAGTAGGTGTGGGAGTCAGCTATGGTTCTCATCAATCCCCATCGGTGTACTTTGGGAACTCACCAGGTGCAGTCCATCTTGGACTTGCAACAAGTGATATATACATTTGCGGTTTTCACTTGAAAAAGACCGAATAATCTAAATGATTCATTCGAGAAAATTTGTCAAAGACGACATTTTCTACAAGAATGGAGTTGAAGCTCCAAAATATATTAATAAATGCATACCTCAATACCTAATTTTCATATCTGTCACGACACGTCAAAACACAATTCAATAATTTATACAAAGACACTCTATTCCATAGATGCAACCTTGAGCGCCAAAATATATTGAACTCTATCTACCTGACAACAACAGATCCGGATGAGTTCGCCATGATCATCATGAAAAGCAGAGGCTGCACAGCATATAAAGCAGGAGAAGTAGTACATCTCGTCGAATCTAAGGAAGTGCAGTACCCGATTCGACACGAAGAGAATTGTTTTTACGATCCACCGGCAACATGTAAAAGCGAATCAGTATTTATTAAGTCGACAACACACGTAATATCCATCTACGGTAGAAGGAAAGAGTGAATAGCATCCTACCAATGATGGTAGAAATAGACAAAAAATGGCGTCAATTCACGCCTCACGCAATAACAGTGTTGCCACTTCAAATACTTTAATCGATGTCCAGGTGACCTGGAAGAATGACGACATAGGCACACCTCAAATGGAGGTATATACATGAAGAAAGAACTAGGGAAATTCCAGAAACAAATCATTTTTCCGACAATTCAATCAGCATTTCAGGAAGACCTCACTCGGAAACTACAGGGAGGTATCCATAATGGGGTCAAATGAACTACCGAAATATAATAAATATAGAAGATATTGAAGAAGTCACAAAATCAAGATTAAATGAACTTTGTAGAGGTTTAATACAATTTGGCATTGTCTCTGCAGGTATTTTAATGTTAATATTAATTTTTCAAATCTTAAAAGCAATCATTAAGATAGTTATGTACGGCTACTCGCTCTATAATGCTTACGGATGGAGCATAAAATTACTAAGTCACAAACTTGCTGTTGTAGGCGAGCAAATCAAAAGCCACATCCGATTGTGGGGAGATCAAAATTATGGTCGATGAAAGATAAGAATAGCCTAAACCTCGTATAATAATGAGCGAGCATCAGATCCACATGATCAGCCAGATCGATGCCAGCCAATTCTCACCGAAGAATTAGTGAGATAAGGGAGGAGCTTTAACTTCAAGCAGCTCATCAACTACAAAAAGAGGCAGGAGCATTGCCCCGTGCTTACGATTAAGGGTGGGAATGTAACATCCTGTTATCTTTATAATGCGAAAGTTTCGATTTATTAGTTTACTTAAGTTATAAATGTACTTTATATATATATATATATATATATATATATATATACATATATATATATATATATATTACCTTATACCCTAGTACTACGTCATGATACGACTATACTTGATAACTTATCATTTGCCGCATACACCTACACCTACACCTTACCTACAGATGCACGAAACTACACATGGTAACTTACCAGAGAACGACGACTAATCCTCTCATAGACCAACCTGCGTACGAAATAATAATATTATAATAATTTTGTGTATTTAACATTAATAAACATGAATTTGTATTAACTACTATAATAGCCAGTTATATATATTGTAAACCTTAGAAAGACGTCCAAAAATTCGACATTGCGTAAATCCACAACAATAATATTAATAATTTTATTTATGTTAATTACGTTGACTTCTATAATTGCGAATTATATATATATATATATATATATATATATATATATATATTGTAAGCCCTAAAAGGCAGACAAAAAGTCGACATCTCGTAAGTCAGAAACAATAATATTATAATAATTTTATTTATGTAACATTAATAAATAAGAAATTATGTCAATTACGTCGACTATAATTGAGAATTATATATACATTATAAGCTTTAGAAAGGCGCTCATACACTCGACATCATGTGCAAGGGTCGGATAAACCGATAAATATCATAAATATTAATAAATAGAGACATTAATAAATATTCACAAACGAAACCCCCGTAATTACATAAACAAAAGAATGACTATTATAAATATTTAAACGAATATTGAATCATGTAATTCATCGGATGTGATTTTTAGTACAGTTATAAAACGTATCATTTACATTTCTTCATTATAAAATATTTCTGTACCATTTAAGTATAAGCCATAAAATTCTAAACGAAAATTCGATTATAACTTATGATAATTCTTCATTAAACTCTTATAAGAGAAGAACGCGGTGGTGTATATCTATATACATATATATATATATATATATATATATATATATATATATATAAGATGATGCTGTCACACAGTAATGCATTTGAGATCGCAGAGCTACTCTGGGCAGTTAGCAACAAATCACGTGCATTGCTTTGCATCCAATCAGGACACTATCAACGGTCTCTGCGGCGGCTAGGGGAACTGCTTACATCGGGCTTTTATAAGCAGGAGCGCAGTGATCCACTTCGGTTCCGCGGTAGCATTCAACTAGTAAGCACGTATCTCCATCTTGCTACCTTCTCGCGACTTAGAGTTTCTGTAGCATAGATCAGATAAGTTCGGGACTGGCACACATTGTTGTGCTCGCAAGGAAGTAAGTAAATTTTTTAACAGTACAATAATGAAAAAACCAATGTATTTGACGCGCAGGTATTTATCGTTCTTGTGAAGAGATTTAGTCAATTGTAAATAAATAACAGCGATTAAATTTATTTTATTTGTGAAATAAGTTTTCATCAATGATGCCGTTACTGGTGGCTTCAGCTATTTTTGGAGCAGCGTTCGGGACCTGGCTAGTAACAACTCTCTTTCAAAAGGGAGCCAATGTATGGTCATTTCACTTGCTGTTCTTCAGCTATAGTGCCCTCATCGCGTATGCTCATCTCGTTCGTCGCAATTTTCCCGTCTTATATTCCATATCGTCGCCTTTTGCGTTTGTGATCTCCGAATTATATACTCAGCGTCATTCGCTGGTCTCGCGGTATGAAAATCATGGGGGGAATGATTGCGGTATCTATCTTTGGGTAAGGAATTATGTCGAAGAGTACTGTGGAGCTGATCTACTTGTTAATATAGATCGACGCACCCGGCATGTCAATCACGACCGGTTGTGCGCTTTGAGTGAAGACTTCTGCAACTTCCTGCAGAGTCTGCGCGATGGTTTCTCGTGCTCTTGGTTACCTGCCTGACGGCTGCTTCGCCTAGTTCCGTGCCTTATCTTCCTCTGCAATTTTATGGTACTCATAGTGCGTCGTGTTGTGGCGCGTCTCCGCTATCGTGCTCCCCTTCTCCCCCTTCCAAGACGAAGTAACAGGGGACGGTCTATCGGTAGAGCATGTACACGTGTGCACACCAGTCGTCTTGCTATCATAGTGATCGTCTTGTGTTCCCACCTGTTTCTCGGTTAGGAGCTTACAGGAGAAGATGGATGCGGTCGTTTGGGGGGATATGAAGTCTTTCAGTGGTCATAATTTCGTCGACATCAGCGCCCGGATCCCGGTAGTTCGAACGAACATGATTTCTTTGAGCTACTGCTTCAACTGCTTCTGATGTTGTGTTAGTTTCGTATTACTCAGTTCATCTTTTTCTTGTTCGGGATCTGTGGAATTAGTGAAATGTTTGTTAGGAGGGTGATATTGTTTTAGGTCCGAAATCTGTGCTTTGATTCTGTTCGTGTCGTCCATGTCTTCTAGTTCGAAAATGACGGAGGAGATGTTCCTAATGATTCGACACAGGGCAATGAACGTTGACACTAATTTGGCTGCGAATTTATCCGGACCTGAAGATAACACATGGTTGTTCCTACAGCCCATGTCATTTATTTCAAAGGTAAGTTTTCGTCTACCTTTGTTATAATAGTGCGCCTGTTTCTTGCTGGCGGCACATAGGTTCCTCCTAACTAATTCGTGGAGAGCTGGTAATATTTTGATACGAATTAACCAGTCTGATGGTGTTAGCGATAGGATATTAATTTTTATGTCATGATAGTTCCGATATATTGGCATTTCCCGAGAGCTTCTGCTGAAATTTAAGGCCGGTGATGATGTTGTATTCGCGTGTACAGTGGCAAAATCCAGCTCAGGCAGGTGGATGTCCCAATCCTTGTGATCTTTTTTCACGGAGATCGAAATCATTGCTTTGAATGTTCTGTTTACCCGTCCTACGGGGTTTTCCTGAGCGTGCTTTTCCCCGCTGCTCCATTAATCTGTTGGTGAACTTGCTGCCATTATCCGTAATCAAATATTTGGGACAACCGCATTTGAACACAATTAATTCTTCTAACGCCATTAATATAGCTTGTCCCGTCGCTTTGCGACGTGAAAGGGACCCATAATGTCGGCGACCAGGCAAGTCCATAGGCCTTGAATATTCCTATGTGTCATAAGGCCAGCGGGTGCCCTCTGCAAGACTTTATAAATCTAACATGCAGAACAATGCTTAATGTAGCTATAACCATCTCTACGCATTGCTATCGATGTCGGTGTGTTATGACACTTGAACATCACGTGCTCTCGGTTCTTGGATGACACGACTAGTTTCCAGTCATCTGCATCGGGGCTAAATGCCTCAGAGTAGACGTCGGAGCGGTGTTTGTAGAAGACAACGTTGTGAGTTGCGCACCAGTCATGATATTTTTCTAGGCAGTTCTAATTTTTTTTTTATTTTCTTCTCGTACCACTTATTTCACTCCCTTCTGGTGAGAGTACCCGCAGATTATTCGTCTGAAGTGGATGGGCATGAGAGTGCATTCGGTACCTTATGCAATGCGCCTTTTTTATGTACTATCTGTATATTGTAAGCCTATTGTGCAGTGGCCCATCTGGCTAACGTTTCTGTGGAGTTCTTTAGCGTGTGCAGTCATTTTAGACTGCTATGATCTGTGATCACAAAGAACTTCTCTCCCAACAGATAGCCACGAAATTTTTCAACGGCTTAAAGTACAGTTAGACATTTCTGCTTGGTTACCGTGTAATGTAGATCTACATTTGTTAATGCTCGCATAAGCAATTGGGTGCTCCTCATTTTCAGTGTGTCGACTCAACACAGCCCGAGGGCGTCATTACTAGCGTCCGTTTATAGTATATAGGACTTTTCCGGTGAGGATTGCGCTAGCACAGAGGCTTGTCTTAGCAGGATGCTCAGCTGGTTCAAAGCATCTTCTTGAGGTTTGTCTGAGTGCGATCTCACGTTTTTCCTTTATTTGAAGCCTGACCTGGATAAGGCGGTTCAGCACCGCTTTGAATTTCTCGGTGTGTTCCTCGAAAGTACTAGTGCTAATAGTAATATCGCCTACGTAAACGAAGACGCACGATTGCCACTGCGCTTAATACCATGCTCTAAAATATCCACATTCACAAAATGAAAAGAATGTAAAAACTTTAAACAATGCTCCGTTAAACCGAAAGTAATATGTGAGCTACGTAAGCTATATTTATGTTCATAAATTCTCTTTTTTAAATATCTACCTGTTTGCCCAATATAGTATTTATTATAATCCATACAATTAATTTTGTAAACAACTCTAGATTTTAAGCATAAATCATCCTTACCTTTGTAATTATTAAACAACTTGCTTAAATTATTGCTATTTTTAAAGAAAATTTGAATGTTATATTTCCGAAAAGTTCTTTTATTTCTTTCAGATAATCCGCTAACATATGGTAAGACAATAATTTTGCCTCTGTTAACATCAACTCGTGTATTATGTCCATTTTTGGTATTATAAATGTCAAACAATTACAAGGGAGATTGAGGTTAATAATCAGTTGAGTTTTCTTGATATTAATGTCATTAGATGCAGTAATAATAAGGTGAAACTTAATTGGTACAGAAAGCCTACTTGGTCAGGTAGGTTTTTAGATTTTAATTCACATCACCAATTCAGAAACAAGATTGGAGCATTAAAAGGTGTTATTGACAGAGCAATAAAATTATCACATAAAGATTTTATACAAAATAATTTACAGATAGTAATTGAAACTTTCATTAATAATGGTTTGGTCCAAATTCAGCGACGTCTTCTCCAGAGTCGTCATAGTTTCAATTGGATCATTCGGTTCCGAAGTGCTTCGATGTCGTCTCTAGTCTTGACATTTTGCTGCCCCGCCTCTTGTAAGAGTTTTTCTAGTGCCATTCCGGCAAAAACTCTGTGTAACCTTTTCGCCTCTTCAACCAATGTTTCATTGCCATCTTGATTATATGATGGTATGCTATCCTTGTCAAGCTGGCTTACTCGTCTATTCCGGTATACTATTTTCTTGTTTATAATTAGCTCCGTTTCGTTTCAAATGTTCTCTTTTTTTTAAGAAAATTATATGTTTATATTTATGAAATTAAATAATGAAAGTCTGATTTACAAAATTTTTTTAATAGATTAAATTTACCCATTTTGCCTTATGTTCAAAATATGTAAATTGTCGTTTCCATATGTTTTCTTCTTTGCGTGCTAAGTATTTTATTTATCTAAGTTTGAGTTTAATAATTAAGTTTCTTTACTACGAATGCTCCTGTTTATTGTTATTATGTATATATATATATATATATATATATATTATCTATTTTTTTGTTTTAATTATTTACTCTGTTATTTAAAATTATTTATAGTTAATTACAAATATTCGTCATCGAGTTTATAATACCATAAGAGATTCACGTACTTACTCTCTCTTCTTGATTTTTAAAAACAAAGTTTCCTTTTATTCTGCTGTCTTTAATTGTTATATTTGGTTATTTGATTATCCCCTGTTATTTACTTTCATACATTTGTTCATCTTATTTTTATTATTATTTTATATCCATATTTTCGAAAATGTTGATAGCATTCCACTTCTAATGATGACCCTTGTTCTCCATATATTTTTCCCAAAGCATGAGACAGAATGGAAAAATGTTAAAAATAATCCATAAAATAGCATAAAAAAGATAGAAGTAGTAAAAAATTCAGAAAAAAATTGTTTATTAATTATTTATGCAAAAAAATGTTTCTTAATTATTTACTGTGAGAAATTTTTATATTCTTAGTCAGTTCCTCTTTTTATTTATTTTAATTTTAAATGGATTAATTATTTTAGCTACTTTTATAAATTATTTATTATTTATTTATTATTCAGTTATATTATTTATGTTATGACAGTTGTTTATTGTTTATTGTTTATTTATTATTATCCTCGGACAGCTTCATTTTAATGAAATATTGATTATATCGTTTGTTGATAATTGTTATTTAAATTATTGATTAATTAAGATTCATCATTTAAATTGATCTATTGACTAATAATTGTATTATTCACGATTTGTTTGACTGTTACATTACTCCTTTTTATAGCAGCTGACCTGGTATAACATGATATAATATAACATAACACAACATAACATATATAATATACTATGATATAATATATGTAATATAATGTAATATAATATATGTAATATAAGATAATAGAATAATATAATATTATAATATAATATTAATAATATAATATTATCTTGATGTATATGAGGTCAGACAATTAAGTAATGCGACAAATTCCAAACATCGATATATTTAACAGGTAGATCGCTGCGAACCGCTTTTAAATTATTCCAGTGAGTTTTCAGATTTTTGGATGGCTTCAACGAAGTCAAAATATCGACCTTTGATGAATTTTTTTAAATGGGGGAATACGAAAAAGTCGCAGACTGACAAGCCCGGTGAATAGGGTGGTTGTGATAACGTTGCGATGCTTTTAGATGCCAAAAACTGAGAGACACTGAACGCACTGTGACACGGGGCATTATCGTGATGCTGAACACAAGTCTTCACGATCTCTGGACGCACTCTCAACACGCTCTTTCGTAATTTTTCGAGCACATTGCGATAGAATACTTGATTTACGGTTTGTCCAGGTGGTACAAACTCTTTGTGAACCACGCCTTTGCTGTCGGAGTAGCAAATGAAGATGGTTTTCACTTTGGACTTGCTCATTCTCACCTTTTTGACATTGGCGCTCCAGGGGACAGCCACTGTTCACTTCGTCATTTAGTTTCGGGGCCATATTGAAAGAACTAACTTTCATCACTGTTAATAACTCAATCAAGAAGAGTAAGATCACTTTCAACCTGCTCGAGACAATCTTGAGCGATGTTCATTTGGTGGAATTTTTGCTCTTCGAAAGGGTTCTTCAGTAGCATCTTCGCGTACAACTTTTTCATGGCGAAATCTTCAGTTAAAATCTTTCAAACTGTTTCCCGGTTAATATTCAACTCATCAACCAAAATTCGAAGGATTAGTCGCCGGTCTTGACGAAGAAGGGTGCGCACACGCTCTGCATTCATATCGGTTCACAGTTGACCCGCCTTTCGCACAGCGCCTCGTCTTTGACGCTCTCACGGCTTTTTTAAAATCGGCGTGCCAACGAAGTACCTGACTACACACTCAAGGAATCACTACCATACACTGTAAGCACTTTTTTATAAGTTTCGTCGTGGTATCCCCGAGTTTCGCACAAAAATTTATTTCTATTTTCGTAGCCTGCACTACCTGCGCGTTGTTACTGAACACTAAACAACTGGCGAGGAAATGATCGTACAATAATAGTCAAGGTCTCAATCGAGAGAGTAGGGATCTACTATTACGGTGGAAGAGTTATAGGTTCGCAGTGTTACGACAGGCTGAGAAATAAAATCGGTCGCATTACTGAATTGTCTGACCTCGTATGGGGAAGTGCGAGGGTTTTTCTTTCAAAGTTTAAATTTCGTTAACAAGAATTTCTTAAAAAATTCTTATTATTAATTTATTATTATGTTTTTCTTGTTCAATCCCATGTTATATGTGTGTGTGTTACACCTGGCTAGTGCGATATGCTTCTGTTGACTTGTTGTTGCTGAGAAAAGAAAAAGCGTTGATACAGCCCTATTTTGGGGATCATTTTATAACCTAAGTCAAGCGATATATATCATTGTAGAGCTAGTAGAAACGGGAAACGGGAGGAAATGAATATACAAAAACACGGTACAGAGTAATCTGACACGAGACTTTATTAATTAATATTAAATTAGAATCTAATCATACTGAGACTACACTGCATTGCACTAGGGCGACGGTTATTTAAATATGCGTGTTTCGCGAGCATTGGACGAGTGATACACGGCAGGGAGAACAACACAGTGGAATACGTTTGCTATATACCTCGCGGGGATGCGCGGCGGCCTTATGGCGATGGCGCTGACGGTACTCATAGGCAGCACGCACTTAATTAGCAAATAATAAAAGGATGTTTACTACTTCCCGTCAGTAGCGGTGGCTGTCTCCTCGAACCTTACTTCCTCTTGTTCAGCTCTCTCTTTTTTTCACTCCGTCTATTTCCTTCTTTTCTTCCTTCTCTTTCTCTCTTCTTCTTTCTTTAGTGCACGCGTGATCGGGTAATGGCCGCGCTCGGACGCAAACTATGGGGATGAGTCCAGTGGTCTCAGGAGATCTCTCCTTTCGTCCACCGGGGCGATGGTGCGTTCGTTAGAATGTACAAACTCACTTCAGTGTGAAGCAGCAGGTATGGTGGAGGTCGGCTGGATGATGCGGCACAAGGGCAGGAATTAGTTTTGATAGCTCTGATGTTTCCAAACATCCATGTCGTATAGCAACTGGGCAAACAAGAGCGAAGTTTCTCTTCCTTAAATCAAAATTAATTGAAATCAAATTTTACTGAATATTTATTTTATATACTAAAATAATATAATGCTAGTCAGATTGCCCTTGTTTATAATCATCCTCGTAGAATCTGAAATCGAAAATACTATAATAAAAGAAAATAAAAATGGGTTAAAACGCCATTCAATTTTGTAATAGCCAAGGGACTTTTGAATTTACTTAAATCTAGTTTTGTTAAGGCATTATTCAATTCGGTAAAATTTGTCCTATTATCGCTATATACTCTTCTCGGATAACGCCTTTGTGTAATAAAACTTTATAATTCCATGAAAAATACTTTAAAGTATCAGCCTTTCCGTACTTCGTACTATTGGGATTCTTTTATCGCAAAATATTTAAAGAAAGTTAAAGCATAATTATCTCGCTCTCATTAACGATCACATTAAAGCTGAAAAGCACAAACTCAATTTTTACTACTTGCTCTGGCTTTACTGTTATGAGCTATTGATGTATGAGATTTTATAAATTTTATATGAGTTATCCATTTTATCTTATTCAATATCGGCGACCACTTCTTTCTCGTGCATCAAATCAATGAGTTCTTTTGAATATGGCGAAAATATTTTGAATTTTTCTTATAGAAATTCGAATTCCTCTTTTACAAAAAATGGTTATCAGAGTGCTATAGCAATTATGGTGAACATGAGTTTAGATATTGTAAATTTTTAGATAATACTGAAAATTTCAACATAAAAAAATATCAAAAATATAAATCAATTATAATCTATAGAATCCGGAAAATTATGGAAGCATATTGTAAAAAGATATTCTTAATGCACAAATAAAATACTAATTGATAAAAATTGTTATTAGTTGATAGAATTGATAAAAACTGTTATTACCCGCCACTATAGAAATTTCTCTCCCGAATCTACCGCCATATATCATTTATTTAATTTTAAAGTGATGAAGGTCAATTCAAGGACAGTGGACTGTGCAGATGATTCATCAAAAATGAGATCAATGATTAGCTCGAATCTGCGCTCTCCGGAGAAAAAATTTCAGAAGATAAGAAGGATAGAGCCAATTATAACTACAAATTTTCTATAAATACTTTCACGTATTCTAGTAAAAAGTGATATCTTATCATAAATAAAAGAGCAAAAAATTATTGAAGAGCTCCTTTAAGGACCGTTTTAAATACACAGTCATCTATAGTATAATTAATTTACGCAAGAACGATGCTATTTCCATCTTTGTTTCTACTTCTGTCTCCTATTTCGTTATTTGTAAGCCAATAATTAATCCCAATCCCTAACTTTCTGCTGCGATTATGCGCAGCCTTGGCAAATGAACAATATTACATGTAGACGAGTCTGATTGAAAACTTTATTCCCTCTCCATAACACGCAACAAATAGTGTAAATTACGATTACAAGTTTTTGTATAATAAAACTAAGTTTGTACGCCTTTACGTAGATCATAGATTTATATATTATACCGCGCGCTCAGAAACAAAGTTAAAGCCTTAACCAGAGTAAGAAAACAGTACAAATATGCATGCTGTCTTTCTCTTACAAGCGAGGAAGAGAGGAGAACAGGAAAGTAGGGAAACGGTAGGAGTAGAAATTTATATAACAGAAATAACCGTTTCTCCATTACCATTGTTATTGTTGGGCTGCCTTTTTTATTGTTGTCCTACTCTTTCCCCTAAGCAAGAACAAAGCACAACTCTAAGACTATCTTTGTCCTTTAGTATGGACTTCAGAGCCTGCACATAACAGCACGGTCTAATATATAAGTTTATGAGGTAAATACTACGACCGGAACACGGACAATCATGGAGAATAGAGAGAGCGGACGAGAATCGATGCAGACATTCGGATAAATACAGGCAGATGGCTGGCTTTGCCGGTGATAACATACTGATGACGTAACGAGACTCTCTGCCTCCCTCTCTCTCTCTCTGTCTCTCACTCACACACTCTTTCTGAATTACGTGGCTGTATGCGTGCGAGCATGAATATATATATTGATAGATTTAAGGCGTTATGCGCAGCGCCCTCGGTGATGGCTAAGTATACCATGTGTGCATGTGTATATTTGTGAGTATGCGCCGCTCGGCCGCTCTACGCAGCCTCGCGGTCAAGCATTCCCCTTTGATCAGTTCGAGTAGTTAGACGTGTAATAAAGACGCTTATTATACCAGTATTAAACTCTGCTTATTTATTTATTTATTCTTTAATCCTCCAATCAATCCATCAGGTTATTGGGCCTCGCCGGTTCCAATGCGCGAAGTTTTATTATTAATTAATTAAAATGAACAGAGATTTAGTAAATTCCAGATTAGTTAACACCACGTGTTCGCGACCCTTTGTCCTGAAATTCGAGGTTTGAAAGAGCTTATTGAATAAGCGTTAACATTGAGAATAGTGAAGTGTAAATGTAAATTCAATGCGCTCTAAGGCCTGCTTGCATTATTTAGTGAAATAATAAAGATAAGCTTTGTGATTAAGCTTTGAGATAAGACAAACAGATTTAGGGGGAAGTCTTGATCGATATTGATTATACTTTGATTAAAATCAAAATTATAAAATATGAGTCAAGGGTCAAACACCCAAGTCGAAAAACGAGGTAAGTAAAAAGTACTAATTATAACTAACATAGAAGTACGAGACAATTTTCAAATCTGAAAGTCGAGACAAAGTACAATATGAAAA
Source organism: Sycobia sp. Sy_11 (assembly GCA_018907035.1). NCBI lineage: Eukaryota > Metazoa > Arthropoda > Insecta > Hymenoptera > Epichrysomallidae > Sycobia > Sycobia sp. Sy_11. The sequence goes on along the minus strand of JACCIC010000083.1, from coordinate 10,930 downwards.
ATCGTAATGGAAATGAAAATTATATATAGAGAGATATTAATGTTTTGTGAATTAAAATAATATTTAGAAAAGTGTAAATTAGAAATTTAAATAATTAGATGTAAAATTGAAAGTGATAAATGTTAAATTAAAATTGATAATGATGAAAGTAGAAAATTAGAAGTACTATAGAACACCTAGATTTGAAAAATGTGAAAAGTATAAAATTCTAGAATATGAGAAATAAAAAGACGTCAAAGATTAGATTCAAAAATGTTAAAATATAAAAAGTGGAAAGTAATAAAATTGAATGTGGTAATGTGTGAAAAGTCGAAATTAGCTTAGTACAAAGTAATAGATATAAGTAAAATTAAGAAGAAGATAAAAAAGAATTAGATTAAAGAAAACGCGCAATTTGAAACATTGTAAGTACAAAGAAAAGAAAAACCACGAAATCCAAAAGCGCGCGAATTTCATGAGTACAAAATTGTATAAAATCGCGAAATTATAAATTTCAATTTAAAAACGCTAATCACGTGAAAATTGGGATGGCGCGCTGAAATTCGTTGAAATCGAAAAACCGTTGAACTTAAAGTCAAAAATATTTCGTAGAAATCGGAAAAGTAAAAGCGCGTTTAGAAAATTGTTTAAAGAAGGGGTGGTAGTTCGAGGAATAAGAACACGTGCGTGGCAGAAATTACCGCGCGAAAAAGTAAGAAGAAGAAAAATACGAAAAGGATGAGCGGAGGATACGAGCGCGCGCAACAGTGAGTGAGAGGTCTAAACTGACAGCTGTGCACTGTATGCAAGTGCGCGCGCGCGAATGAGAGAGAGAGAGATAGATAGCTATACATATATACTTACAGGTATACCGCGCGAGTGAGAGAGAGAGAGAGAGAGAGAGAGAGAGAGAGAGAGAGATAGATAGAGTTATACGCGTATATATACTATAATATATATAACGTTTGTAATAATTTAATAATAATTATAAATATACATATATATATATATATATATATGTATATATACACGTATATATATAATATAAGAGAGAGAGATAGAAATAATGATATATATATATATATATATATATATATATATATTGTAACCGCCCGAACGGCGGCTGTAGGTGAGAGCGCTCGTGTGAAACCGCGAGTGTTCGGGCGTGTCCGCGAAACGATACGCGCGAACCGCGAGGGCGCTGGAAGCGCTGTAGGAAGTAAGAAGTTCGGAACGAACTTCGCATTCTCGTCTTGACCTTCGTCAATTCGCGTTCTTGAGTTGGCTTTCGTCGTTCGCAGTTCTACTCGTACACCTTTTCCCTTTTCGTCCCCGACGCACCTTTATTCCGTCCCGCTGTAGAATACCGTGGTTTTTGCTCGTTCGCGATCGTATTGCGAAGCGTAGAGTAAGGTCGCAGTTTTTGTGCCTTTCGCGGGAACGTGTTGCAAGTTTGCACTCGTGCAAACTCCGTGCGTGCGCATCGGTGTTGACGAGGAAAGGACACGCGGCGACATCCTCGCATCAGCCCCGGCCCGTGAGTGTAAGCTTCGAGGAAGCGTGTACGCGTTACCATACGCGTGCCGTCGTGAGCCAGCGACGCCATCAGCGGCTACGAGCCGCAGCCACGCGCAACCGCGCAAGTCAGCAGCCAGGAGCGAGAGAGAAAACGCGCGCCCGGTCGCCCTGACATCAGCGACAGCACCGGCGAGCGCCAGCGACATCATCATCGTCGTCGGCGGCAAGTAGCTTTTTGCTTTTATTATCTTGTTCATGTGTGCGTATAGCTAGGTCCTGACCCGCCGTCGCACCCGCGCGCCGCGATCTGCCGAATGCATAGCTTCGCGGTTCAGCCGTAATAATATGTATCTATCGCGCGTAGCATAGTGATTAGTTTTGTCATTCCTTTTATAATATTGTACTGCCGTAAATGCGTTCGCGTCTGAGTAGTTCGTTAGTATACAATATGTAATGTAGTACCGTTGTTCCCACGTATTTCGTATCGAGAGCGTCCCGTTCCGTTTCCTCCGTCCCCGTATATGTTAAATGAGTGCATAATCATATAAATAATTGATGTAGCGTCGCGGAACCCGCAATCAGTACAAAGTGTATGTATCGCTTCTTTATTGTAAATAGTCTGTTTGTACAAATAAACGTTAACATTATAATAATCCGCTAAAATCACCCGCGTGGTTCATTCTTCGTTCCCCGTCCCCTTTCAGCGGAGTGCACGGCCAGCAGCGTGGAAGAGTCCACACACACACGCAAGTGAACCGTAAGTAGTAACCCGATTTAGGGGTTATAAAATGCCGCCCAGATCGTGGAGCCCGCGACAAAAGTAATCTTGAAGCCTCGTAGAAGAGCCACATCGTGCACTCACTCTTTTTCCCGATCCCCTTTAGTCTAGCTGCACGAAGAAAAAGTACGCAACACACGTACAAGTGCACACACGGACAGGCGACGACTGCAGCCACAAGTGTGCGCAGAAGAATGCGCAATAGCATAAATGTGTCAGAAATTTTTACTGACAAGTTTTTATGATTAAATGCTTCTCCCCTTTCTCCCTTCTCGTCACGTCTAGGTGATAATGCATTAATTAACAATTTATTATTAATTAATTAAATTATCGGGCTGAAGCTAATGTACATAAATGCCTTCTCGTTATCCCTCCTATGCATATTGAGTAAAGTCAAGCAAGGTGTTATATAGAAAATAGTTTCTTTTAATTTTATACTCATATAAATTTTGCACGTACATATTGATATTGTATTTTACATGAATATATATATGTATTTATAATAATGAAAGTATAAGTAACAGTATAATTATAATTTTACTTATAATTTCATTTATATTAGCAATATGCGCTATTTGTTGCCTGCTCTTTTTCTTGAGAAATACGCTGGTATTTCGAAATTGAAATAACAGCACAGTAAAGGATAAATTTAGTAATTACATAAATAAAAGTAGAAGGTCGAGGTCAAATACCTCTTAAACTTAGTGTGTTTACATACAAAATAAATAGCCTTTTCTGAAAATCTTTACATACATTACCAGTTATTCGAATCTAAATTATTTCTATATAATTTCAATATAATCCATATATTATTTACATATGATTTTAAATTACTGATATTATATTTAACTTTATACAATATTTCTCATATGCTCCATATATATATCTCATATACATTTAACTGATTTTTGATATTATGTCTGTCCTTTCTCGCCACTCATGTCCCTAAATTTTTATTAACATTGTTATATAATATATCATATATGCATATCGTTTCCTCTCTTATTATGTGCAAAAGCACATGAATATCGTATCGTCCCTGCACCTTTTATACCATTTTACAATACCACATATGACCCTCGCTACACATAGAAGATAGTTTTATCTTAAATATATACTTCATCGATGTACTCAGAAGAAATAGCATATATATATCAAGTTGGAGACTAGAAAAGATCAAGGAAATCATCAGCATTGTAAGACTTTATAACTAATAAGCGTATGCAATAACAAGGATACCACACTCAGTGTATACAGGACACTTTCCCCCATTGCTATCGATATCGCTTCCTTTTTTTTATTAACGATTACTACAAATATAGCATAAAATACTTTATTAAATACAAATACTTTATAAAGAAAGGGGCTCAAGTAGCGGAAGGTCTTCTCTCTCTCTCTTCCTTCTGACAGGTATAACCTATATGTTTGACATATAGATGCACAGGAAGAATTTTGAAAGAGAACAATTCCCATGAAGAAATTGAATTCTCTCAACTTTATAAAGTGGAGGTAGATGAGAATATCCACTACAACAGTAGAAATTAATTTTAAATAATTTTCAAGAAAATTAAGGACATTTAGTAATAAAAAAAAAAAAAAAAAAAAAAAAACTGATGGTAGTGGGACTGTAGCCAAGTATGATAGAAAACTTGGTAAATTGAAAGAGAAAAAGCCAATGCCGCTAGTTTCTTTCCATCTTCTGAAAACAACTGTCTCCATTTAATTATTTAACTGACATATTGATGAATATTTATCGTCAAGCTGGTCATTTGGACAAATAGTGCTGGGGATATATATAAACAAACATAATTGAAAACATAAGGAGGAAATCACACGCTTAATTACAATAACCTCTTAATATTGTGAGTATTCTTTTATTTTCAGCTGCTAAATACTAAACTGCTAAATACTAACTAATAATAAATAACCTCAAATAACATTAAATAATAGTAAGCAGAATGATTAGTATAGATGTGATATCGACACCACTAAAGTAAAATAGCTTTATAATGGAATACAAAATAATGCAATAAATATATTAATCCAATTGAAGATTATTACCACCATTTATCATAAATAACAACTTAACAATAAACCAACTAAAGATACAGTAACCAAGTAAGTATAGTAGCTGAAAGTAGTAATAACAAGACAGGAAACCACATAACGAGAGGACCAATATAGATGAAATAACCAAAAACCAAAGGAAACATTAACAAACAATTGGATATCTTTTCTTTTAAGGACAAATGAGTGGATATAATTAATAACAATAGTAAACATAAACTAGACGTGTAAATAAAACCAAGTAAACTTCTTAGCATTGACAAATAACATAATAATTATAACTAAATAAACATAAATAAGTATTTTCTGTGAAAAAAAAAAGAAAAGGAGGGAGAGAAAACATACTGTCTATATACATTTTTTTTATATATATGTATTTGTAGTGTGATAGTACCTTTTAATTATTAATAAATAAATTAACAGGGAGAAATTATAGAAGAGTCTTCCTTTATCATTTAACGCAGCGTTAAAAAAAAAGGGAGACGATTTTATCTGTTCTCTTCCATTTCAATAAGTCTTATTTGAATTAACTACTGTCAGCCAGCAATACTGCACTCTAAAATAGGTGTAGCTAAGAATAAGTGCAGTACCGGACAAATAACATCCTTAGTCAAGATAACTGGGATAACAACAATTCAATTCAATAACACATAGTAACATAATAATAATAATAATAATAACAACAATAATAACAATAATAATCATAATATCAATAATAATAATAATAGTAACATAATAATAATGATAATAACAACCAACAATAAATAAATTTTGATAAACATTCTTTTTTCTATCAACAAATTTGGAACTACTGTTCCACTGCTAAATTAAATCAGTCTTAAAATTTTTTTTTTTACTACCAAAAAAAAATTTTTTTTTTCATACTTTACTTTTAGAAAAAAAAATTTTTCATTAGTATATATAAATCAGCACACAGAATAATAATTATTTTCTTTGAAAAAAAAAAAGATTATAATCAATCTCATAAATAATCACACCTGAAGAAAAAAAAGAGGATTACAACTTAATAACCTTCTTTTTTTTTATTATCTACTCACGTTAAAGAAAATTAAGTCCAGTTCGTGCATTTAGCATTCTCTTTATAATCAAGAAAATTTTACTAGGGTAACTACTTAGTCCACTACTACGCATATAGACGAGTACAGAATATACTGGAAAGAGCAAAATTTGCTACGATTTGGTTGGAAATAGTAAGGTCCAGAAAGAGAAGAGAATACGATTTTATCTCGGGCTAGGAAACATACGCTTTTAGATTTTACTCCAAGCACATATAAACAAGAACACATCGAACAGCTGTTCTTAAATTTTTATTATACATATACCGTGTCGTCTTTATTATTTTACATCCATATTGTGCGTCGTCCCCCTTTCACAACCCCACCTAGGAATAATGGAGCTCCCTCAAGAAACCAGGAGTGAGATAGATAAGGAAAGAGCAAGACTTAGCAACGTTTACGATCAATTGCAAAAGGATGCGTTGCTCACAGAAGCCGAACAGAAACACATACAAGTAGACGAGAATTTAACTACAGTAAGAGACAGATTACTGCGCTTCGAAATGCGGCGGCTGTTCGGACCAACAGCCGCAGAATGGCACGCCGCAAAGGATGAAGCAAGACAGACAGACGGAGATATAACGGAACTATCAAAGGTTTTGAGTTCCACCGCACTCGATCATATAGATCATGAAACAGCTAATATCAATACTGCTGAAAACGTAATCCCTACAGAACCGCACATCGCCACCGCGGCACCGAGGTGGCCGAATACCGCCCCGTACATGGGATATCCGTACGGGCCATGGCCGTCACCACCGTTGCACAGCACGAATACCACGGGAGTTAATCATCTCCCCGCTGCTGCCAACAGCTGGCAATCTCTGCCTGGAGGATGGGCATTCGCCCATCCGGCACTGTTCCAACAGTACGCAGCGATGCCACACACGGGTGCGCCCTGCACAACCGTTGGAGCGCAGCCCACGCCTAATGCGGCACCGACAACCTTTAGTCACATGAACACCAGTCGACCCTTCGAGAACACCTATCTGAAGGAGACACGGACTGGACAATTGCTACGCCAATGGAAGGTGCAGTTTACGGGAGCCCCTCGTGAAGACGTAGAGGAATTCATTGATAGGATGGAAGAGACGATAAACAGTCTCGACATCCCAGCGGCTGACATTTTGAAACTAATTCCAGGGATACTGGGCGGCTCAGCCCGAATCTCGGCCAGACCCTTATATAAGCAATGGCGTACCCTGGAAGAGTTCAAGGCAGCGCTGCGCCGTCAATTCAGGCCTATCGACTATACTCTACGCCTAGAAGAGGAATTACGTGACAGAACGCAAGGCTCAAAAGAGCCCATTGGCCTTACCTCAGAGGCATACGTGTCCTGCTAGATAAAATGGCACCTGCACTGACACTGGAAGCACAGCTCGACAGGATATATAGAAACCTGCATCCATCATATATGGAAAAGATCAATAGAAGCGAGTTCCAGTCCATCGACGAGCTGCAACTGCTGGGCCAGCAAATTGAGCTGAAGAGCGAGCTCACAAAGCGATATAAAGAGCCACCGGCACAAGACGAATGCATGGTGAGTACCGCGGCCTGCTCTCAGTCGGAAAGGGCGAATAGACGATCGAGACTGGCGGCAATCGATAACGATAAAAACACGGCCCCGAAGAAAACGGTTACGATAAGTGAACCATCCGCCTCAACAGACACTAGGAGCGACAGTGTACGATCGTATTCCCACAACTCACGGAGAGACACCCGAAGAGACAGTCCGTCCCCCATAGTCAACAGGGAAACAACGGCAAAACGAACAGAAGAGAACAGGCGACAAAGAAGTTCATCGCCACGGTATCGGTCACCGTCCCCCTACCATAGAAGACCACCCCCCTCACCCAGATACCCCTCACCTGTATCGGCATCACGTCCAAGCAACCCCTCCCCATCCCCACCATACCGACACAGATACCCCTCGCGAAGTCCCCCACGTCACCGAGATCATGAATCACCGAGAAGGAGAACACCTGACCGACAATACCGATCGCCTAACAGAGACGATCATAAGTACCGCTCGTACAGATCGCCTGACAGGCGAGACCAGGAATCTCGTTCCCCGACACGAGAGAATGGACGACGTTCTAGAAATGGACCGCAGTGGGAGGACGACAGGCCCTGTTGGACCTGTAAGAAACCAGGGCACTGGGCAGACAGATGCCCGGATAGACGGAAAGTCTACTGTTATAATTGTGGCGAGAACAATGTCACGACATTGAATTGTCCCCGCTGCAGCCCACGGAACAGCTCGGGAAACGAGTAAGGGACGAGGATGCTGGAGTCGAACTCGAGAATCCCTACAACACGACTCCAAATATCACAGACGACAAATACGACTGCCCCAAAGCCAGGGATGTAACTCACATACATCCCAACATCAAGGTACCCGAGGAAGAAAACAGATTCTTCCTCAACATTGAGCTGATGGGGAAGATATTCCCAGCGCTGATCGATCCTGGCGCTCGGAAATCCTACGTAGGCCCTGGTCCCGGCAAACTGGTAAAATCAGCTATTATACCGGTGCGCTCCTATATGCAGATGCCGGACGGCAAGGTATGTCCTGACGAAGGCGAAGTCGATCTGTCACTAACGATCGACAACCAACGGCTTAAAGCCCGCTTCAAAGTATCGGCCTCCTTAAAATACGCCATGATACTTGGTATGGACATACTTTCGTCGCTAAAGATGACCATCAACTTTGCAGACGCTACGTGGCACACGCCTAAGAAAATCATCAGTCGTTTCGTCACCCAACACCGTGACTCGCCTGAAGCTATCACGGCTATCGCAGCCGTTAACGGGGTAGCACAATTAAAGGACACGGAGAAAAAAGAAATGGACCGAGTGCTACGGCACCTTATACCGGAAAAAAACGGAATGCTGAAATTGGCACACATGCAGCCACATTATATTGACACCCAGGGGCACCGTCCCATAAAACAGCGTCTCCGGCGAATACCGGATAAAGTCCTCAAGCAGGCTCATGCGGAAATTGACCGATTGCTCGAGGAGGGTATCATAGAACCGTCAGAAAGCTCGTGGAGCAGCTGCCCGGTAATCGTCCCTAAAAAGGACGGAAAAATAAGGTTCTGCATTGACTACCGGGCAGTCAACGCCATCACTAAGAAGGATGCATACCCTCTTCCGCATATGGATGTCCTGCTGGACAATTTACGTGACGCGCGGTACCTGACTAAAATAGATCTTAGTCAGGCCTACCACCAGATACCGCTTGAAGAGAGCAGTAAAGAGATCACCGCCTTTGCGGTCCCGCAGAAAGGCCTCTTCCAATATACGAGTCTACCTTATGGGCTAACGAACGCCCCGGCCACCTTCCAGCGAGGTATGGACCTTGTTTTCGGGCCAGCGTGGCAACCGAATGTCTTCGTGTATATGGACGATATTATCGTCGCTACGAGGACCTTCGAGCAGCACCTTTGCGAGGTGAAAGCGGTCCTCACCCGCTTGAACTAGATAGGCCTACAGATAAACAAGGAGAAATCCGAGTTTTGCTGCCCGAAGGTCAAGTACCTAGGGTACATCGTAGACTCGGACGGTCTGCACACTGACCCCGACAAAATTCGCCCAGTAAGCGAATACCCAAGGCCTACCAACCTGCGACAATTGAGAGCCTTTCTAGGCATGGTCGGGTGGTACGCTAGGTTCATAAAGGACTTAGCGGAAATCAAGCTGCCCCTCACCAAATTATTGAAAAAAAACATCCAGTGGCACTGGGGAGCAGCGCAACAGGAAGCTTTCGACAAGCTCAGAATCCTGTTGACGCAAGCGCCTGTGCTAGCGCGCCCCGTGCAGAATAAACCGTATGTCTTGCAAACCGATGCGAGCAATTACGCTCTAGGAGCAGTGCTAAGCCAAGACCACCACGGCGAAGAGCACCCGATTGCTTACGCAAGCAGGACATTGACACCAGTTGAGACAAACTATACCGTCACCGAGAAGGAGTGCCTAGCCGTCCTATGGGCAGTAGAAAAATTCCGCGGGTATTTACTCAGCGAGAAGTTTACGGTGATAACTGACCACAGTAGCCTTAAGTGGTTACACACATTGAAAGACCCAACAGGAAGTTTAGCTAGATGGGCAACAGCACTCCAAGCGTACAACATGGAAATCGTTCACAGAAAGGGATCACTACATCATGTGCCAGACGCCCTATCAAGGCCCCCTCAACACCCAGAGTCCTCTACCGCAACTCTCACCACCCTTGAAATGGACGACTGGTAGCGCCAGAAAAGCGCCGAGATCCAAAAACACCCGGAGTTATATCCCGATTGGTCGATCAAAGAGGGACGGTTGTATAAACATCGGCCAAATGACATTACGAAAGCGCTAGGCCACGACCAGGATGACTGGAAGCTCGTGGTACCTTCTAACGACAGAGAGCGCGTCCTCCATGAGTGACATAACACTCTGACCTCAGGGCACTTTGGAGTGGATAAAACCACTCACAAAGTCGGCCAGCAGTACTACTGGCCAGGTATGAAAAGAGACATACACAAGCATATTAAACACTGCCCTGAGTGTCAAATACACAAGGTGTCGCAGAGAGGACCCACGGGCTTGATGTCGCAACGAAACATCGAAGGTCCCTGGAGCAGTGTAGCCGCAGATATCATGGGCCCGTTTCCGACCAGCAAGGGACAACATAAGTATCTCTTGGTGTTCCAAGATCTTTTCACCAAATACATCGAGATACGCCCATTGCGTAAAGCAAATGGCCAAGCGATCACACGGGCACTAGAAGAGCAGATCATCTTCAAGTGGGGTTGCCCGAAATACCTAATTTCGGACAAGTGTACCGAGTTTGCCAACAACTGGCTAAAGACCAAACTCGCGGAATTAGGTATAGTACACCAATTTATTGCGCCGTACCACGCACAGGCCAACCCTGTAGAAGGAGTAAACAGGGTCATCAAAACCATGATCGCGATTTTTGTCCAAAACGACCATAAAAACTGGGACATCCACCTCCCAGAGTTTGCGTTTGCAGTAAAAACAGCAGTGCACGCTAGCACCCAGACGTCGCCGGCATTTTTAAATTTTGGCCGGAATCCCCGAGAAATGCCGACGTATCGTCAGTCTCAAGGTTCAATGCTGCAGGTGCAAACATTAACACCACTGGAATGGCAAAATCGCATGAAAAGATTGCCCGCCATCCACAATCTCATAAGAAAACACCTGAGCGCCGCAAGTCAAAAACAGGCCAAATATTATAACAAGGGTCGCCGAGCGGAAACATTTGAGGTAAACGACATGGTATGTCGACGCAACCATGTTCTGTCGTCCGGTCCCAGCCAATTCTCAGCGAAATTGGCCCAAAATTTGTAGCTCCCTGTAAAATTACGAAAAAGATATCCCCCGTCATATTCGAGATCAAAGACATGAGTGACGGGAAAACGACAAGGCACATATATCAGACCTCAAGAGATATCATCAACCTAATAGCAGTAATTTATCCACAGGTATCAACAACGAGCAGGAG